>CM060984.1:95012487-95612487 GCA_030765065.1 Deroplatys truncata | reverse complement strand
ACTTGAGAAGAAAAGGATTTTTCCTCAACTTCTGAGCCTTAGTTATTACTTATTACTATTAGAAGCAGTAATACAACAGATACAAAGTGCTGGCTACTAATTGGACAGAATTTGTTTATGGAGTGCAAGTAGGTGGCAATCATGGTCCTTGGTATTGCAATGGTTAGTATACCCATTTTTCATAAGGAAAGTCAGGGTCCACTGTCCCAACAGACAGAAATGAGTTTAATCTACATTAATAATCATTAACAGTATCAAACATATTTGTAATTATCTTTATCTTTGCTGAAGATCATAAGTGGTCTTTTTATTTCACCCTTATTGCTGTGATTAAACAACTTTCTTGTAACATCTCAAGGGCATGGTCTGATCCCTACAGCATTCTCTCAAGTTAAAACAACATGAAAAGCACTATTAAAAATAACTAAGACATTGAGGAGTCTCACAGGTTTGTGAAAATTAATACAGTCCTCTAATAATAAATATGTAAGTATTAATAAAAAATGGCATAGTGTCAATTGAAATGCAGCCTGATTAAAAACAAAAATGGATAAGGTATTAAAATCCACGTCTTTTGTTTTGCTTGATTTTTTTTTTTTTTTGAAGACAAATTGTGTTTTAAATTAAAATATACATTTTAAGGCCAGGTGAAACCTAACAAAAAGCCCACAAGAGTTGGATGGTAACAGTTTTTCCTTTTTGTAATGGACTAAAAATTGGACCTAGTGCTGTGAAACAATCAACTGTAATGTTATTCAGAAAAAAAAATAAAGAGAAAAATGAAAGATAAATCTTATAGACATGGAGATTGGAATAGCATGCCTCAGGAGTGACTGGAGATGATTTAGCCATTTGGATATTAAAATGAGATGCAAAATTTGCATCAACATACATGCCTATCTCAACACACTCTTCCAAATCAATACAGAAGCAATTGATATCTCATGTGTAGAGTGGTCTGATTCAACTTCATCAGTCAACCCTTACTTTATACTTTCTCTATTACATACTTACATTAGGTAGAGGAAGCAATGTATTTCATCCAAAAATTCAATGTTTAAATTCACTGAAAATATATGTTTTTTTAAGACCCCTGAATCCCCCCCCCCCAAAAAGGCCTTTTTAGGAAAAGATCTATGTGTATGTGAGTGTTTGTCTGTGTGTCTTGTCTGAGAAAAGCATATCTCAAAAACGAAAAGTCGGTTAAATATAAAACCTGGAGTTTAAGATCAGGACCTTCCAAGAATGTGACACAAAAATTTTCGAGAAAGTCTCTTCACCTCAAACTACCCTTTACAGGCAAACGTTTTTGTTATTTTTTATTTTCTCAAAAATGACTCTAATGATTTTGATTAAAATAGCATATGTGTAAGCTGTTTTCATGACAAATAAAATGTATGTCTTAATTTTCTGGGAATAGCCTGTGAAGATCTCTTCATTCTGAATAACTTTGTATAACTGGTAAACCATAAGAGATAGACAAAATCTTAGTTCACAAAAAGTGCAAATCTTGTTAAAGCACACACTTTATGTCAAATAAAATTTTTTGTGGCATTACCATTTCTGAGATATTCTTTGTTATTAGTTTGAATTTTCAAATATTTCATATTCTTTTCATCTGAAATAGCTATTCTTTTTTTTCTTCCTTTCTTTTTCTTGTTCATGCAAGAGAACAGAATTTCAAAGCCATATGAAGTGACCAGCTTTGAAAGGGTTGGATATCAGTTTAGCTTACTGTATTCTTTTTATAGCTACAACAAAATGTGTTAATGAATAATGAAGGTTGATCTGTATTAATAAGGAGCAGATAGAAGATAAGCTTTTGTAAGAATACTTTGTAGAAGAGTGAGTAGAGAAAGTATCTGCAACACACAAGATTTTTTTATTTAGTAAAGTACATATTATTTCCCGCCTGGATGGCTTTTAAAATGGAGTTTCTCTTCAACACTTGTTCCTTGTGTGTTAAATATAAAATAAATGCTTTATTATGACTTTGTGATACATTGTTCTGAAGTTGATAAAACATATTCCATTTCATATGGTAGAAATAAGTTAAACTTGTTTTATGTGCTCCTCCCTGTCTCTCATCAAAAATTACAAATATATTTCAGCATTTTGGAATAAACTTTATTCACATTGTTAAGTACCTTTTGTATCAATTTAATTCCTTCTGTATGTGTACAAGTTTTCTGTATATGTAAATTTTATTGTTATTCTATATTTTAAAACAGCTGTGTTTTATACAAACATCTATGAGCCCTTCAATACCATCCAAAGAGATGCACTCTGGAGCAAGTTGAGAGTAAAGGGAGTGAGTGGGAAGCTCATAGGACTAATAGAGAGGCTGTATACAGATAATAAATTTTACATTAGTCTTACCAACAACAAAATAATGGTCTGCATACCAAATACAATGGGCTTAAGACAGGGATGTAAATTAAGTCCCATTTTATTCAATTTGTTTATAGATGACATAGGTACTGAAAGAAATAGGGAGGAAAAATATAGAGGAGAGTGAAATTGAAGTTGTAAATGTATTACTTGGGGGTAAGGCTAAATACAATAGAAAATGGACAGTGCAAAGGAAAAATGCACTAGGCAAGGGAAAACTAGCTATCAACAGCATAAGAACCTGTTTGAAGAAAATATCAAATATGAGAGTAAACTGGTTATAGAGAATATATACGGCTACAGTTGAATCAAGAATGATGCACAGGATACAGATTTGGGAGACAGAAAAAGGGTGGGAATGTATAGACCAGATTCATAGAACTTTTTGCAAAATGTAATTGGGGTTACTGAGTACAACACCCAATAGGTTAACTCTGAGAATTGGGAAGAGTTGGCAGGAAAGGAGTTGTGGTAAAATGTATTATGAAATACTGAAATAGGATCAAAGCATTTCAGGAAGGATAATTGTCCAAGAATGTTTAAAGGCACAAGAAAAAGCAAAATGGAAAAGAAGCTGGTTATGTCGATTAAAGGAAATCATAAAGGAAATTGGAATGGGCCGTTTGTTAATTTGCAGACAACAAGTGAACAAAGCCTATGGAATAAAATGAAATCTAGGATTGACGACATAGAGAAACAGGAAATATATGGTAGCCTAAGAGACGAGTACTCTGAAATACTACAGGAGTTTTAAGAAATATTGGGGAAGAGAAAAATACATTGATATTTGTGATAAAATGAAAGGGAGGGTCTGGTATGGACAAGAACAGGAACAATGTTATTAAGGGGCTTAAAAGTTTCAAAAGATTTGTGTCCACTATGTGGCAATGCAGATAAAAATTTGCACTGTATAATAGAATCTCCAGAAACCAAAGTCTGGAGAGAGGAAATATGGAACAGAAAGTTGGATAAGTTACAGACAGAGATAGTGTCCATAAAACTTTTTGGAAACAATAGGAAAGAATTTCTGAAACAATTAGGCAAATATATAGTGGAGGTAAGAGAGAAATGGTGGAGGAAAATCATTAAAAAAAGAGAGGATCTTAATAACAGAAATGACGATGTAGTAATTTATAGAAGAGGTAAGTAAACTTAAGTTGGAAATTGTATGAAAATGCACACAGTAAAATGAAGGATACATATACACAAACAACCCAGGTGTTAAGTGTATATAATCCTAAACTCAAGCAACTCTTAGGAGAGTAGAATAATTAATGTATGATATTTGTAGTTTTGAGGTGATGAAATAAATTATATATCTATGAAAATCTATGGAATCAGCAAATTCTGTAATATTTACTTAAGGATTCTCTGGAATGCTTTTCACATCCTTACATTACTTACAATGCATTGTAGTTACATAAAACTGCTATTTCTTCAGGAAATAATAATTGTTTGATATGTATTATTTTCAGACAGCTGTATTGCACCAATAGTGATAATCATAGCAATAACATCCAAGCAAAATGCTATTAAAAATTCGCTCACATTCATTTATCATACTTATGTGTTCCTTGCTGCTATATACTAATATTCATTAATTTAGAAATGTCTTGAAGAGTAGTACCTATTTTAGAACCTGAAAACCAAAGTAATTGTGCTATAAATAAGTTTTAACACCAATTCATTTAGTGTTAGTTTATAGTTTCTTATAATTTATTCTTTTCATACTATCAGATGCTTATGGAGGAGATGTAGGCTTGGCTATCACTCAAGCAATGAGTTTGACAATGGCATTACAATGGGGTATGCGACAGCTCGCAGAGATAGAGAATCAAATGACCTCAGCTGAGAGAATTCTTGAATACACACAGGTTGAAACAGAAGCACCATTGAAATCACTGCCAGGTATTTATTTTGTGCATTGGTCACTTAAGGGAAAGCTAACTTGTGGAAATACTACATGATAAAATATGAATGCATTATTTTTTATGCATTTGAAGTTATTAAATTTACTAAACTGCAAATATGTGTAAGGTAAACTTGTTTATGTTAATGCTGCAGTACACAAACCACCAGAATCCTGGCCTAAAGAAGGATGTATCAGATTTAGTGATGTTGTTCTCAAGTATGCTGAGAATGAACCTCCAGTATTAAAGAACTTGAGCTTTGAAGTCAAGGGTGGAGAAAAGGTATGATCTAAATTTCCTTGTATCCTCTCTAAGGTCTCTTTTGAAAGATAAACTTAAACTTTTCAACTCCAGAAATACAGGTTGCAAGCAGCTGAGAAATTTGATGTTGGCTAATAGAGGAACTCTAAAAAGGAAAGCCATTCTATTTTGCCCCCTAGTATTTCTCATTCATACACAGCTTGTTAAAGCAGGCAGAAGTTGTTTAAGATGACCAAGATCTAATATTGCTTAAAGATTATGCAACAGAAAAAATAATCAAGAAAAGATCCCCTTTCTATGCAATCTTGGTCAGCAATTATGCCTTGTAGTCAGTGTGAAAGTTTTATCACACTTGAGTTGTATGTTTGTCATCTTATCACTCAAGAATTAATACGAAACCTAGTGTATGAAATATCTGTTACTTTAGTATAAATCATTACATTCTCGAAGCATGTAATCAGAACTTACTTCAACATTCACAAACATGCATTTATACTATTTTACTTGTTTCAGGTTGGAATAGTTGGGCGTACTGGAGCAGGAAAGTCATCACTCATAACTGCCCTGTTTCGACTTAATGAATTATCCGGTGGCCATATTTATATTGACAATTTGAATATTGCAACATTGGGACTGCATGATTTAAGATCTAAAATATCCATAATTCCACAAGAGCCAGTTTTATTTTTTGGATCTCTACGAGACAATTTGGATCCTTTTCAGCAGTATACAGATGCAGCATTATGGTGTGCACTATGTGAAGTGCAATTGGCACAAGCTGTATCAGAACTACCTTCTGGCCTCAGTCATGCTGTGCAGGAAGGTGGTGTTAACTTCAGTGTTGGTCAGCGGCAGTTGATATGTTTAGCAAGAGCAGTTCTACGCAATAACAAGATTTTGGTACTTGATGAGGCAACAGCTAATGTTGACCCCCAGTATGTATGGTTTTTAAATACTTATTTTGTCCTATATTAAAACCTTTTCATTGGAATACACTTTAAACAGAAGTTTAAATGTGCATATAATTTAAAATTAGGAGCATTTGTGGTAGAGCAGAAATAGTGCTTTAGCATTAGTAAAATATATTATGTATATTTTGGGAAGCAATCCTAAAAATCATTATCATTAATTTTGTATTATTTTCTCTGAAATTTAACATGTTGATAAATGCACCTCAGACTGTTATAAATAACATTTCAATCCTGCATATGCATTGATTTACTTAAAAGTTATATTTTTAGTAGGTTCTTCACATAAATTCTGTTTTATTTTGTACAGCAACTTGAAATTTATCAATAAATGTTTTTCAAACTGTATATTAAAATCCAATTATGGAGAAGATAGGAATGGGAGATATTTGGAGAGCAGGAGAAATAAATAACAACAGCTTCTGGATAACAGTAAGAAACAGAGTGGAGGACATAGAAAGACAAGAGATTTGAGGAAGCTTAGAGAATAAACAATCACTAGGGTTCTACAGATTAGCAAAAGGGAATGGGGAAGAGAAGGGTATGTGGATTATTGTAATAGAGCCGAAACGGAAGTGTTTGCATGGATGAGAACAGGATCAATGTACCTTAGAGGGCTAAGAGGCAGAAAAAGCGGAATTTGTGAACTATGCAGAGGTAGTGAAAGCACAGAGCATTATATGACAGAATACAAAGAATTAGCAGGATGGAGACAAAAAGTATGGGAGGAAATGGATGGGAAAATAGTAGCAATTAAAATGTTGATAAGAAAAGAAGGGGAAAAAAAAAAAGAATATGGGGAGTTCTTAAAGAAAATAAAGGAAAAATGGATTAGAAAAGTAAGAGTGATAAGAAAGGTAGAAGGGCAAACAGAGGAGGGAGAGGATGGATCATAGGTGATTAAGGGTAGCAAGGGTTGCTCAGCTGAGCCATAAGGCCAGGGTGCCAGGCAAAATGAGCAGTACAGATAGAATATAGCTGCCAAGAAAATTTGTACATAGGTTAAGTTAGTTTACAAGTGGAATATTGTAAAAAATCTGATGCATTACGCTCACATGACTTTCTCTACTCTTGCACAAACTATTTTTACAAACTCTTACTCTCCATCTATTCCATATTAATCGAGATAAACATTTGCAGAGATGATCTTTTGACATGCTAAGAGAATTATATTTTACACATAGCGACCAGTTCTAAAAATATTTGACTATCGCTTAAGGTGTATCATGTTCCCCTTGTTTTCTATTTGCAAGGGCAATATAGAAATACCGTAGCCTTTAAGCATAGACATATCTCTTAATAGCTGGTTGCTATGTGCAGCAACATTCTCTTTGCCACAGATTAATACTCTTTGCATATCCAAGACAAACAATGAATAACGAATTCCCATTTGAGAAAATAAGTATTGAAAAATTTAAGGGAATAACAAGCAATATCTCAAACATGGTTCACTCAACAAAAAAAAATGTATATGACATAAATTGTGAAATTAATATTGGAATGTTGCAATTAATGTTTATAACATATTGCAGTTTTTCATAAATTCTTCCAGTGTATAAAAACAATGCTGTAGCAGGAATCTTTTCAGTTGAATCTTAAAGCTTTGGACTTCACTATTTCTGAAGGCTAGGGGTAGTTTATTATAAATTATTAATCCAGTGTGTAAAAAGCTTTCTTAAAAAAGATTGGATCTATGTGTATATCTATGTAAATTATTTGTGTTACATGTGTCATATGGGTGTACCTGAGATACTGTATTGAACTGATGCAGATTGGCTTTAATGTAATTCATCAATTCAAAGATATATACACAGGATAATGGTAGTATTTTTATTGACTAATTTTGAAGATTTGGAAGCTAGTAACAGTGATGTGTCATAATTTAAAATAAAGAGAGTTGAGGGTTGTTACACTACATCACTATAATATTCTTACTTGAACGCATTTCGGGAGACGGCTTCAAGTAAGAATATTATAGTGATGTAGTGTAACAACCCTCAACTCTCTTTATTTTAAAAATAAAAGTAGTATTTTTAATTTCTTGAAAAATTCCCTGCAGCTTCTTCTACAACTTATATTCCTAATTGGATGAGTAACTCTTTTTTGAATTCTAAATATTACTTTTGCTTAGCTGGAGTTTTCCCAGAACACTATACCATAACGCAAGAGTGAATGAAGGTTTGCATAATATAATATCCATAATATTTGAATGTTTACTGCCTCTCTAATATGCCTTAGAGCAAAGCATACTTTGCTAAGTTTCATTGCTCTGGATTCAATATGATGAATCCATTTTAGGTTCTGATTTAGAGTTATGCCCAAGAATTTCACTTCTGAAGCTGAATTAATATTATTTCCATAAAATTTGATTTTCTGATTTGTTTTGACAATGCTGAAAGAATAATGAGATTATTTTGTCTTTGTTTATTACAAGATTATTATTTTGAAACCAATTTGTGATCTGGGCAGTTTCAATACTTTATTTAGTTCTTGTATATATTTCCCTTTTACTAGCACACTAGCATCATCTGCATATAATGACCATTCATAGTAGTGGCCAGATCATTAAGTATAGCAGGAGCAAAAGTAGACGAAGAATCAAATTGTGGTACACTACAGGAGACTAGTTTCTTTAGTGAGAAAGCTGCTTCTAAGATATTTTTGGTTTTGTTTAAATGAATAATTTCTACCATTTGTTCTGCCAAATAGCAGTGAAACCAACCTAATGCTACTCCACAGACACCTACTGCATAAAGTTTTTCTAATAATAGACTAAGTTCTACTAAGTTGAAGGCCTCAGTTAAATCAAGAAAAAGCCCAATGCATGGTTCCTTGCTGTCTATTGCATCATATACTTCTTTTAGAAAATTATTTATCACCATATGTGTTGATCACCCTTTATAAAACCCATGTTGGTTTTCTGTAATACTATTGTGCTTATTCAAAAATGATGATAAACACGAGTGCAGTAATCTTTCCAATATTTTGGAGAATACTGAGAGTAGTGATACTGGTCTTTAATTTGATACTTCATGTTTTGATCTCTTTTTACTTTCTCTACTACGTATAGTAAGTAGGGGAAGTATTGTATTCCACCCAAAAATTTGATACCAAGATTTCACCGGAAATACATGTTTTGAGACCCCCTGAATCCAAAAAAAGCATTTTTGGAAACATGTCCATGTGTCTGTCTGTCTGTCTGTGTGTCTGTCTGTCTGTCTGTGAACAGCATAACTCAGAAACGAACAGTCGGATAAACACCAAACTTGGTATTTAGGTTCAGTATCTTCCAAGGATGCGACACGAAGGTTTTCAAGAAAATCCCCCCACCCCAGATTACCCTTTACATGGAACATTTTTCGAAAATTTTAATTTTCTCAAAAATGGCTCTAACGATTTTGATTAAAATATCATATGTTTAAGATATTTTCATGACAAATAAAATGTATATCTTGAATTTTCTGGGAATGTCTCCAAAAGTATTCTCCATTGTGAACGACTTTTGCATAACTGGTAAACCATAAGAGATAGACAAAATGTTACTACACAAAAAATGTAGATCGCGTTAAAATACACAATTTATGTCATATACATTTTTTTTGTTGAGTGAACCATTTTCGAGATATTGCTTGTTATTCCCTTAAATTTTTCAATACTTATTTTCTCAAATGGGAATTCGTTATTCATTTTTTTGTCTTGGATATGCAAAGAGTTATAATCTGTGGCAAAGGGAATGGTGCTGCACCTAGCAACCAGCTATTAAGAGATATGTATGTGCTTAAAGGCTACTGTTTTTCTATATTGCCCTTGTAAGTATATTTTCCCCTTACATCTACAAGAAAATTAGCAATAAGATAAGAGTCTGCAAATGTTTATCTCAATTAACATGAAGTAGATGGAGAAGAAGCGTTTGTAAAAATAGTTTGTACAGAGTAGAGAGTCATGTGAGTGTAACACATCAGATTTTTTTTTATGTCCCGGACATGCAAAGAGATTGGAATGCGCCACATAGCAACCAGCGCTTAAAAATTTGACTATCGCTTAAAACCTACCATATTCCCCTTGCATCTACAAGAAAATTAGCAATAAGATTGACATCTCGATTAACATGAAGCATATGGAGAATAAGCGTTTGTAAAAAAGTTTGTACAAGAGTAGAGAAAGTCATGTGAGTGTAACGCATCAGATTTTTTTGTCTTGGATATGCAAAGAGTATTAATCTGTGGGAAAGGGAATGGTGCTGCACCTAGCAACCAGGTATTAAGCGATATGTATGTGCTTAAAGGCTACTGTAATTCCAAATTGCCCTTGTAAATATATTTTATTTTTATTTTGTATTTATTGTGCTAAGAGTTTTACAAATTAGATTGTCTACTGCATTTGTAAATATATATTTCCCTTACATCTACAAGAAAATTAGCAATAAGATAGAGTCTGCAAATGTTTATCTCGATTAACATGAAGTAGGTGTAGAATAAGCGTTTGTATAAATAGTTTGTACAAGAGTAGAGAAAGTCATGTGAGTGTAACACATCAGATTTTTTTAATTGGTGTTACTTTCGAATCTTTAGTTGACTTGGAAACCTGCCAGTAGAAAGAGACAGATTAGAATATAACATGAGGGAGGGATTAGTAATTTGTTGCACCTTTTTACTATGTAATCTGGGATACAATTTCCCAAAAACAATATTCTTTTTTTATTTTCATTCTAATCTTTGGAATATTAGCTTAAGAAATCGTTTTCTTTGTATCATTTTTTGAACTTTTTATCATAGAAGACTTGCTCCCACATACCATCACTTCTTTTAGGTTAAGGCTTCCAATAATTTTATAATTTTGTCTCCTATAACAGGGTTTAAGAAAATTTAATTTAATTCATTATGGCATGTTTGCTTGTTATTGCCCATACTTTTATTTGATAACTTTTCAGCAATGTACTGCAATAATCACCAAAACGATTGGCTACAGAAGTTGCATTATCCTCTTTTCCGTTATTATCCATTAAGCATAGATTTCTCTTATTCAACTTTGGTATTGATTCAGTTTTTATCATTGCCACATAGCTTTTGTTTTGTTGGTTGGCTTTGTAATAAGAGAATCATTATATCTCCTTTTTGCCTCTTTTATTACCTGGTGGTACCTGTTTTTTCATTTTGTGTAGTATTTTATAAAACTTTCAGGAGTTACAGTCTCCCTTTTTAGTTTATTTAAAAGTATTATATGTCTGCTTGATATTTTTATGCCAGATGTAATGCAAGCTTTCTTATGGTTTTTAATGTAACCTTTATAATAGGTATCACAATGTTAAAATAGTGCTGAAATGAGGCAAATAAGTTATTGAGTGCCTCATCTACAGAGCCGCTTTAATAAACTTTATCCCAATTTTCCTGAAATTATATGTACTCTGTTGGGTATTTTCCTCTATGCAATTTTTCACTTCTTTATAGAAGTTGTTTAAGGTCTTATTGGGTTTAAAAAATATGTTTAAGATTTGAGTGCAATGATCAGAAAAGCCAGAGCCAAAGAGAAAAGCATTACATTCTAAGCTAGTTGTATTTGCTATTATTTGATCTATGACTGTTTTACTACATTGACCCGTCATTTATTAAAGTTTCTAGTCCATGCACTAACAGCATTGTTCTTACCTCAAGACACTGTTGATTAAAAAAATTTACTTTGAAATTGTCTGTAATTACAATATTTTTCCTTTTTGTTTTTAAGCTTTTTACAATGCAGTCAAAAGATTCAATCAATACATTTCCTCTTATTGCAGGACAGACCAATTTATTCAAGCTACAATAAGGAAAAAGTTTTCTGGGTGCACAGTGCTCACAATTGCTCACCGTCTGCACACTGTGATGGACAGCGATAAAATTATTGTTATGGATGGTGGAGAAGCTGTGGTGAGTCATCAGAATATTCGTTACTAAATGAGTGCATAGACCAAACGGAATTTAACATCTTTTAATTTGAAATAGATGTATTGCTGCTGTTGGAGAGCCAAACTTGAAGTTGTTTAGACCACACACGTTACAAACTTTCCGGTGGCCTTCGTCCCACTTGTAAAAAAAATTAACTTTGTATTTTAATGTTTATTTAAATGTTATATATGTATGTTTGCTGCGTCAGTAGTAATTTGCAGAAACACATATCTCTTAGCAGGGGTTGGTGCAGCTAAAGAATGAAGGCTTACACAAATAATAATTTTTTTTTACTTCACTCCTTTTAATATTCCTTCACACGGTAAAATAACACTTCACTGATGTATCCTACTGTAGAGCTGTGAGATTATTGTTACTTGTACTTTTTAACACGTAAACTTTATATTATTAATTTATTAAAAATGTTTCAAATATTAAATTATTGTTCCAAGAATTACTAGTAGCAGTATTAAACTTTCTAATGTATTATTGTCTCAAGGTTATCTCATTGTTAGCAACTTTCGGCTTCTATTCTCACAGCTCCTACATTGTTAAATTACTTAATACATTCACGATTTTTTCTCGGCAACTTTAACTGGTCGGTGGTGGATTTAGTTCCTCAAATACGATATCTTCGATTGTTTCATGTGCAGTAATTATAAATTATATACCATGTGGAGTGCATTATAACTGTGAAGTGGAGGACTGTTGAATTGTATTTGATGGAAAACGTGATTCTTGATGTACTTTATAAAGACGTGTTTTCAAGTTGCGTCAATATTGAAGTGGTTTGAATGTGTTCACTTATTTTGCAATTCTAGATTACACTAAATGGTTGTATGGTACAGGAGAACTGAACTATAGGATCATATATAACATATATAGCAAAGGGAAATAGTATTGGTTATGCTGTTCCGAGGCGTAATGGAGTATTAATTTTCATTACAAGGTAAGGAACCCTTTATCATTAACAAAATATGAAAGATATCATATAAACTCTGGAGTCGCAAGCCAGCAGCGAGAGGGGAAGGACGTGTAACGGAGCAGGAGGAGTAGAGCAAAACCCGGGACCAACAGAGATGAACGAAATAATGGAAGAAATAAGAGAGATGGGAACGCAAATAGGAAAAAGGGTGGATAATAATACAAGAGAACTGAAAGAAGCAATGAAAATACAAAGAGAGGAAATGGAGAAACAAATATCAGAATGTAAAGAAAGAATAGTTGGGATGGAAAAAAGGCTCGAAATGGATAAGAGAAGAAAAAACTGCGTAATATTTGGGGTGGCAGAGGACAGAAGAAATCTGGAAGACATGGTGTATGAAATTATAGAAGATGTGATGGGAATACAGATGTTTGGCTGGGAAATTGAAGAAATGTTTAGGATAGGAAAGAAAGGAAGGAAGCCGAGACCCATTATTGTGAAACTGACAACAATGAGAAAAAAGTGGGAGATTTTAAGACAAACAAGAAGACTAAGGGGGACAAAAATATTCATAGAACAGGATTATACAAAAGAAGAACAAGACCAACGGAAGGAATTAATTAAAAGAATGAATGAAGCAAGAGCAGTAGGGAAAAAAGCATATCTAAGAGGGCTACAATTAATAGTGGAAGGTGAAAATTGGAACATGAGAATCAAGAGAAACGAAGCTAGAGGAACATATGCACTGCAGCAAATTATAGACCGACTGGAAAACACAGGACAAAGACCTGAACAGAGAATGAAACCATCAGCAGAATTTCAGCAAAGTCAAACGTGGGTGAGAAGAGGTCAACAAAATGAAAGAGCGACAGCTGAGCAAGAGGACAGAAGAAGCAACTTTGAAGAGAGAAGAGAGGAGGTGACAAGGGAGATACATCAACAAGAGACAAGGGGAAGGCAGGAAGAAGAGTTGGCAGTGGTGGGAGAAAGCGAAGAGACAATATTGGTGAACGAAATAATCGAGAGGGAGGAGCTAGAAGAAGGAGGGGCGGCAGCAGAAATTGTGCTGAGTGAGGGTAGGGAGGCAGGGAAAAGTGAGAGTGCAAGGAGGGGAAAATCACAAAGTGGAGAAGTGTTACCGGTAGGGTCCATAAGTGAAGTAGATGAAACAAAAAAAAAAGAAAGGTTCAAAATTTTTAGCCAAGGATTATAATCAGCTTAAGGATGTAAGAGAAGAAAAGGAAATGGAACCGCGAACTACAAGATATGGGAAAATGTTAGAGAGTTTTAAATTCCAAGAACAGTCAAAGAATAAATAGGGAAAGGGGCTAAAATTAATGTTTTGGAATGCGGAAGGGCTAAGAAATAAGATAGGTAGTGGGGAAATGAAAAATGTTATGTGTTCTATGGATTTTGTAGGAGTAGCAGAGACATGGTTAGGAAAGGATGAGGTAGTAGAAATTGCAGGTTTCAAGTTTCTAGAGAAAAAGGCAAGGAAAAGATGCGGTAGGGGAAGAGCATCAGGAGGAGTAGGTCTGTTTGTAAAGAATGATTCGGAAAAAATAATTGATATAGAAAAAATGGAGAATAGAGGCACCAATGTGTTATGGTCAATAATTAAGCAAAATAATGGGGTAAGATTAGGAATAGGGGTGGCATATAACCCACCAGAAATATAATTTTTTTACGATAGTAACTTTTATAGTAAATTAGAAGAAGAGATGGAAGAAATACAAGAAAAGATGCCAGAATTAGAATTTATTGATGGGAGATTTGAATGCGAGAACAGGAGAAGAGAATGAAAGGTTATTAGGTAAAGAGCAGATACAAGAAGATAGGGATGTGATAAGGCCAAGGAAAAGCAGGGATGTAGCTATAAATAAGGAGGGGAAAAAATTACTAGAATTTTGCGAGACAAATAACATGCTAATATGTAATGGATTAATGAAAGGAGACGAGGAGGGGGAGTTTACATTCGTAAACGCAAACGGTCAAAGTGTAGTAGATTACATGATATGCAGTGAGGAACTGGAGGATAGAATCACCACATTTAAAATAATAAACGAAGTAGTAGGTAGTAGTCATTTCCCACTAATGATGGAAATAAATGTTCTGGAACAGAGGGTAAAAAATAAAGAAACAGTTAAAATAAAAACAATAAAGGTGTATAAATGGAGAGAAGTATTAAAAGAGAAATTTGTGAAAGAATTAAAGTCAAAGGCAAGCCAGATTGTGGAGTGTGGTATAAAAATGGCTATGGATGAGGGAAATTCAGAAAAAGTGTTACAGTTACTAAAATTATTACTAACAAGAGCAGGAGTAGGGATGGAAAGAAGGCATAGAAAAGACCAAGAAATTAAGGGGTGGTTTGATGAAGAATGTAGAGAAAAAAAAAGGAGGTATTTAAGGAGCTTATTAGTTGGAGGTCAGAGAAAGAAAGGGATAGACAAAATCTGGTGAAACTTAAGGGGGAATATAAAGGTTTGCTTGAGGCCAAGAGGAAAGAATGGCAGAGAAGTATAGAAAAGAATCTAAAGGCAGCAATAGAGAGTAAGGATAGTAAAAAAATATGGGAAATAGTGAGGATGATGAATAAGAAGAGAGAGGACAAAAATGAAATTACACCGAATGAATGGATAGGGTACTTTAGAAGGCTAATTGGAGATGGGAAGAAAATAAAGTTAGACATGAAAGAGGTAGGACAAGGAGGAATATTTAATGAGAAATTAGATAGTAAAATCACAGAGCTGGAAGTTAGCCAGCAAATAAGGAATATAAAAAAAGGTAAGGCAGTAGGAATAGATGGAATGCCAGGGGAATTCTGGAAAATATATGGGGAAATGCAAAGTGGGCTAACAATGATGACAAAATTATTAAATAAAATTAAAGAAAAGAATGATGTACCAGAATGTTGGAAAATAAGTATGGTGGTACCAATGTACAAAGGAAAGGGAGGAGCAAATAGACCAGAGAATTACAGGGGAATAAGTTTATTATCAATATTAGGAAAAATATACACAGGTATACTGGCCGATAGATTAAGAAGCTGGGTTGATGAGGAAGGAATACTGTCAGAATATCAAGCTGGGTTTAGGAAAGGTAAACAAACAATAGACAATATATTTACAATAAAGACTATAATAGATAAATACTTGAGCAGGAAAAGAGGAAGGATATATATGTTTTTTGCAGATTTTGAAAAAGCATTTGATACAATAAATAGGGAAGCATTAGCATATAAATTAAGCAAGAAAGGGGTAAGCAAAAAATAAAAGAAATCAGAAAGATTTATAAAGATGTAAGATTCTGTATAAGATGTAAAAATAATGGAGTTACAGAAATGACGGAGCAAAGAATAGGATTAAGACAAGGGTGCAAATTGAGTCCTATACTATTTAATATATTCATAGATGACATATTAGAAAGAGTGAAAGGAAAAAATCTGCACTGCCCCATAATAGCAAATACAGATATACCAGGTTTACTATATGCGGATGATCTTATGGTCGGGGCTATAATGGTAATTGGGTTACAGAAAGCAGTCAACGGAATACAAGAATACTGCAAAGAATGGGGAATAAAAGTAAATATAAATAAATCAAAAGTTATGATATTTAAAAGAGGAAATAAACTAAAAAGAGAAGAGAAATGGCAGATGGGTGGTTTAAAATTAGAAGTTGTCAAGGAGATGGATTATTTGGAGGTGAGGTTGAGCAGTAATGGCGAATGGGGGGCGCATAGCAGGAAGGTTGTGGCTAAAGGAAAGGCAGCAATGACAGGAGTAAGGATGTGCAAATATAAATTGGAAATGCCAACAATGTATGAAACATTGGTGGAAACAAGAATGTTATATGCAGTAGAAATTTGGGGAGGATCTGAATTAAGCAGGAAAATAGACCAGAGCTATGGAATGTTCTGTAAAGAGCTATTGGGGCTGACAAGATCAGCACCAGGGGAAGTAGCATTAGTGGAATTAGGAAGAACAAGAAGAAAGGGAGTGATACTGGAAAGGATATTAAAATTTTGGTTTAGGTGCCTGAGAAAAGATAAAGAGGAAATTTTAAAGATATGCATGGAACAACAAAAGAGTATGAAAAATAAAAATAGCTGGTGGACAGGGGTAGAAAAAATTATGGAGAAGATAGGAATGGGAGATATTTGGAGAATAGGAGAAAGAAATAGCGATGGTTTTTGGATAGCAGTAAGAAACAGAGTGGAGGATATAGAAAGACAAGAGATTTGGGGAAGCTTAGAAAATAAAAAGTCACTAGGGTTCTATAGATTAGTAAAAAGGAAATGGGGAAGAGAAGGGTATGTAGATTATTGTAATAGAGCAGGAAAAGAAGCGTTTGCATGGATGAGAACAGGAGCAATGTATTTGAGAGGGTTAAGAGGAAAAAAAAATGGAATTTGTGAATTATGCGACGATAGCGAAAGCACAGAGCATTATATGTCAGAATGCAAAGAATTAGCAGAATGGAGACAAGAAGTATGGGAAGAAAAATGGGAAAAAATGGATAGGAAAATAGTAGCAATTAAAATGCTAACGAGAAAAGAAGAAAAGCAAATTAAGAATATGGGGGAGTTCTTAAAGAAAGTAAAAGAGAAATGGAGTAGAAAAATAAGAGAGATAAGAAAGGTAGAAAGGTAGAAAGGCAAATGGAGGAAGGAGAAGATGGGCAAATATGGACAAAAGGTAGTAAGGAATGTTTAGAGGAGCCAGAAGGCCAGGGTGCCAGGCAAAAAGAGCAGCATAGCTGGTAAGGAAATTTTGACATATGTTAAGTTAGTATAAGTGGAACATTGTAAAAAGAAGTATGTAGGAAAAAGTACAAATAAATTATCTATCTATCTAATACATTCACATAACATTATTATATATGTACATAATAATATAAACATAATACAATGGCTGTTACATACACTTTATATATTATTTATACAAATATTGTTTTTTTAGGCAGGTTGTTATTGTATTTTATATTATATAATTAGACTGATATCGTTTAAGTGTTAAAAATACTGCCTCAAATTGCAGAAGTGTATTAAACAATGGAAGTATGAAACTAGTATGCAAACGAGCTTGGGAACCTAGAATATTAAAGCTACCTGTTATTAATACTAAGGAATGAACCATGAATAAGAACTAAGCCAAGCAGCCTGAACCAACTACAATTCAAGTCCAAGCCCACAGCATGAGAGGCCATGGCATTCCCTCTACACTTTCATTATTTTTACTTTCTCTATCATGTACATTGATACGGTAATTTGTATCACAAATTACTTAAATGTAAATAATGATTGTAATATGAATATGTATTTTTATGTGACATTGATTTCAGAGGTTTATTAATTGTAATTATTATTGGTAAATAATAATATACGGCTTTACTGAAACTGTCAATAATAACGCAATAATGCAGCGATGGGGTGAGCTGTTTATCATTACCGGGAACAAGGAAGTTACGTAATGTTTCGCGCGGTTTCGGTAGAAGCTTCTGGAATGTTTCCCTAAAAGCAATATGTATTCGTGGTTTTCATTGGATATTAAAATAGACGCTAATGTTGGCGCGTTTTATTAGCCAATAGCAGTTCATTTATAATCTTTAGGCATGTCGAGGAGTGGGAGTATATAAGCCAGGTCCGAGGTAAATCGCCCCGCAGTTCAACAGAATTCTCAATACTCTACACGTCGGTCTCTCAGTTCATCGTCAGTCAGTCCTTCATTTCGTCAAGTTACGCGCAGCAGAATTACGAGAATTATTATAAAGTATTATACAGTTAAAAAAATACACAAAGTTGAAGTACTCGAGTTAAAAGTGATAAGTAAGGAGTTATTGCAAACAGTTTCAGTTTGGCGAGTATCTATATCAATATGTAAAAAGTGTTAGTGAACGTGTTCGACAATAAAAGTTATAAAACCAATTTCTTCATCAGTATCATTTCTGGATAAAAGATTCCTTTCCGATTCACACCCTTACATAGAGATACATGTCCTACCAAGATAAGATGATAGCTAGCCGGAGGACAATATACAAAACTTTAAATTCTTTCGGAAACTAATTGATACAAATTGCTACGCCAGATGGAGCTACAAACCAGACAAAGGAGTGACGTCACAAGATGGCTTCCACTCACATGAAGTCAACACAACCTTAATACCGTTACAAATTGGCGCCCAACGTGGGGCAAGATGACCAGGAAAGGATCAGAATAACCAGGAAGTAGCAGAATTAACTAGGAAAGTAGCAGAATTAACCAGGATGTGGAACGAATGCAGCAGTGAAATGATCTACAAGACGCAGATTCCAGAAACAACAGGGAGGACAGACTACATGGATAACTGGACATCATAATTCCGAGATTACGAGGCAACTGGGAAATTCAAACTACAGGACGACAAAACTATGCAGATTCATCGAAGCGACATACAAACCTAGGAGAATGGGGCAGGAAGCTGGACATCAAAGTAACAGCAACAGACAGCATCACAAAGGTCAGAGTATAGTAATTTTTTTTTTAGAAAACAAAAACAATGGCTACGAATAATACAGAAGAAATAATTATGGAGGGAGATAATGTAATAGTTAGTTGTAATTCAATACAGGTTACAGGAAATAGCCCAGACTTTTTAGGATTTGAGGATGAAAATGTTAGTGCAGAAAGTGAGAATAGAATAGCAGGAAATATTAATTGTGATGTTAGTATGATGATTGAAATGCTGAGAAATATGAGGGAAGATATGCAAAAGAATAATGAGAAATTGAGGGAAGATATTATTAAGAGTGTAGAACAAAAAGTAGATCAGAGTTTTAAGGAATTGAGAGAAGATATAAAAAAAGATCATAGGAAATCAATTGAAGATATTGGTAGGTGTAATGAGCTATTAGAGCAAAAAGTAGATCAAAGCAGGGAAGAAACTGAAAAGAAAGTTACGAAGTTAGATATTAGTATGCCAGAAATGAGAGATGAAAATGAGGAAGTAATAGCAAGTGAGACAGGAGAAATTTCAAAGAAAATGCTAGACATGAGCATGGAAATAGGTAATAAAGAAAGTGAGGTTAATGTAGAATGCACAGAGTTAGGAAGTCAAATGAGTAGTATTTCAAGTGAGTTAAGAGAAATGATGGAGGTTATGAATGTAGATGTGAATCAGGCGCAAGTTAATTTCAGAGGGGAGATATCAGAAATACAGAGAGAGTCAGAAATGCAAAGAAATAAATTGTATGAAGAAGTTAAAGTTTTGCCTGTAAATAATCAAAAGCTAAATTCTGAAATTAACAAGTATCAAGATGTTCAAATTGAAAACTCCAGTCCAGTACAGTTTAGTACAGATTTGTCAGAGTACTTTCAAAGTAAAGAGATAGTAGAAGAATTGAAAGTGACAGTTGTTAAAAGATGTATTGTTCAGGAAACTTTAGATTGTTTTCAAATGTTATCATGTGATGAAATTTCAAATGAATACAAGAGGTTATCCATTATGATGCGGTATTAATGTTACAATGTGTTTAACATTATTATAGCACCACGTTTGGAATCCAATTTGATGCGGTATTAAGGTTGTGTGACTTCATGTGTTCCCATCTTGTGACGTCATTCGTTGTTTGGTTCGTAGCTCCCTCTGG
The DNA here is from genome assembly GCA_030765065.1 of Deroplatys truncata. Classification (NCBI taxonomy): domain Eukaryota; kingdom Metazoa; phylum Arthropoda; class Insecta; order Mantodea; family Mantidae; genus Deroplatys; species Deroplatys truncata. The sequence continues at coordinate 95,592,486 of CM060984.1, read as the reverse complement.
CGTAGCAATTTGTATCAATTAGTTTCCGAAAGAATTTAAAGTTTTGTATATTGTCCTCCGGCTAGCTATCATCTTATCTTGGTAGAACTTGTATCTCTTGCAGGGTGTGAATCGGAAAGGAATCTTTTATCCAGAAATGATACTGATGAAGAAATTGGTTTTATAACTTTTATTGTCGAACACGTTCACTAACACTTTTTACATATTGATATAGATACTCGCCAAACTGAAACTGTTTGTAATAACTTCTTACTTATCACTTTTAACTATGTATTTCAACTTTGTGTAGAATTAACTTTATAATAATTCTCGTAATTATGCTGCGTGTAACTTGACGAACTGAAGGACTGACTGACGATGAACTGAGAGACCGACGTGTAGTGTGTTGAGAATTCTGTTGAACTGGGCGGCAATTTACCTCGGACCTGGCTTATATACACCCACTCCTCGACATGCCTAAAGATTATAAATGAACTGCTATTGGCTAATAAAACGCGCCAACATTAGCGTCTATTTTAATATCCAATGAAAACCACTAATACATATTGCTTTAGGAAATGTTCTAGAAGCTTCTACCGAAAAGGCGCGAAACATTACGTAACTTCCTGGTTCCCGGTAATGATAAACAACTCACCCCATCGCTGCATTATTGCGTTATTATTGACAGTTTCAGTAAAGCTGTATATTATTTACCAATAATAATTACAATTAATAAACCTCTGAAATCAATGTCACATAAAAATACATATTCATATTACAATCATTAATTACATTTAAGTAATTTGTGATACAAATTACCGTATCATATGCCCCACTAGAAACATAATTATAAATATTTATAACTTGTTTGGAAATTTTATAATTGTGTTTTTAGTCTCCTAAATCTTGGAACACACGCTATCACTTTCACTTTACACTTCACACGCATTTAACACACGATATGTTTTTCCTCTACCTTGCCACTACTTACTGGCTTTGGTTTAATTAATTTAGATATTTATCTGACATCACAAATTTTTGATAGCAAATACTTTACCCTCAATTATTTAATCACTGCTACCAAATTGTTTACTTTCTTAAGTTGTTGACAAAAATTTATACATTTAAGATTTTTGTAATTATTATACGTATTTACCAAAATATTCACCCTCTACATATATTTACATCTCTTAAATCTAGACAATGTTTCACCTTTTCTGTTTGCTACATAAGTATTTATTTATTTATTTATTTATTTTTTTTTCTGAATTTATTATTATTTTAACAATACTTTTGGAATTGTATTTACATACTTTTAATTTAATATCATATTAAGTTTCAATCTTTGGATTCTTAATTTTCAAATGTTGTTACAGTTACTAAAAATTGAATTATATATTTTTTTTTTTATTATTTAATTTATTTCTCTTTTCAAATGACATATAAATAATTAACCCTCTTACGTTCCAATACATTTCTCTGCAAGTCGTCTTTACCTATCCAGCATTTACTTTACATTTCATTGCTATTTACCCTCCTGGATCAAATTGTGTGTGGCTAAACATTACTTGTAGCCGTGTAGCCGTATCCTAACCTTCAAATTGTTGTTCATGAATAACCTCTTGTATTCGTTTGAAATTTCCTCACATGATAACATTTGAAAACAATCTACAGTTTCTTGAATGACACATCTTTTAACAACATTCATTTTCAATTCTTCAACTATCTTTTTAACTTGAGAATGCTCTGACAAATCTGTACTAAACTGTACTGGACTGGAGTTTTCAATTTGAACATCTTGGTACTGTTTATTTCTTTGCATTACTGACTCATTCTGTATTTCTGATATTTCCCCTCTGAAATTAACTTGCGCCTTATTTACATCTACATTCATAACCTCTTTCCTCTCTCTTATCTCACTTGAAATACTACTCACTTGACTTCCTAACTCTGTACATTCTACATTAACCTCACTTTCTTTGTTACCTATTTCCTTGCTTATGTCTAGCATTTTCTTTGAAATTTCTCCTGTCTCACTTGCTATTACTTCCTCATTTTCATCTCTCATTTCTGGCATACTACTATCTAGCTTCATAACTTTCTTTTCAATTTCTTCACTGCTTTGATCTACTGTTTGCTCTAATTTCTCATTCCTCCTACCAATACTTTCAATTGATTTCCTGTTTTGTTCTAAGCTTTTACCAATATCTTCCCTCAATTCTCTCTTATTCTGATCTAGTTTTTGTTCTAAACTCCTATCAATATCTTCTCTTAATTCCCTATTATTCTTTTGCATATCTTCCCTTAATTTCTCATTACTCTGAGTTAATTTTTGTTCTAATTTCTCAACATTCTTACTACTATCTTCCCTGTTTTGATCTATTTTCTTACTAAGATCTTCCCTTAATTTCTCATTATTTCTTTCCATATTCTCATTCATATTTCTCAGCATTTCCATCATTTCCTTCATCATACCAGCATCAATAGTAATATTTCCTGCTATTCTATTCTTAGTTTCTGCACTAATATTTCCTCCCTCAGAAACTACATTGTTTGAGCTTTTTTTTGTAACCTGTATTGACTTACAGCTAACTGTTACACTATCTCCTTCCATCATTGTTTCTTCAATATTACTAGTAGCCATTGTTTTCGTTTTCTAAAAAAAATTACTATACTCTGACCTTTTGTTATGCCGTCTGTTGCTGTTACTTTGATGTCCAGCTTCCTGCCCCATTCTCCTAGATTTGTATGTCGCTTCTGCGTTGTATTATGATGAATCTACGTTGTCTCGACGTTTTGTAGTTGAATTCCTTGTTGCCTTGTAATCTCGGAATTACGATGTCCAATCTGCGTCTTGTAGATCATTTCACTGCTCCATTCATTCCACATGCTGGTTAATTCTGCTACTTTCCTGGTTAATTCTGCTACTTCCTGGTCATCGTGTTCCTTTCCTGGTCACTTCGCCCCACGTTGGGCGCCAATTTGATGCGGTATTAATGTTACAATGTGTTTAACATTATTATAGCACCACGTTTGGAATCCAATTTGATGCGGTATTAAGGTTGTGTGACTTCATGTGTTGCCATCTTGTGACGTCATTCGTTGTTTGGTTCGTAGCTCCCTCTGGCGTAGCAATTTGTATCAATTAGTTTCCGAAAGAATTTAAAGTTTTGTATATTGTCCTCCGGCTAGCTATCATCTTATCTTGGTAGAACTTGTATCTCTTGCAGGGTGTGAATCGGAAAGGAATCTTTTATCCAGAAATGATACTGATGAAGAAATTGGTTTTATAACTTTTATTGTCGAACACGTTCACTAACACTTTTTACATATTGATATAGATACTCGCCAAACTGAAACTGTTTGTAATAACTTCTTACTTATCACTTTTAACTATGTATTTCAACTTTGTGTAGAATTAACTTTATAATAATTCTCGTAATTATGCTGCGTGTAACTTGACGAACTGAAGGACTGACTGACGATGAACTGAGAGACCGACGTGTAGTGTGTTGAGAATTCTGTTGAACTGGGCGGCAATTTACCTCAGACCTGGCTTATATACACCCACTCCTCGACATGCCTAAAGATTATAAATGAACTGCTATTGGCTAATAAAACGCGCCAACATTAGCGTCTATTTTAATATCCAATGAAAACCACTAATACATATTGCTTTAGGAAATGTTCTAGAAGCTTCTACCGAAAAGGCGCAAAACATTACGTAACTTCCTGGTTCCCGGTAATGATAAACAACTCACCCCATCGCTGCATTATTGCGTTATTATTGACAGTTTCAGTAAAGCTGTATATTATTTACCAATAATAATTACAATTAATAAACCTCTGAAATCAATGTCACATAAAAATACATATTCATATTACAATCATTAATTACATTTAAGTAATATGTGATACAAATTACCGTATCAATTAACAATAATTTGAAGGTTAGGATACGGCTACGAGTAATGTTTAGCCACACACAATTTGATCCAGGAGGGTAAATAGCAATGTGATGTAAAGTAAATGCTGGATAGTTAAAGATGACTTGCAGAGAAATGTATTGGAATTTAAGAGGGTTAACTATTTATATATGTCATTTGAAAAGAGAAAGAAATTATAAAAAAAAAAAAAAAAAAAAAAAAAAAAGTAATTAAATTTTTAGTAACTGTAACAACATTTGAAAATTAAGAATGCAAAGATTGAAACTTAAGATGATATTAAATTAAAAGAACGTAAATACAATTCCAAGAACATTGTTAAAATAAAGTACAAAATAACAAAAATGGGTAAAAATAATTAAAACAAATATTTATGTAATAAATAGAACATGTGAAACAGTGCCTAGATTTAAGAGATGTAAATATTTGTATAGAGGGTGAATATTTTAGTAAATATGTTTAAACAATTATAAAAATCTTAAATGTATAAATTTTTGTCAACAACTTAAGAAAGTAAACAATTTGGTAGCAGTGATTAAATAATTTAGGGTAAAGTATTTGCTCTAAAAAAAATTTGTGATGTCAGATGAATATCTAAATTAATTAAACCAGAGCCAGTAAGTAGTGGCGAGATAAAACATATGTCGTGTATTAAATGCGTGTGAAGTGTTAAGTGAAAGTGATAGCGTGTGTTCCAAGATTTAGGAGACTAAAAACACAATTATAAAATTTCCAAATAAGTTATAAATATTTATAATTATGTTTCTAGTGGGGCATATGATACGGTAATTTGTATCACAAATTACTTAAATGTAAATAATGATTGTAATATGAATATGTATTTTTATGTGACATTGATTTCAGAGGTTTATTAATTGTAATTATTATTGGTAAATAATAATATACGGCTTTACTGAAACTGTCAATAATAACGCAATAATGCAGCGATGGGGTGAGCTGTTTATCATTACCGGGAACAAGGAAGTTACGTAATGTTTCGCGCGGTTTCGGTAGAAGCTTCTGGAATGTTTCCCTAAAAGCAATATGTATTCGTGGTTTTCATTGGATATTAAAATAGACGCTAATGTTGGCGCGTTTTATTAGCCAATAGCAGTTCATTTATAATCTTTAGGCATGTCGAGGAGTGGGAGTATATAAGCCAGGTCCGAGGTAAATCGCCCCGCAGTTCAACAGAATTCTCAATACTCTACACGTCGGTCTCTCAGTTCATCGTCAGTCAGTCCTTCATTTCGTCAAGTTACGCGCAGCAGAATTACGAGAATTATTATAAAGTATTATACAGTTAAAAAAATACACAAAGTTGAAGTACTCGAGTTAAAAGTGATAAGTAAGAAGTTATTGCAAACAGTTTCAGGTTGGCGAGTATCTATATCAATATGTAAAAAGTGTTAGTGAACGTGTTCGACAATAAAAGTTATAAAACCAATTTCTTCATCAGTATCATTTCTGGATAAAAGATTCCTTTCCGATTCACACCCTTACATAGAGATACATGTCCTACCAAGATAAGATGATAGCTAGCCGGAGGACAATATACAAAACTTTAAATTCTTTCGGAAACTAATTGATACAAATTGCTACGCCAGATGGAGCTACAAACCAGACAAAGGAGTGACGTCACAAGATGGCTTCCACTCACATGAAGTCAACACAACCTTAATACCGTTACAACATAGTAGGTAGAGAAGGTATTGCATTCCACCCAAAAATTTCATACCAAGGTTTCACCAGAAATACATGTTTTGAGGCACCTGAATACAAAAAAAAAGTCCATGAACGTGTGCGCATGTGCACCCTCCCCCACCTACCCTTTACATAGAGCATTTTTCAAAATTTAGTTTCTTAAAAATGGCTCTAATGATTTTGATTAACACATATATTAAACATATTTACATGACAAATAAAACGCATATTTTGAATTTTTTGGAATAGCCACTGAAGTCCTCTTCATTCAGAAGGAAATTTGTATAATCTTGTATAACTGGTGTAGATTAGGTGATAGAGGAAAATATACTACACAAAAAATGTAGATCTCTTTAAAATACACAATTTATTTCAAATAACTTTTTCGTGGCATAAGTCATTCTGAGCCAATATCCATTATTAATGGTTCAGTTCTTCAATACTCTTGTCATTCTTTTAAAGTCAATTTTAAGTTGTTTCATCATGGCTGCATGAAAGAGTATGGAATTTTAAGGCCAGCAAATAGCTCCAGTTCTTAAACATTTCTCTATCACTATTCCCTTACTATTTATAACAAAATACATAATGTAGCTATTTCTGCAAAGGTTTATCTTGATTGAAACAAAGAAGAATAAAAAAAATAAGCTTTTATAAAAATATTTTTTATGTCTACTAATAAACAATATAAAATAAAGTCATGTGAATGTATGTAAGATATCAGAATCTTTTGTAATACATAGGTACTGATCATTAACTCATTCAGGACATTTATTTTCTGAACTGCTAAGGATTAAAATACCTATGGTAGAGTGCAATGCCCTGTGCTAGATTAAGATTCTGCTTGCCTTACAAGATAGACATTGTGGATCCACACTCAAGTTCAGTATTTGCATTGTTTGATATTAGCTGCACATACTGCATTCTAGGTCTCACAGAGTCTGCAACGGAAGATGCTTGTTTACGTAATATGTTTTTGTGTATTTGTAGCCCCACGTTGTGGAAGCCAATTTGCTAGGGAAATTGCTTTACGTAATGTTGTTTACATTAGTGTTGAAGCCATCTTGTGACGTCATTCATTGGTTTGGTTTGTAGCTCCATCTGGCGTTAGCAATTTGCGGCAGTATTAGTTTTGTGTTTGATATCATTTCAAATGTCCTCCGGCTAGCTGTTTGGGTCGAACATGTATTTCTTTTGCAGGTTGTGAAGCGGAAAGGAATCTTTTATCCAGAAATTATACTTAATGAAGAAATTGGTTTTATAACTTTTATTGTCGAACACGTTCACTAACACTTTTACAGATTGATTTAGATACTCGCCAAACTGAAACTGTTTGTAATAACTTCTTACTTATCACTTTTAACTCGCATACTTCAACTTTGTGTATATTTAACTGTATAATATTTTAGATTCTCGTAATTCTGCTGCGCGTAACTTATGACGATCTGACTGACTGAAGACAACGTGTAACGTGCTAGAAATTTAGATGAACTGGGCGACCGACGTGTAAGGTATTGAGAATTTTGTTGAACTGCGGGCGATCTACCACGGACTCGACCTTATATACTCCCACTCCTCGACATGCCTAAAGATTATAACTGAACTGCTATTGGCTAATAAAACGCGCCAACATTAGCGTCTATTTTAATATCCAATGAAAACCACGAATACATATGCTTTAGGAAATATTCTAGAATGTTCTACCGAAAGCGCGCAAAACATTACGTAACTTCCTTGTTCCCGGTAATGATAAACAACTCACCCCCTCGCTGCATTATTGCGTTATTATTGACAGTTTCAGTAAAGCCGTATATTATTATTTACCAATAATAATTACAATTAATAAACATCGGAAATCAATGTCACATAAAAATACATATTCATATTACAATCATTATTTACATTTAAGTAATTTGTGATACAAATTACCGTATCAAGTCACTGTTAAGATGAAAGGCTGTTAGTGTGTACATTATTGAGTTAATTACTGTTTGTGTCTTTTGCTTGGCACACAGATATAATATAGAGCAAAGCATTTTTATTTACTATAAGCTTTTTACTTTCTTTACTGCTTACTTATAGTAATTAAATTACTTATTTTAGAAACCTCATAACCAATAGTTTTCTCAAAATTAGTTTTTTGTGGGATTGGTATCTCGGATTGTAAATGCAAAAGAAATCAAATGATTCAAGTCAGACTCTATTTTATATTATTTTTTTCAAACAAAATATAAAATGTTTTTCTTTGTTTTCTCAAAAGTTGAAAATGTGCACTTAGTGGGTTTCTGAAATAAATGGTTCAAATAGAGGAAGTATTCTACCAAAACTTGGATATCAAGATTTCACAGGTATACATGTTTTGAGGTTCCTTGAATTCAAAAAGGCCTTTTTTAAAAAAAAGTATGCATGCATGCAAACAATGCAACTCAAAAATGAAAAATTAGATACATTCCAAACTTGGTGTTTAAGTTCAGCATCTTTTAAACATGAGACAAATATTTTCAAGAAAATACCCAAACCAAATAATCCTTTACATAAACATTTTTGCTTGTTTTTTATTTTCTTAAAAGTAGCCCTTAACAAGTTTGATTAACTGTAGGTTTAATATATTTGCATGACTGATAAAGTGGATATAAATTTTCTGCAAATAGCCTATGAGGTCTTCTTTATTCCATATTAATTTTGTGCTATTGGTAAACCATAAGAGATAGATAAAAATTGTTAAAAAAAAAGTTGGTGTTGTTTACTAATGATGAGCAGTTGACAATGCAGCCATTAGTTCTCTTGTTCTCTAGTACTTTCCAGATATTACACACAAAAAAGTAGATCTTGTTAAAACACACAGGTTTTGTCAAATAAAATTTGTTTGGCTTTAACCATTTCCAAGATATTCGTTACTATTGGTTTTAATTTTCCAATACTTCATCATACATTTTTTGAAGTACTAAATCAACAATTTTGTTTCTAGTGATCTTATGCAACGAGTATGGAATTTTAAAACCAGTAAGTAGCAACCCTCTTTTTAAAGATTTGATTTCACTTCAGCCTCTTGTATCCCCTTTGTACTTACTATGAAATGTGTAATCAAATCATTTCTACAAACTTTTATCTTGAGTAATATGTAGGGTGGTGATTTTTAGCATTTTGAAATCGGAAATTTAGCATTATGTAGCATTTTGAAGAAAACAACGTATAATTTGAGTTAATTATGATAAAAGTGTTGTGGCTATTGAAATAACCACATTGTGTAACATTAATGTGAAATTAAAATAACAGTGTAAAGGATTGATAGTGAGTTAAAAATGCATACATTAAATTTTGAATTTATTTTGAACTAAAATAGGTTAGCAAAACCGAGAAAAAATAGGACAAGTTGATACAGGCTAAAGCATAACGCACAAAAAAGAGAAATTTATACTGATGAAAAATTGGAATAATAAAAGGAAAATACACAAAATTAACTTAAGTCTTCTAAGTTCATGAATCAGTAGCACTGTTAAATGAATTCATAGAACATACCTCAACATTTTGTTCTGTCATCATGTTCTCGTATCTCTTATAATTAAATTGTGGTCACTGAAATATATTTCAGCATCTGTGCAAAACTCTAGGTATTTGAGCATAATGGAAGTCTGCATAATTTGTTGTCATCCTCCGCGGACTAGTGGTACCGTGCTAGCCTCTAGTTCCCGAGGTCACAGGTTCAAACCCGGCAGAGGGCGACGGATTTTTTTGGGCGTAAAAATCGTTAGCACGGCTTCCTTCGGAAGGGAAGTAAAGCCAGTGGTCCCGTGTCATAGATTTACGGCACGTAAAAGAACCTGAGGCCTCTGAGCAAAATTTCCGTTCTTTCACGCCCAATATAGAATGGGACGCTAAGAACCATAGTAGTTAAAGAGCGTCCATAAATAAAACTCAACTTCATTTCATTTCTGCATAATTTGTAACAGCTGGGAATGAAAATGTTCATATCCCTCACCAAAATACTGATTTTAACAACCCAAAAAATGCTGTCTTTCTTTTATTTATACTTAATCTATTGACCATACTCAGTCAGCAGTGTCAGAATTAAAAAGCTTAGCAACCTCTTGTACAATTTTCCTCCATGTAACTTCACAACTTTTTGTTGCACTTAAGCGTAAACTTCTGTAAACATGCTTTTCTCATTTTTGTTTTTACATTTTCATTTTTACATTTTCATTTAAAAGAGTCCATGAATTTTAATATATAGGTATGTGGGTAATCATCTTTGCCTAAACTCATCCTACAACATATGTGTAAAAGAGCAGAAGGAGCCTCCAACTGGGTAATCAATTTACCATGTCTCAAGCCTAAGTAACAAATTTGTCCTGGCACTATACTTAAAAACAACTGACTGTTTTCCCCATACCCAGAAATTCAAATTTTAAACATCCTAAATTTATTTTAAATGTCATAATGGAAAAAGTATGAAGTGGTATTAATGTTACAATGTGTTTAACATTATTATAGCACCACGTTTGGGAGCCAATATGCGACGGTTGCTGCATTACGTAATGTTGTTTACATCACGTGTGTTGAAGCCTTCTTGTGACGTCACTCCTTTGTCTGGTTCGTAGCTCCCTCTGGCGTAGCAATTTTTATCAGTTTTGAAATAATTCACTTTAAATGTTCTCCGGCTAGCTATTTAGGTCGACATTTAACTCTTGCAGGGTGTGAATCGGAAAGGAATCTTTTATCCAGAAATTATACTGACGAAGAAATTGGTTTTATAACTTTTATTGTCGAACACGTTCACTAACACTTTTTACATATTGAGATAGATACTCGCCAAACTGAAACTGTTTGTAATAACTTCTTATTTATCACTTTTAACTCGCATACTTCAACTTTATGTAATTTTTTAAATGTATGATACTTTATAATAATTCTCGTAATTCTGCTGCGCGTAACTTGACGAAATGAATGAACTGAGAGACCGACGTGTATAGTACTGAGAATTCTGTTGAACTGGGAGACAAGCTACCTCGGGCCTGGCTTATTTATACGCTTGCCTCAAGATACGCCTAAAGATTATAAATGAACTGCCATTGGCTAATAAAACGCACCAACATTAGCGTCTATTTTACTATCCAATGAAAACCACTAATACATATGCTTTAGGAAATGTTCTAGAAGCTTCTATCGAAACCGCGCGAAATATTACGTAACTTCCTTGTTCCCGGTAATGATAAACAACTCACCCCATTACTGCATTATTGCGTTATTGTTGACAGTTTCAGTAAAGCCGTATATTATTATTTACCAATAATAATTACAATTAATAAACCTCTGAAATCAATGTCACATAAAAATACATATTCATATTACTATTATTAATTACATCTGAGTAATTTGTGATACAAATTACCGTATCATATGCCCCACTAGAAACATAATTATAAATATTTACAACTTGTTTGGAAATTTTCTAATTGTGTTTTTAGTCTCCTAAATCTTGGAACACACGCTCTCACTTTCACTTAACACTTCACACGCATTTAACATACGACATGTTTTTTTTTTTTTTTATTATCTCGCCACTACTTACTGGCTCTGGTTTAATTAATTTAGATATTCATCTGACATCACAAAAATTTTTTTTTTTTTATAGCAAATACTGTACCCTGAATTATTGAATGACTGTTTCAAAATTGCTTACTTTCTTAAGTTGTTGACAAAAATTTATACATTTAAGATTTTTGTAATTATTATACATATTTACCAAAATATTCACCCTCTACACAAATATTGATATCTCTTAAATCTAGGCACTGTTTCACCTTTTCTGTTTTCTACATAAGTACTTTTTTTTTAAATTATTCTTACCAATTTTTGTTATTTTGAATTTTATTTTAACAATACTCTTTGAATTGTATTTACGTACTTTTAATTTAATATCATATTAAATTTCAATTATTACCTTCTTCTTTTCAAATACTGTTACAGTTACTAAAAAATGTTATTTTTTTCTTTTAAATATTTATTTCTTTTAATTTTTCTATATTTTTTTTTTTTTTTTTTTTTATTAAATTTCTGTTTTCTCATGACATATACATTTAGTTAACCCTCTTACGTTCCAATACATTTATCTGCAAGTCATCTTTAACTATCCAGCATTCACTTTACATCTCATCGCTATTTACCCTCCTGGATCAAATTGTGTGTGGCTAAACATTACTCGTAGCCGTATCCTAACCTTCAAATTTTTGTTCATGAATAACCTCTTGTATTCATATGACATTTCGTTCCCTGATAACATTTGAAAACAATCTACAGTTTCTTGAACAATACATCTTTTAACCACTTTCATTTTCAATTCTTTTACTATCTCTTTAATTTGAAAGTACTCTAACAAATCTGTACTAAACTGTACTGGACTGGAGTTTTCAATTTGAACATCTTGGTACAATTTATTTCTTTGCATTACTGACTCCTGTATTTCTGATATCTCCCCTCTGAAATTAACTTGCGCCTCATTCACATCTACATTCCTAACCTCTTTTATCTTTCTTAGCTCACTTGAAATATTACTCACTTGACTTCCTAACTCCGTACATTCTACATTAACCTCACTTTTAGTATTAACCTCACTTTCTTTGTTATCTATTTCCTTGCTCATGTCTAGCATTTTCTTTGAAATTTCTCCTGTCTCACTTGCTATTACTTCCTCATTTTCATCTCTCATTTTTGGCATACTACTATCTAGCTTCGTAACTTTCTTTTCAATTTCTTGCCTGCTTTTATCTACCTTTTGGTCTAATATCTCATTCCTCCTACCAATACTTTCCCTACATTTCCTATGACTCCTGTCTATAGCTTCCCCTAATTTCTCAAAACTCTTTTGCATATCTTCCCTGTTTTGATCTATTTTCTTACTAAGATCTTCCCTTATTTCCCTGCTCATGTCTAACATTTTCTTTTCCATATTCTCATTCATATTTCTCAGCATTTCCATCATCATACTAACATCAAAATTAACATTTCCTGCTATTCTATTCTGACTTTCTGCACTAACATTTTCATCCTCCAATACTACATCGTTTGAGCTTTTTTTTGTAACCTGTATTGAATTACAGCTAACTGTTACACTATCCCCCTCCATCATTGTTTCTTGTTTTACACTTTTTTTTTTTTAGAATTAAAATCACACTTTTCTAACCTTTCTGGTGCAATCTGCTGATGTTGCTTAGATGTCTAGCTGTCTGCCCCATTCTCCTAGATTTGTATGTCGCTTCTGCATTGTATTATGATGAATCTACGTCGTCTCGATGTTTTTGTAGTTGAATTACCCTGTTGTCTCGGAATCTGCGTCTTGTAGATCATTTCACTGCTCCATTCATTCCTTCCTGGTTATGTTGATTCATTCCTGGTCGTGTTTCTTTCCTGGTCACTTCGCCTTCCTTTCCTGGTTATCACGCCCCACGTTGGGCGCCAATTATGAAGTGGTATTAATGTTACAATGTGTTTAACATTATTATAGCACCACGTTTGGGAGCCAATATGCGACGGTTGCTGCTTTACGTAATGTTGTTTACATCACGTGTGTTGAAGCCTTCTTGTGACGTCACTCCTTTGTCTGGTTCGTAGCTCCCTCTGGCGTAGCAGTTTGTATCAGTTTTGAAATAATTCACTTTAAATGTTCTCCGGCTAGCTATTTAGGTCGACATTTAACTCTTGCAGGGTGTGAATCGGAAAGGAATCTTTTATCCAGAAATTATACTGACGAAGAAATTGGTTTTATAACTTTTATTGTCGAACACGTTCACTAACACTTTTTACATATTGAGATAGATACTCGCCAAACTGAAACTGTTTGTAATAACTTCTTATTTATCACTTTTAACTCGCATACTTCAACTTTATGTAATTTTTTAAATGTATGATACTTTATAATAATTCTCGTAATTCTGCTGCGCGTAACTTGACGAAATGAATGAACTGAGAGACCGACGTGTATAGTACTGAGAATTCTGTTGAACTGGGAGACAAGCTACCTCGGGCCTGGCTTTTTTATACGCTTGCCTCAAGATACGCCTAAAGATTATAAATGAACTGCCATTGGCTAATAAAACGCGCCAACATTAGCGTCTATTTTACTATCCAATGAAAACCACTAATACATATGCTTTAGGAAATGTTCTAGAAGCTTCTATCGAAACCGCGCGAAATATTACGTAACTTCCTTGTTCCCGGTAATGATAAACAACTCACCCCATTACTGCATTATTGCGTTATTGTTGACAGTTTCAGTAAAGCCGTATATTATTATTTACCAATAATAATTACAATTAATAAACCTCTGAAATCAATGTCACATAAAAATACATATTCATATTACTATTATTAATTACATCTGAGTAATTTGTGATACAAATTACCGTATCAAGTAACATTTGTTACTTTGCTTATTTCACTGAATAAAGGAAACTGCTCCCATTTTCACATTACCATTCTGCCTTCCAGAATGATGATTAAGTGCATCATAAACATTCCAAAAATCTACAAACTCCACAGTTGAACTTTCCAGAAGAAGGAAAGAAAAAAGGTGTTATTTGAAAAAATAATGGATTTCACATTTATAATGCATTTTAGTGTATTTGTTGCATTTTGAGCCAATTTTGCATTTTATCACATTTTAAAAACACATTAAAAAGTAGTTTATAGGTGGTAAAAAATGAAAATAGTATTTCATGCTATATCATATTGTAAAATATCACTATCCCTACTAATATGAAACAGAGAGAAAAATAAACTTTTGTAAGAATAGCTGGCAGAAAAAATATAAAAATAAAGGTACTGGGTAGAGAATGTCATGCAAATGTAACAATCAGATCTTTTATAAACACACTTTTACCAAATTGTTAGCTTGATATGCCCATTAGAGATAATAATAGGTACCTTGGTTTTCAATATGGTGTTTTCCCCCTAGAAATGATGGATTGCCACTCATTTATCTTTTTGCTTGAACCTGACATTCCTCTATCCTTCAACCTAGTGTTATATTTCACTTAGTTTCCCTGATACATATTCTATCATATTCTGTGCAGTCATTCTGTAAATTCCTTGTTTTTTTTCTTTCTTTTCTTTATACTCTTGGGTATTTGACCAAAATATTCTGGTTTCAGAAGGTTTTTATTTACACTGTAGCTGTTTTAGCATCCAATGAATTTCTGGTAAGCACATGTTTCTCTTTTTACTGACAATCCTGTATTATTTTCAATCTCCTTTTGTTACCATAACCTTTTCATTTTCTTCTCCACCAGTGGCAACTGTCCTGTGTACTTACACTTCCTATTTATATCTGTGACTGCGGAAAATTTGACTTTATGCACATTTAAGATGTTTTAGTGTAACTGATTTTCATTATTCCTTAAATCAGTTTAGATATAAAAGCAATAAAGAATATTAAGGGTTGTAACACATAACTACATCATCAATTCGGTTGGTATTGAAGGAAATATTTTGGAATTTGTTGCTCCCACTCTCAAACTTAATCAACCTGAGGTACAGAAATTAAATGATATCCACAATTTCTTTTTAATAAAATTTGTATTTTTTAACAGGAGATAGGACATCCTCATGATCTGTTGAGAAATTCTAATGGAAGACTGCACAAGTTGGCTATAGAAGCAGGGCTGGCTAGAGAGGTGTCTCTTCTTCAGCTTGTGGAAACTGTATGTATAACTGTGTAAATATGTATAACTGCAATATTTATTTTAGTATTTATTTCACTGATAATTACATAGCATAGATGCTTCAAATTTTTTATGCTTTCTTACAGATCCCTAGCAACATTTTGGAAGATAGGTCTGAAGAAGCTTCCCAGAGTTCACAAGCTCACAGCTCTTCAGAAGAGGGACCAGATAATCTATAAGATTAGTAACTAATACAAAACAGTATTATTAGCTCTTAGCAACTGTATATGTACAAGAAGCAAGTATTTGCAATTGATGTGATGCCTATACAGCATGAAAGATCTCTAAATATTTTCTAAGTATTATACTTCAGTGTGTACTACCTTTCACTTTAATGCATAAGACAGCAAGAAAGGACATTTCTTGTCTGTTAAGCCTTATACAAAAAATGTGCAGCAAATTCTGCTATAATTGAGGATTTAATATTATGTGACTGCCTCAGTCATAAATGGAGTATAGTTTTGAAATATTGTATACCATGGCAGAGATATCTAGTAAAGTTTCTGTTTCTTCAAGGTGCCTTAATATTCAAATAAATGCACCATAATTAAAAGTGCAGCTAAATAGGACATGCTATTCTCAAAGCGCCTTTATATCTGTAATTGTGATAGGATAAGCTCTTTTGAGAGATTTTATAAAGCAATTTTTGATGCAATGATAAATGAAATAAACCTTTTATGTACTTAAAAGATACTTAAGACACCACATTTAGATGTTTATTACATACAGTAATATTTACAACTTTGAATTTCATACCTACCATTTTTGTATTGTTGTACAAGCATGAGCTATAACATACAGATGCAAGACCAACACACAGTGTGCTATTCAAAACTCATGATCCAATAATACTATCACTCTCACAAGTTTAAAACAACCAGTCTGATGAATAACAGAATTAATATTCTATAGGAATGCTTCTAAAGCCTGAGAAGACTGGTTGCTTCTTAATTTATGTTTCTAGTGACAATCTTTCTGAAAAAATTAAAATAAAATCAGTAATTAAAATCCTTTGTGTTCCTTTTTCTTAAACAGAAGCTTATATAGAGTGATGTATTAAACAATTTAATACCACAATTGTGAGTAGGTCCATTGACACTACATCACTTACTTTTTATAAAAGTGGGACATGTTTCAAGAGCCCACTGCCCCCGTCATCAATTAGTTGCCGACTGCTGGAACATGGTTTCCTGTTGCTGGAGGTTGCTGTGTTGTCCTCTGGTGGCTCCTCAAGGAATTTCCTGCTGAGGTTGTTGCTTGGCAGTAATTAAAAATTGAAGACTAACAGTCTGGAAGAACATATTCATTTTGAAAAACAAAGATTGAACCATAAATTTTGAAATACTGCCAAGGACAACCTCAACAGGAAATTCCTCAAAAAGACACCAGAGGACAACAGGACACCACATTCCGGCAGTAGCAACTAGGTAATGATGGGAGCAGTTGAGCTCTTAAAACATGTCCCAGTTTTATAGCAAGTAAATGATGTAGTGTTGATAAACTAACCCACCATAGTGTTATTAAATCCTTTGTATTCTTTTGATATGTGATCTTCTACAAAGAACAAACTGTTTTTTATTTATAGAATAATTATTCACAGTAGACAGAGTTATGTCAGTTGCTTTAAATTTTGAAGAGTGCAAAACATTCTGGAACTTTTCATCAGAAAACAGACAAATTGAAGTCATACATTATCAGAAATGTCCTAGATAGTTCTTATTGGTTTGGTCCAGGTGTGTGTGTTTTCCAATAAAACTGAGGCTGATATTATTTCCTATAATGGTTTATTGCTTACTATCTGATCAACAACATTTTAGCTTGGGTAGGGGAGCCCTTCCAAGCAGGTCAGGGTTTAGCTAGTGGAAGAAGGTAGCATTTACTTGATCTGAGGCAAGTGAGGAATAAAGACACATGATAGTAAAAGACTGTTGGCTGTTTTCTATTGTATGCACCATGTGCAGCATGAATTCAGCATACTGTATACCCGTCCCACCAGCTAAAGTTTATTTGAGAGAAAGCCACCCCACCTCGCTAGCTAAAACGTTGCTGAACAGACATAAGAATACATTACACATATGAAGTAAAGAGTAATAGGTATGCGTGTAACATATGAAGTGTGATCAAAAAGTAACAGCAATTTTTGTTTTTCTTTAAGAATTTTTATTTAATCATCAACATCAACTTTGTCCCCTTCAAAATAATTCCTCTCACATATAATATACTTGTGCCAGCACTTTTTCCAATCTTGGAAACACTTCTAGAACTCACTTTTCGTTATGATGTTCAGCTCCTTCAGCGATTCTGTTTTTATTTCATCAATGGTGGCAAAACGTCATCCTTTCATGGTTCTCTTCAGCCTCGGGAATAGAAAGAAGTCACAGGGGGACATGTCCGCCAAATACGATGGCTGAGGCAGCATAACGGTTTTGTTTTTTTGCCAGAAAGTCACAAACAAGCATTGAGGTGTGAGTGGATGCATTATCATGATGCAATTTCCACGAGTGGTTTTGCTGCAATTCTGGTCGTTTCTTCGGATTGCTTCACGCAAATGGCGCATAACTTCCAGGTAGTATTCCTTATTGACCGTACAAATATGAGGTAGGAACTTCTGATGCACTATCCCATTATAATCCAAGAAAACAGTGAGAAGAGCCTTCACATGTGATCAAACTTGTCAAATTTTTTTTTCAGTCTTGACTTTCAGGCAGTTTTCATTGGGATGATTGGGACTTTTTTTTCAGTCTTGGCTTTCAGGCAGTTTCCATTGGGATGATTGGGCCTTAGTTTCGACATCATACCCATATACCCATGTTTTGTCACCTGTTATAACCTTCTTTAGAAGTTCTGGATCGTTTTCGACTTTATTCAGCAATTCCTGAGCAGTGTCTACGCAATGTTTCTGGTCAAAATTGAACAATTTTGGAACATACTTTGCTGCTACACATTTCATGCCCAAAACATCTGAAAAAATTGCTTGGCATGAGCCAAAGGATATGCCAACATTATCAGCAACCTCTCTGATGGTGATTCGGAAATTTTCCAGAACCAATTTCTTTACTTCTTCCACGTTGTCGTCAGTAGTTGGTGTACTAGGGCATCCAGAGCAGTCATCATCTTCAACGTCTTATCGACCCTCTTTGAAAAGTTCATACCACTTGTCTTCCTCATAGTAGATTTGCCAAAAGCCACAGTCAACATTTTGAATGCGATGCTGCAATTTATTTTGTTTTTCAAGCAAAATTTAATGCAAATTCTTTGATCCAACTTTTTCGAAAGTAAAAATTCACCAAGCACTTGAAAACATGTATAACTTATTTGACTGTCAACAATACCTAAATATTCAAAACTGAAAATGCAAACATACATCAGGAACATGTGTACCAACTAGATAAAACAAAAGTTTTGAACATCGGGTGTATAATGCTCGTGGAATTAAAAAATTTCCATTATTTTTTTATCACACTTCATATATACACATACAGTCATGCACCACCCTATAATCTTTATTCTCTCCCTTCCACTTTTCAAATTTGCTTAATTTCCCCCGCCCCCTTTTTGAATACCACAATCTATGTTTTCTCTTGATTCACTTTTAACCTGCATTCTTTAAAATATACATCAATTGCTTGTAATGATTGTTTTAAACCACTTACTGTAATAGATCCTACCACTAGGTCATCTGCAAAAAGAAGTCCTGGGATTTGGATGTTGTTAATTACTGGTGCACAGTTATTATTACTTCCAATTTCTAGCAAGACATCATCTATGTATAAATTAAATAAAATTGGGCTTAACTTACATCCTTGCCTGAGGCCTTTCTTTTGTTGAATTTCTCTTGTTACACAGCCTGTCTCCACCCTTACACAGAAGGTGTTCTCAAAATACAATGCTTTAAGAATATTCACAAATTGCTCACTTCCCTTACATACTAATTTATGCCACAGAAGTTGTAGCTCAATTCGGTCATAAGCTTTCTCTAAGTCTACAAAAGCCATATCAATTCACCTTGTCAGTTCAAGCAAGGGTTACATTAGAAGTAAAAGCTGTTCACAGTTGGCTATGCAACCATTCTTCATAAATGTTATCTTAAACTTCATCAACATTTGTGAACCTGTACCGTTGAGAGCCTTGTCAGTGACCTGAGGACATGATAACTACAGGTTGAGAAGTTGGAGCTGTAAGGGTGATGGTGGAGGACTTCACATCAGAATCACCAGAGGAAATCTTGGCACAGTCTTGCCACATGCTGGCTGGCATCTTGTAACAGCTGCTCCCTTACATGTCCATAATAAGATAGAAAATGTCAGCTCCACAACACCTTCTATTCCTAAAATCTATATAACCAAACAATGGATATGTTTGAATGAATACATGGTAAAAGTGTGCCAAGTCTCCTTGCTTTTGCATGCACCAGTCGCACACTAATGCTTTCCACCAAGACCAAATGGCTTTCTGACATATGGAGACATACAAGTGTGTATACTATCTTCTATTGCTTTCAGCAACAGTCTCAGTTTCCTTTGGGCAACCCTTATATGTTTAAAACATCCATAAAATGGATGTTTCATCACGTAAATGAAATAGGCTACCAAACAAATACTGGTGATAGAACATGAATTACTTAACAAAAATGTCCAATCGCATGCTTTTGTGCCTAATTTCTGTGGTTTCCAAGAAAAGAATCTGATTTGTCAGTGTAACATTTTTGGAAATAATATGATGAATATATGCTTTGGTCTGACATACTTTACAGCTGCCATTTGTTTATCTTTATGCTTGCTTACCCACTTGTGCTCCACACATGGCCATTCACCCTTGGCTTGTAAGAACATTACCATTGCACTTGCAACAGTTATGAAGTTGGACAGAAAAACAAAGTAAAATACAAAAAATGGGAGGTAAATATTCATTCATGATTTATGTGACACTGATTTGATTTATGGAGAAGCAAGACATATCACCATAGTTGCAGTTTGCCTTAACAGGAATATTTTCCCCATCCCATGTAGAGAACATTTTTTACAATACATGTTCATGTTAATCTGCTTCTTTTTGTCTCAATGAGAGTTCACTTATTTGGCTAATTAATATACGTAAACAACTTATTGCTCAGGAAAATTTAACAATCCATTTTATGATCTGCATTATGCCGTAACAGTTAACTGTTATGTATTTGAAGTTTATTCCCATAGCAGACTGTGGTGATATTATTTCACAACCTTGTTGCCTTCTTGTTGTGCACATCCTATAGGTCTTAGGAGGTTTGTATTCAGTCAATCGGTAAACAAATATTAGTCTAATTGAATCTTGAGTCGGTGGATACATTAAAACTTCACTTACTTTAAATTAATGGAACATGTTTCAAAAGCACCGATTGCTAGTCGGAAAAATGCTGAAGATGAAATTAAGCGGTGCTTTCGAAACATGTTCCATTAATTTAAAGTAAGTGAAGTTTTATGTATCCACTGACTCAAAATTCAATTAAATTATTGTTTCAATTCACTAACTCTAATTCTGAATCACACTTTCAAATATTAGTCTACTATCAATTCTAAAAACATGGTATTTTATGAATTAAATATAAAAATATCACCTTGGTAATAGTAGCACTCTTATATCTGGCCAGCAACAATAGTCCTTGCGCATGTAGAATCAGTTGCTACAGCCATGGGAAGCGAGGGAATAGTACAAACCTGACTCTTAACTGGAGTTCTCATGAGTGCTAAATTTCGGCACTCTTGGATGTCTTGATGGTTTATCATCTATATTGCACAGGTTTGCACAAGCTAAATGCTTAGACCCAGCCTGGTCCAGTCTCAACCAAGCCCAAGAATAGATTATACTGTACCACTTGGCCCAGTCCTGATAGTCTAATTTTATTTTAAAGAAAATTATTTTGCAGTTATGATTTATTATTATTATTATTATTATTATTATTATTATTATTCCATGAAGTGCTGCTGCTTATAGGGCAAACTTTACAGTGCCACTTTACAGAAATAGTGGTGGCTGAGGTCCTGGAATCCGCATGTAATAAGTGGCATGTTGACGGCATGCTGTCTTACTGACCACATGCTGCCCCATTACTGCATTCTGTCCAGGTTGACCTGGGTGTGGAAGGATGTAGGGAGGCAGAGTTTGCAGCTGCTGTGCTGTTGAAACATTTGCAATTGGCCGAAGCAAACATTTATTTACTATTACTAGAATCACTACTGCTATGCATGTGTGCATGCTGCAATAATTGTGCTATCCTGGGCATCTCAACAAATTGGACTAAAAAGTGTGATACATTTTTCGTCCTTATTTTCCATTTACTGGTAAATTTTTTTGTTACTTCTTATTTTCTCAAAAATGGTGCTAATAATTTTGATTAAAATATATGTTTAAGATATTTACATGACAAATAAAATTACTATTTTGAATGTGATAATTTAATTATTCTTCATCTTTATTTCCAAGTCTGAGCCCGACAGACGCTTTTCAAATTAAGTCCAAACCCGGCTGAGGGGTTGGGCCAAGCCTGTGCAGACCTCTATTATATTGTTCATTGGGTCCATTGCAAATGTATTTCAAAGACAAAACTGAAATTGGATTAATTACAAGTAAATGTAGGGTACCAAACACCAGCCATTGTCTACACACAACAGGCAAATAACTATCAAAATTAATCACTGCTTTCTGAATACTACCTTGAGTCAAGAGTAGAACAGAGATGGGCTCATTGGGATGGAAATATAACAATAATATTAAATGAATAATACATTGTGATTTCTAGAAGCTTCTTCCCTTTTTTCTTTGCCAACACTTGACTAAAATAATGTCCCTCTTCGAAATTGTTCCTCAATGCAGTTGTTGCACTAATGGTTTCCTATTTTTTTCAGACAATATAAATTAGTAAAGGTGCAACTGGGATAACGCTTTCAGGGAAGAATGAAATTCTGTTAATATCAATGTCAAGTCGCACAAATTTTCACAAAATCTGACCATCGTGTCTCTGATTCATTTAAATTTTGTCCATGGATTACAAAAATAAAGAAAATTATGTTTTTAATTCTTATTATTTTCTTTTTAAATCGCAATATTTTAAAAAATATTGTGCAATCCAACTTGTGAAAAGCAGCACACCTCTCTACCTATAAATTAGAATATCTCGCAGGCAATAAGAGAAAAAATTATGTTATAAAGTGCAATGAAAAGCTTAATATGTAATGTTTTACTTAATATTTATTATAATTGATATAGTTATTTAATCCATTTTTAAAAGCCAAACGTTTAAAAAATATATATTAATCCATGTGTATAAATTCCTTTGTATATATTTGCATAAACAAAGATGGGAACCTGTATTGTTAATTTTAAATAAAATAACTTAAAAAATGGTGCATAGCAGGATTCCAGCACAGTGCGGCTGGAGAGTAGCAGCAGCAGCATCTGTCATTGAATGCCTTATCAATTGTTCTCATGCAACTGTTAAATTTGGCATATAGTTGAGAAACATTCAAACTTTCAATCTTTTCCTATGAGAGGCAACTTAACTACAATTTAAATGTGCACTTTTTTCCCCTTCAGGCTCAAATGAATATCATCTGGTTGTTATTGCATTATTGGTTGATGGAGTAAATGAATTTAGCTCTAAGGTACCAGGGATCCCTTTTGCATAGCTGTATCTTGCCTTACACTATGTTCTTGTCACTGTGTTCAAAACCACTTCTGGGCTATTCACAGCATTGGTACTTTGAAGCACACAATCATTGTTATCAGTGGGTGGTACTTTGAGATTTTTTTTTTTTGACATGCATCACATAGTTTTAGGTCTGGTGACAAAGTTAAGTTCTCCATTTTTAGTTTTGTAAGCATATTGCGGGTAACCAAGCTTAATGATTTCTGCCTTGTTATGCCTGGAAACATTAAATGGATTGAAGCAATAGTCATAACTACATTTCTTCAGTTCACTCATTATGCGCTTTCAGATGCCACAGAGCTAAGAACAAAGTTCTAATGCAAAAAGCTGAACACAAAATAACATTTAAAATGAAACAGCAGAGAGAGGCTTTATAGAATATCAGATTCTAGTTGTCGAGTTCTACTGAACATTTGTACTGTGTAACGCATCGGCTGATGTGACATGCTGCTGCAGTATAAAATCTCAGTCGCACTCTATGTTCTAAAACCCTATGCAGTAACACAATTAAACTGTTTAAAAGCATACTTCTAAGGAAGATTCCATCCTGATATTAACAGATTTAAAACAAAATATATAACAGATTCTTCCTGTATTTTTTCCAGATTTTAATATTATGGGGTTAAATATGATATTGCGATTTAAAATATTCATACTTAAATAAGTTATTGTTTGTTTATTCTGAATGAATAGTATTTTACAATGCTTTTATTTACAAAACAACATATTGTTCTTATCCCTGACCATTCTGTATTCTGAGAATAAATTGCTTTTATGTAACATTGTGCACGTGTAAGAAATATGTTTAAGTACGCTGTAAATCCTAAAATAATTTGATTTTCTGCAAAATATAAAATACATGTCCATTTATTTTATGTGTGGAACACATAAACTAAAATTCCGAGAAAGTGAAGTTTTATGTGTGTTCAGTTTGATGTGGAATGACTCTTACTTTAGATAAGTGTTCTGTGGGTTCATGGAACAAGTCAAATATATGTTACTTAACTACATAAATACAAATACAGATTTCATATTTGCTACAATACAATAGTGCAGTGCTGGAAATACTTTGTCAATGAAAATGCTACACATAGAAAATGAAATACATGGTCTCATTAAATACTCACTTATTCAATTTACAGGCATTGGTCAACTAATTTTAAGATTCTATTAAAATAATGCAGCATTTGAAATACATAAGTCTTATTGGATAAAATCATCTATTTAAAGACATTTGTCAACTAATTTTAAGATATGATTATGACAGCATAGGTAATGCATTCTCTCACTAAAAAATGTCACTTATTTACAGACATGGATGAATTACGGTTGGGTGAACTAGGTTTAAATAAATAATAATAATAATACTTTATTTTTTTGTATACTTGGAAATACAAGTTAAAAGCATGGTAAAAGGAAAACAATGTGTACATAACAAGTTTACAACAGTTTTACAAAAGTTTATACTCGCTAATATTCCCAACAATAGGTCTCTCTCTCCCTCTCCCTCCCTCTCTCTGTCAGAATTCATCCAATCTGTACAGGGGTCTATTTACAAGGTATTCTTTTAATCTGGTTTTAAAAAGGTTGGAGCTTAACATTTTTAGTTCTCTAGGTAGGTAAAGAATAGTGCTGTGTCACAGGGAATCTTAATCACTTAACCATGTTAGTGAGGTCAAAAGCTACAGGGTAACTCCAGGGCTGTGTTAGATGATCACCACATAGTTTCTTCAAGTAATGATTCAATGTTGTTCATATATACATTTTTGTATAGCGTAATAGGCTTTGTTGCACAAATATCCTATAAGAGCAGACTTATATTTATCACCAGATGACAACTTTAATCTGTTTGGGAATGTATTAAACACTTTAACACATTGACAGTGTGTTTGGTATTATATATGGATATGGGTATGTGTAGACTACATATGCGAGGTTGCAACATATCCTAGTACAGTGTCAGGCATTTCATAAATACCACACAAAAGACTTTGAACAATACAATCTAGTAGTGTGTGCTACAGATAGACAAACTCAAACATGCTTTCTTAATATCAGTAACTCCAGAAACCCTAGAAAGTGTCCATTTAAGTTATAAAGTAAGGCTTGAAATTGCACTAGGGATAAAAGTGTGCATGGGTTAGTATGCCCAGTTATGCATATTTATAAAAAGTGTATACTTTGACTTGCAAAGGAAAAAACTATCTAATCACTATGGAATGGGCTTTCAGGTATTAAAAAAGTTAAAACTATTTATTAAAATACACAAAATATTTTCTTTTATTTTCCACAGTGTTTTAACAACTCATCAGTAATGAATTAATGATACATGTCAATTTGTTGAAAATTCTTTGGAGTTACAGATCACAACACATTTTTTCTCTAAATTGTCCATTTGAAATATCTGCAAATTGTCATGAAGCATTGCCCAGTATTATTAGAATGATCATTCTATGTCACATGAAGTCACTCTTGCATATTTCATAAGAGGCACATCACTAGCACTTACACTCTCAATGTCTATTTGATGCCTTCTTGGATTGTTCACTTTAAATAGGGAAATGTCCGCCGAAACAAAAGTTCTGCATAAATTTGAATAAAATTCATGACACTTGTAAAGTCCTGAATGTGAGCTGGAGGGTTCTGTTTCACTTAAGGGAACTTGCTTTGCAGTAGAATGAGAAGCTGCAATGACATGTTTTGCTGCTGGATAAATGCTGCATTACTTGGGTGTGTTGATTGGCTTTTATAGACTTTCCACAAGGCTGACAATATAGTTCTGTTTCACTTAAGGGAACTTGCTTTGTAGTAGAATGAGAAGCAGCAATGACATGTTTTGCTGCTGGATAAATGCTGCATTACTTGGTGTGTTGATTGGCTTTTATAGACTTTCCACAAGGCTGACAATATAGTTCTGTTTCACTTAAGGGAACTTGCTTTGTAGTAGAATGAGAAGCAGCAATGACATGTTTTGCTGCTGGATAAATGCTGCATTACTTGGTGTGTTGATTGGCTTTTATAGACTTTCCACAAGGCTGACAATATAGTTCTGTTTCACTTAAGGGAACTTGCTTTGTAGTAGAATGAGAAGCTGCAATGACATGTTTTGCTGCTGGATAAATGCTGCATTACTTGGGTGTGTTGATTGGCTTTTATAGACTTTCCACAAGGCTGACAATATAGTTCTGTTTCACTTAAGGGAACTTGCTTTGTAGTAGAATGAGAAGCTGCAATGACATGTTTTGCTGCTGGATAAACGCTGCATTACTTGGGTGTGTTGATTGGCTTTTATAGACTTTCCACAAGGCTGACAATATAGTTCTGTTTCACTTAAGGGAACTTGCTTTGTAGTAGAATGAGAAGCTGCAATGGCAGCTTCATTGCACAGTTTCTTTCTGACAAACCGAGTTCTTATGTTGTTTGCCACACACACACACAATAAAAGGGAAAACAAAGCACAGTAATGGAAAACATAGTTTATTGCTAAAAAGTGCATGAAATATGTGCTAATAACTAAATAATGAAAAATATTTTATTGCATATTTTTATTCCATAATTATGTATTTTTATGTAAAATAAAAGCTTTCTCTACCATCCATCTAGTAGGTAGAGTCATATTTCATTGGAAAGGCAGGTTTTGAGGTAGGTACCCTGAAAAAATAAGAAAAAGGCCCATGTATACATCTGTGAGCAGCATAACTCAAAAGCGAAAAGTTGGATAAATACCAAATTTGGTATCTAAGTTCAGATCTTACAAGGTCACAACAAAGATTTTCATGAAAATTCTCCAAACCTGAATTACCTTTCATATGGAAAACATTTTATTATTTTTTATTTTCTCAAAGGTAGCTTGAAACAATCCAACTGTGTTCCTCTAAAATTTTCACAAAATTCTGAATGGGGACTATTTTATCTCAGGAATGTTCCTCTTTCCAAGAGAATTTTAGCAACCTCTCTCAGCTTAGAAAGTCCTCTATATGAAATAAACAAATTCAAGAGAGTTGTAATACTATCTGATTCCAAAATAGCTCTGACACCACAGTAAAAAATCTTAATGTCGCAAAATTATAAAACAATGAATTAATTTAAATTAAAGAGTGATACTTTAATGGATACCAGCACACTGTGGTGCAGAAGATGATACTGTAATTATTGTCAGGAAGTTATAAATAATTAAATAAAGAACTTATAGTAAGATAGAGAAATAATTGCAATAAACAATTTCCTTTATTAAGTCAATGTATAATGTAATAAACTTGAGTTGAAAAGATTTAACTGGAAAGAAAAAAGTCATTAGTAACAGCATGAGTAGTGAAAGCATTAGTATAAAAGATCTTGAAATTCAATTAGGTTATAAGCTCAGTACGTTTGAACAGTCATATATACCAGAATCCTGTAAAAGAGAAAGGGAAGGCAATTCTCAGAATCAGGGAGGTACCCCATAGTAACAAGGTGACATGCACACATAGGATTTTTAAGTATTGGCCAGAGGGAGAAGGGACATTGGTAGGCATAGTTCTAAGATAGGTGGAGCTTAAGTAATATGATGGAGCACATTTTAATCAGAGACATAGTCAGTCGTGCACACATTTGTCACTCTGGATACTTGTGACAACTTGTGTGTTATTTTAAGCACCCAATGATGTGCTTATGTCAGTAAGATTTAGTAGCCATTGCAAAGGATTTTGGCAACTCACAGCAAGTTACATTTATAGTTTTTTTATTGCAGAAACAGTTATTTCAAACCGTTAAATTGATATTGCAGAAGTTAACAGGTATAATAATTCAGTTGTTGTAGTTTTGAGAGCTATGCATCATAATCAGTTTCTTCTTTTATCTTCAAACGGTTGGCAATGCACTTCAATAGCTCAAGTATTAAACCACATTAAATTTCTCAGTCAATGTAAACTGATGTTATCGTTTCATTAAGCCCACGCATACCCTGAAAGAAAGATCTTATAGCCAACCATTGTAACAGCTGGCAGCAGAATCAACAGCAGATATTGAAGCAAAGGGTACGGCTCCAAAAAGTAACAACTATCGCCCGTTGTCAAACTTGGTGACAATCACAGAGCTGGAAAATGGCTTCAAAGATAACAAACAACAGATATTCTGGACAAGAGAGGTGCAAAACCATGCCAAAATCATCTGGCCCTCTGTCCTATACTCTATCAAAAGAATAATTGCATTTATATACAACAGTAAAAGATAATTGACATAGCGGAATCTCCTATGTCCCCTTTTTGTTGGTGAAAATATGGAGAGAGAACACCTACTTTGCTATCCAGCCTTTCATCAACTACCGATCTTTCATAAAAATATTGAAGCACAAGAGGACAAATAGCTACTAACTGCCAAACATTAAACAGCCAACTAACCATGTTTAATTTATTTGCACTGCTAAAAAACTGTATGTTTTGAATTTTATGAATAGCCTGTGAACTCTTCTTTATTCTGAATGAAATTTGCATAATTTGGTATAACTAGTGAACCACCAGAGTAGACAAAAATTTAGTATACAAAGCATGTAGATCTTGTTAAAACACATGATCAGTCAATCCTACCCCCCCCCCCCCCCCGTGATATTCATTTGTTTATCCCAATGTCATGCAAAGAGTGGGATTTCAAAACCAGCATAAAAGCCTGCTTTTTCAACATTTGACTATCACTTCAGCCTCCTATATCTTTCTTGCATCTACAGATAAAACCGTCTTGGTTAACACGAAACAGTTAAGAAAATAAGACCTTGTGAGAATTGTTTGCAGAAGTGATATAAATAAAAGTGAAGTGAGTAGAGAAAGTCATATGATGTAATCAGATTTTTTTAAGGTTGATTCAAACAGTTTTGACACAGTATTTTACACTCTTGTATGTCATTAATTCTTTCAATTTAAACATTTCCATACTTGCACTGTTTGGATGCAACAGTAAGGATAGAATCAAATCATGAAATTAAAATGAAGTCATTATTAACATTGGAGTTATACAAGTATTAACACAATCTTATTAAAAACATATGAACTCCACATACATTAAGTAATCAAAATGCATTTCTAGAAGCATGCTGCTCATCATCAGTTGGATGACTGGAGCTTGTAGCCAGAAAATTCGCGGCCAAGTCATTATGTCTGTGCTGCCCTATGGCGACTTGGATGGTATCGTCAACTGGCAAGGTATCAAAATTCATAAACTGAGGCTCGTTCTTGGTGATTAAAATTCTTTCTCATGTATCAAATGCTAAGGGTGTCTTGATGTGTTTGAGCAATGTGATTTATCGTTTTATTTCATGGTTAAAGTTCCAAAAATGGGATGAAACTGCAGACTTAAATTTTATGTTCCTTAAATGTTCCTTCATTCTAATTTCCAGGCTCTGTTTTGTTTTTCCAATGTAAATTTTATCACACTCTAAACATTCCATTTTATATGTTTCAGCCATCTTATTTTTAGGTAAGCTGTTTTTTAAAGCATGATTCAATGGATTCCTTAAATTATATCTATTTTGTGGTGCCAACTTTATATTGAATTCTTTAAATATTTTTTCAAATTTGTAAAACAATTTAGGATGAAAGATAAATATACTATAACTAAGAGATTTCTTAAGAGTGAACAGAGTAGTGTTTCTTTCAATATTTTTTGTTGGTTATGTTTTACAATCATCTTATTTATGAAATGGGTTTTGAATCCATTCTGTACAGCTATTTCATGTATGTGGTCATATTCATTTTGATATTCAACTTTTGTTAGAGGTATATGGGTGAGCCTATGAATTAAGCTGTGAAAAATGGCATATTGATGAGGTTTTTGGATTGTTGATTAAATTTTATATAATTGTCAACATGTTTGGGTTTCCTATAAATTCCAAAGAACAGCCCATTATTCTTTCTGATAATCTTCAGATCTAGAAAAGGCAACCATCCATCTTTTTCTACCTCCACAGTAAATTTTATAGAAGGATTCTGATTCAATAGTTTCAGAGCATCATTGATAAACTTTGCAGGAACAACAGCAAAAATATCATCCACATATCTATACCATTTCTTAAAGATGCATGACAGGAACTTGTAACATGTACTTCTAAATGACTCATATATAGTTTAGCAAGTACAGCTGAAATTGGGTTGCCCATAGCCAAGCCTTTTGTTTGTTGATAGCACTTGTGGTTAAAAATGAAGCTATTTTGTTTGATGCACATCTGTATAAGTTCAATATATTCATTAATCATATTATTAGAAATGTTCTGTTTAAAAGAACCACTGCTTGATCAGTCTGGGTAATTTTTCTATTGGTATACTAGTAAGCAATGCACTGACGTCAAAGGATACCAAAAGTTCATTGCTATCTATGCATAGATCTTTAATGTTGTCCACTAATTCCACAGAATTTTTAATGGCCAAGGTTGCAAATTTTGCAAAATTGGCTAATTTGTAAGTCGGTGCATCAATATTGTTGATAATTGGATGCATGTTATCATCGTTCTTATGAATCTTTGGCAAACAATATAATCTTAGTGATGTTGGATTATCCACTATTAAATAATTTTTTGTTTTTTGAAATGATTACATTACCAAACTTTTTAAAGGATCCTTGGTTAACTTGGAGAATTCTGGTTCGTTAAGCAAAATTTCTGTTCTGGAAAAGTAATGTTTAGAGTGTGATAAAATTTACGTTGGAAAAACAAAACAGAGCCTGGAAATTAGAATGAAGGAACATTTAAGGAACATAAAATTTAAACAAGTGGACAAGTCTGCATTTTCATCCCATTTTTGGAACTTTAACCATGAAATAAAACAGGAAATCACATTACTCAAACACATCAAGACACCCTTAGCACTTAATACATGGGAAAGAATTTTAATCACCAAGAACGAGCCTCGTCTTATGAATTTTTATACCCTGCCAATTGATGATATCATCCAAGTAGCCATAGGATGCAGAGGGCAGCACAGACATAATGACTTGGCAAGGATTTCCTGGCTGCAAGTTGCAGTCAACTAACTGATGACGAGGAGCATGCTTCTCGAAACGCATTTTGACTACTTGACGTATGTGGAGTTCATGTGTTTTTAATAAAATTGTGCTAATATTTAGAGAATCAAATACTTATTTCCTTTACATTACAACTTTGTAGTAGCAATGTACATGAGTCTAGCAAGGTTCTTCTAAAGAACTTATTATGCCATGATTCCATTTTTGGCATGGTTATTACTCAAAATACTTTCCTTATTCCCTTTGATATTGTTCTTTTCAATTTCTCTACCACTTACATATGGTACGTAGAAGAAGTATTGCATTCCATTCAAAATTTGATAACATGATTTCATTGTAAGCATACATTTTTAGATACTCTGAAGCCCCTCAAAAAACAAACAAACAAAAGTACTTTTAGAAACAAAGGCTCATGTGAGTATGCAAGTGTGTGTCTGTGAACGGCATTACTCAAAAATAAAATGCCATAGAATTCAGATTAATACCAAACTTCGTTAACACTAAATTGTAATGCAAGTTGAATACACTTCTGAGTGCACTACTCACATTGCAATTTAATATCATAATTTGTGTTTCACTATGTATCACTTCCAGTTTCAGGATAAATTATTTGACCAAACTTTGTATTTAAGTTTAAAAATGTTTAAAACATGAGTCTGAAACTGAAACACTTTTATAATTGACTCACTTGTTTTTCATCAAATATGTTCATCATCAGCTGTGGACCAAACGGACTTGTACTTTTGAGCCCAGCATTTTTCAAGGACAAAATTTGAAGATTTTCATGAGTATTCCCTCACCCCAAACTACCTTTTGTGTGGAAAATTTCTGATTTTCTCAAAAATGGCTAATGATTTTTATTAAAATATAATATGTTTGACACATTGACATGAGCAATAAAACATGATTTTCTGTGATGAGCCTGATTTTGATTGAATTTTGTATAACTATAAAACCACAAGAAAAGACAAAGACTAACTTGAGAACAAATGTTGAGCTTCACAAAATATACAATTTGATTAAATTACCTTTTTTTTTTGTGGCTTTAGCCATTTACACAAAATCTTGCATTGTTGGTCAGAATTTTCAATATTTAAAGCACATACTCCCAAATATTATATGTTTTTTTATTTCTCATTAAGCAATGCAGAATTTTCAATATTTAAAGCACATACTCCCAAATATTATATGTTTTTTTTATTTCTCATTAAGCAATGCAAATGGTATTTAAAATATCAAGTTCAGCATCAATATCACGTTCAGACATGTTAGCATTCTGTATGCTATTGTATAGCTACAACAAATGTGCATTGAAACCATTTCAGAAACATTTAACATGAAGTAGAAAAACATGCTACTTTTACAAATAATTTGCATGAAAGTAAATTATATGAGAAGAGGAACTCAGGAAAGTCAGAAAGGAAGATGAAGAATCTAATGTGTTACAATCATATGACTTTTTCAACCCCTATCATTTATTTTTATGCAACTTCTACAAATTATTCTTATAAAAGCTTATTTTCCTATCTACTTCAAGTTAATTGAGATAAACCTTTGCAGAAATAATTTCATTAGACATTTTGTTGTAGGTACATAGGGAAATGGGGAAATGGATAGTCAGATGTTTAAAAACTAGTTGCTATATGTTAGCCTTGAAATATCATATTCCTTCCATGTCATCACGAGAAAGAGCAGAAAGCGACAGCACTTTTAAAAAATGGCAAAAGTATTGAAAACTTCAAACCAATTGTAGCAAGTATTTCGGAAATGGCTAATGCCAAAAAATTGTGCATTTTAAAGAAATCTACATTTTTTGGGTAGTGGGTTTTTGTCTATCTTTTAAGGTTTACCAGATAACAAAATGAAACAAAATCTTTACCCAATGAAGAGGCCTTTGCAGGCTATTCTCAGAAAATTCAATATATACACTGTATTTGTCATGTAAGTCTTGTAAATTTATGGTACTTTAAACAAAATCAGAAAATCAAAAATACTGAAAAATTTTCCATCTAAAGGGTGGTTTGGAGTGGGTAGATTTTCTTGAAAATCTTCATTTTGCATCTCTGGAAGATATAAATTTAAATACCAAGTTTGGTATGTATCACACACACAAAGTTTTTCTAAAAATGCTTTTTTTATTCAGAGAACCTCAAAACATGTATTTCTCAATATCAAATTTTTCCCTATCTGTTAGGTACATGGTAGAGAAAGTAAAAATGGGAGAACTCAATTCAGTTTTCAGCATATGCCCTATCAATGGCATTCAAACAGAACTACTGGCTAATGAATCTGTTTGCTTCATGTATTGGACGTAACTATGGTGGAAGATGTAAAATATAACAGAAAGCTAGAGTGCAAGATTTTTATTTCCTTATTATTTAGCAACATTGGCATGTGTAAAAGAATGAAATGTGTAAACAAGTAGTATATAAAAATATAAACCCAAAATATTACAATAAAACTTGATAACTTCAAACATGTATACTAAGCAAAAGAAAAATTTAATGAGTAAAAAGCTATTCTGAAATATGAGTATGTCATCTCAGGTAGCACTGTGTTGTGAATGAATCATATTTTGATCTTTGCATGCCATTCCTCTTTGATCAACATTCAAGATCAAGAGTTTCTGTATCTGAAAAAGAAATGCATAATGATTATTTATTATCATAGAACATCTTGAACATCAAGGTAAAACAAAATATGTGCAACATGACATTAATCTTATTATATGTCAAATATTTTGACAAGTACTCCTTATCATTTAATCAGTGATTTGCAAAATATTCTTGTAACTCCTCTAATTGGGTAAGTCGTATCTCAAAGTGAATGACTGAAATGATCCCACAGTTAAGAGTTACCAGACATCTGTCTTCTTAGAAAAGAGAAAATTCTAGAAAAATGTATTTAGGTAATTTACCCAAATGTAGATACAAACTAAAATTATGCCACCACTACCATCACCTTGCAATAGATAAGACGCTTACTTACTAAGCATCTGTCAGATTTATTTACTTTATTTATTTTTGGGCCTCTGAATAAGATATAATTATTTATATTGCTTATGTATATTGTGGCGACACTTCATTTTATTTTTTTTTTAATTGAAAATACAATTACATATAATACATTTACTAATTACTGAAAAAACCTATTACATTAAAAATTGTTAAGTTAGCCAAGTCTCCTCTTTGTCTCGCTTCAAACTTTCAGGCATTTCTTAGTGGGCATGGGCATGGACAAGGTGATATTACTTATATATCCATGCTTTCCATTTGTTATTGAAACAAGCGCGACATGAAGCAGGATCAATAAGGTGACATGAGAAGAATGATTGGATTTGTATCTTATGAATGGCCTGCTGTTCCTCCAATCAGTAGCTGTCGTTTTCTGCAAGATCCAACTTGTTGAAGCTATTTCCATTTTCTGTGAAGACTGGCTTGAGTTAGATTGCTGTGTTTCGTAATGCTTTCCAGCTCATTTGTTCTTTTGTGTGTTAGATATTAGTATTGATAACAAAATGTATATCTTGAATTTTCTGAAAATAACCTGTGAATCCTCTTCATTCTGAATGATTTATACATAACCATAACAACAATTTTAAAAAACAGCTGATGTGTTACATTTACATGACTTTCTCTACCCATTCATCATCAAACTATTATTACAAAAGCTTATTCTTCTATCTACTGCATGTTAATATGAGAAACTTTTGCTAAGATTGTCTTATTGCACATTTCCTTGTAGGTACATGGGAATTAGGAGGAATACATAGGTTTTAAGTGGTAGCCAAATATTTTAAGCATGGGTTGCTATGTGAGGATTAAAAAATTCCGTTCTCTTTGCATGGCCAAGAGAAAAAGAAACAAACAGCAATTTTCCTTTTGAGAAAAGTAAAAGTATTTGAAAATTCAAACCAATAACAAAGATTTGTTGGATATGGTTAACACTAGAAAACAATTATTTGACATAAATTATGTGCTTTAATGAAATCTACATTTTTTTCTGTAATAGTTAACCACTTATGTGAAAGTCGTTCAGAACAAAGTGGACCTTAGAGACTATTTCCAGAAAGTTCAACCTACACATTTCATTTGTCATAAAAATATCTTAAATGATATTTTAATCAAAATTTTCTTAGAAAATCAAAACTTTCGGAAAATTTGCATTGTAAAGGGTATTTTGGGGTAGGAGATTTTCTTGAAAATCTTCGTGTCACATCCTTGAAAGATGCTGAACTTAAATACTAAGTTTGGTATTTAATCAACTTTTTGTTTTTGAGTTCTCTCTCTCTCACTCTCTCTCTCTCATACACACACACACCGAGATCTTTTTCTATAAAAATGTTTTTTATGGATTTAGAGGGCCTCAAAACATTTA
Organism: Deroplatys truncata; assembly: GCA_030765065.1. Lineage (NCBI taxonomy): Eukaryota > Metazoa > Arthropoda > Insecta > Mantodea > Mantidae > Deroplatys > Deroplatys truncata. Next base: position 95,557,102 of record CM060984.1, on the reverse strand, counting down.
TTTCCATGAAAACTCTGTATCAAATATTTGGGTGGAATACAATACTTCCTTTACATAGTAGATAAAGTAAAACTTTCTACATAAAAAATGTAGAACTCATTAAAATGCACTATATCAAATTTTTTGTGCTGTTAACTATTTTTAAGTGTCCATTGCTTTTGATTTGAATTTTCCAGTACTTTGTCAAACTTTTTCTAGGTGCTAAGTCACCATTCTTTTGTTTCTCTTGATGTCATGCAGAGCATATAAAATTTCAAAGACATCATATGACAACTGGCTTTTTAAAGATCTGATTTACTTCAGCCTCCTGTATCCCTCTCCTTTTGTTTTTTTTTTTGTTTATAGTTCCATTTATAACCCACTATTAACTACAATGGTTATATCGCCAGCCTTTTACTTTTGGAAGCTATTGCAATGGTGTTAACTCGTATACCATTGTCATTGGATTTCTGATTTTTCTTTGGATTTTACACATCATACCACACATATTCACACTCTTATTTATACTTTCAGACTCTAGGGAGGACAGGAATAACCATGGCTACAGAAAAATTTCCACCCCCCAGATGGGAGTTGAACCTGGGACTCCTCGCAGAGCAGGTAGGTGCTCTACCAACTGAGCTATGGGGTCAGCCCTGTATCTCTCTTTTACCTATAATAAAATGCTAAATCATTTCAGCAAAGGTTTATTGCATTGACATGAAGTATGAGAAATATTACATATAGAAATATAAGCTTTTGTAGGAACCGCTTGTAGTGTAGAAAAAATAAAAATAAACAGTGGTGGGTAGCAAATGTCATGTGAGAGTAATCAGATTTTTAAAGTTTGTGGTTATCTTTGTCAAGGTAACTAAAGGCCATCCTATGAAATGTGTTTGAAACAAGCCCTTTCTGCTTGAAGTGAATGACATAATGGTACTGCATTTATGAGAAACTGTTGATACTATCTTAGAACCAAACTTGATGTAAACACATAAGATCATTAACTAGCCTATAATATGTGATAAACCAAAGCACACCATAACATATAGTACTTTATATGCATGCGATTATCTGTGGTTTTCAAGAAGTATGTTAATCAAACATAGGTAGAAACTTTGGATTAATATGAAATAGTAAATAATATGAATAGTAAGCCTAAAGGTGGTAGCTTCCATTTAATTCTATGAGTTTTCATTCACCCCTCTTCTACATTCATACCATAATGATGAACAGTAAGGCAATAAATATGCTGATTCTACAACTATTGTTTAGCTTGGTGAGTGACAATAAAGGTGAAATAGTGAAGTATTCAAAAGGTAAACCATTAAAAGTGGTGAGGTAGAAAATTTGAATTAATATGAAATAGTAAATAATATGAATAGTAAGCCTAAAGGTGGTAGTTTCCATTTAATTCTGTGAGTTTTGATTTACCCCTCTTCTGCATTCATACAATAAGAATGAACAGTCAGTAAGGCAATAAACATGCTACTTCTATAAGTTCTGTTTAGCTTGGTGAGTGACAATAAAGGTGAAATAGTGAAGCGTTCTAAAGGTAAAACCATTAAAAGTGGCAAGAAACTAATTGCGTTGAATGTCTTTAACTAATGCAGCATACCAACTGCCTTTGTGAATAATATTATACTGGTGTTTCCGAGTGGAACATTGCATGTAAATAACTAAAGGAAATGGGAGCACTGTGAACACCAATGAAGAAAAGAAACAGATGTAAACCAGAATTTGAAAAAGCAGATGACTTTACCAAATGTGCTACTCATGAAAGTGCATTAGTTTTTCTTTAATAATGAACTACCAATTTTAGATAAGGTCTTAAGTTCTGTCAAGAATAATTAAAATGTTGCCTTCTTTTAAGCAATCCGCTACCTTTAATACTTAGATTATTGCTACAAATTGGATTTAGATTTGTAAACAAAAATAAAGTAAATATAAGTATTAACAGAGAGGATATTGTGATGGAGACCCAGATTTGACACCACTACCTAATAGTGATGCAGCTAAGGTAACTAATTAATATTAGTTTTATTTTACTTATCCTGTATTTAATTTTAACTCAGGTTTTATTTTGGTGTTTATCATCATTACTATTATTATTTGAATAGTACACCATTCTACTACATTATAAACACACGGCATGAGTCCATGTGCCATGTATTTATGTTTGTTCCTAACTGCTTAAAACAATGCAAGGCTAATGCAGAGAGATACAAAAGGTTTTGCTTATATCAAGTCCAGGATCATCGACTATAGTTCTGATTTGATTCTTGGTAAAATGCTACAGGAAAACAAAGTGGAAAATGTCCTGCAATCTGGTGCCACACAGTAGCAGCATACATATCATACTAGTACATTATGTTTCACCAATTAAATACAAAAAGACTTATGACACATATAGGAAAAAAGTTACAAAAATAATGCAATTACATTAAAAGCACATTTCTTCAGCAAATCAAACTATTCAAATTAATAAGGATATCCTGATTTTAAAACTTTATACTAAATAACTTTTGTGAACTAAAACAAACTAAACTAGTCACAGATTAAAGATCAGTTTACATGAGAGTAGCAATAAAACAAATATGCTTCATAGCTGCTTTCACTTATATATTACAGTGATTACTGGTTACCATAAGTGATCAATACTGGCAAAATATATACTGCAGTGTCATTACCTTTAAGCTAAATACACTTTGATAATGTTTTCAATAAACCAGTCTTCCGAAAACTGCAAATGATTGCCATCCACTGCCAGGAATTTCAATCTTCCAATTTCGTCCAAGTAACGCAAGCCTAGCCGATCCTGAAACAGTTTTAGAATATGTTTATCTTCTTTCATAGTTATTTCAAAGGGACATTCACCACAAACTTAATGCTGAAATTAATTCCTGAAAAATAGTTAACAGATACTGTATTATCAAAGCGTGTAGGACTTTCATGGTCAGTATTAGATGAAAGATTCCTGGGCAGTTAGGCCAGAGTCAAGAGGATCCTTGTCTGTAGCTATGAAGACAGCTTGGTGATGGCTCACTCAGTAGGAATTTGGTAGCTAACTAAAAAGGAATTCTAGGGCTTATTTCAACCTATATCTATTTAGGGCAATGTTCCTCTTCAGCTTGTGTGATTTTTATTTTATTTTTGGTTTTCTGGTCCAGATATTTTTTTCAGGGGGGAGGGCACAATAGGAAATAGCTTTATTTATTTAATTATACATTGCATGACACATATACAATTTTATATATATACACACCGGGTGAGTCTTCTCAGCCTGCAGATTGAGAAGTTATGCAACCCCGGCGTTGTACAGCCTATGATGTAAACAGTGTCTACTGCATCGCTTTACATCAATTTCGGCGAAATGACTGCTTTGCACCACTGTGTGTGCAGTGACTTGCACTCAAAGCGTAACAATGTGCACATTGGCCATCAGTGGTGAAGGTCCCAGGTTCAAATACTGCCACCTGACAGTACTTTTTATGTTTAGTAAATTTAACAAGAACTGATAGTTTGGCATGGAAGTGTTGTTTCACTTAATTAGTTTAATCATGTGAATTTTATTAAAACACAAATTGTTACTTGTCATAATATGTTTTAATGATCATAAATAAATGCAAGAAATGATTAAAAAACTCATTTATTTGCAGGCATAATTTGAGCTTCCAACTTTCAGCATGACTTTCCAGCATGTTAGCCATTGCGCTACTAGAGCACGTTAACAACAAGCAACACCGTAGCCCTAATCAGCGGGATGGTAAATGCGATGTCAGTACCTGCATTGCGTATTGTCTGTAAAATGCATGATTGCCTAGTTACCAATCTGCAGGATGAGAAAAAAACGATATTGCAATAAATTATAAAATTTTTCACAGTGCTGGGGTTGATGGGGCTGATTGCACGCCATTATATTAACTTCCAAAACACCAAGATTTATGAAACTCAAATCTACATGCCATGTTTGAAGGATTTTAACATATCAGTTATCAGTTAATGGTACCACCTACAGGAATACTGCTTAACGGTTTGTAGTCTTTAGAAGATGAGCATCACTGTTTGTTTCAACAAGATAACGTCACTTTTCAAACTGCAAACTAGACTACAGCGATGCAAAATAAATTTCTGGGCAACCTAACAATTTTTAAAATTTGCATTGCCTCAGCATTATCTTGGCCTTATTTTACTTAAAATTTGAGTTGGTATATGTTAATTCACATCACATAAAGGCACTAGTTGTTACCATAGGAGGGCTTTCAAGAGATTTGTTTCTCTCAAAAGCGCTCCTACGGTAACAACTAGCACCTTATGTGATGTGAATTAACATATACCAACTCAAATTTTAAGTATCATATAACATCACAATAAGAAATACTTCTGGTTTATTATAAAATTGGCCTTATTTCTCCAGCTTTTTGGAGGTTACTTACAGAAACAGTGCACAAAGTTAATACTCACTCATTACTTGAAATCCAACTAATAGTCTTGCAGAAATAGCACTAGAAATATTGAAAATAATGTCAGGAAACATGCGTAGGCATGTGAAACTGTATCTGCAAGAAAATGGTGGTCATTTTCAGTAGTTTATGTGCAATGGAGTTCCATGAAAGCAGTACCCGAAAAGGTGTTTAGAATTGTGCCAGTTTACATAATCTATTCACAGACTACAAACTAATTCAAATAAAGTATAAAGTTTATTTTTATTCACTTAAAAACATGTGCTATAAATAAATATTCATTATGTTATGAAATATATTGAAATAACAAAAAATTCACAAAGTCTGAGTTTAAGACTTTTATCATTCTATATGAAGGCACTATTACACTAAAACTGTATTAGCTCACCTGAATGTAAATGTCACTTTTTTGCAGAGATATCACCTCTTTAGCTTGTCCAGGCTTATAGTATCCAAACCATTCAGTTTCTTTGGGCTCCACAATAGTGTCATTATTAAATTTGACAAGAACAAGATTCTTCAGTTTAGAGAGATTTTTGACATAAGTTTTATTGATAGTATTTTCATTATTGATATCTGCAAGAAATATACTTGCTTTCCTATATTCCTCTTCTTTCAGTGGATCATGCCAATATTCAGCTTGGACCAGATCTTTCTGAACCCAACTGAAATGCAAATAAAATCAACATTTGTAGCACATAATATCTGATGTATTAAATGTACAGGGTTCCCCCAGGGTTTCATTGATTGCAGAGGAAGGTTGTTATTATTGTGACATTCAGGCAATCAGTTAAGCATGCTTAACCTCAAAATTGACTGTAGAGTTTAATTGACTGTAGAGAATTATAATTATAAGGGCAGTGATAATCAAAAGCAAAGTATTGGCATGCCAAAATTATTTAGTTTTTCAAGTACTTAAGATCAACTTAGTATGTTGTTGCAGCCTTTGAAACACCTCTGTTCACATCCTACAATAAGGGAGAAATTACCTTGTGATTGACAGATTTCCTCCAAGTCATCATTTGGAAGACAAAACCCCAGATCAGCAATAATTGAGCTACATGTTGAGCTTTTCAGCAGAGTCTGAAAGGAGCACATGTCAATCACAAGGTAATTTCTCCCAGGCACCATCTCCAGTGAGGGTCATGTAATGCTGCCACATTTCTTTCTAAATAAAATAACTGTTATACAGAGGTTTATTTACGCATTCTGACAGGGATACTGTGACTACTAGGTGGCTATACATCTTCCAGCAGGATGGCATACCAGTACAAATGAATCTCTTAATTTAAAACTTGTTGGATAATGCAGATATGCTTTGGCCCAAGAATTCTGGAGTCCAAATGGTCGAGATTTGAATCCTTTGTGTTATTATATGTGGAGTATTACTGAAGGAGAGCCTAACACATTGAGACATCCTAACATGACACCTTTCCAGGATCCTATTGAGATGGTCTTTGCAAATATGGACAAAGCTAATGTGGTAAACGCACACCAGCACTTCAAGCCAAGGATCAGAGCAGCCATTGAAGAAAAAAGTGTTTGTATATGTTTACTTTAAACGAATATCAACGGTGATATATAATATAAAAAATTCTTTCTTTTTTGTTTCATTCTAATACATAAAATTTTGTTTAAACATTTTTTTCTGGATTTTTGTGACAGAATCTGTAGACTTCAGCCTAAAAGTTCTGCTTCATTTGTCTTGACAAATGCATTTTATGAATGTCTTCATTTTAAACACTGAATACTTTTAAACCAAACAGTAGAAGAGCTATTTCTAATTAATATGCCTCAGAGAATAATATAGTGTCAGACAAGATTGATTTGCATTTCCACAGTAAAATACTTAACCAACTTTTAAATTTCCATAATTGCTACGCTGTTTGAGAGAAAAAATTATTAATTCAAATGAATAACAATTTTGTCCCATATTAAAACTAAATACTACTGAATTGCAATCGAAAGATCAAACAAAATTTTTAAGACTGTGGATACGAAATAACCTAAAATTGAAAACTCATGGAAATAATCTGGCCAAAACATTAACGGAGCATGAACATCAAACAGGCATTATTTGATCACACATGGAAGGCATTTATTCAAAAGAAACTATAAAAGATATCAAACTGCAACTTTGCAGATATGTTAAATACTCATTAATTTTAAATCGGAAGACATAGTGAAAAGATTAAATATAATATATAGAAATTGTATATTTGCAACCATTTCTACATGTTAAATACTGTTCAGTGAATGTCTTCTAAGTTTCATTATCCTATTTGAATTATTTTAGGCTTTATAAATATATTGATATTCTATAAATTATAATTATAAGTAAACACACCACTCTTTCAGGAACAATGTTTACCTAATATATACAATGGAGCTTTGCCAAATTTATACATGATATTTAGAAAGTCAGCATCATCACACTGTAATAAACTTTGTTTACTTTAACATTTATAAGCCAAGATAAATTTATTTCTTGCAATTCAAATTTTGATAATTTTTTTTTAAAAACCTTAACTTTAAATTGAACATTTTTTATTTACATCTATGAACTTTCTACCAGTTGAAGATAACTATGAGCTTATGCTTTAAGAAAAATGTCAAGGTTCTAGGTCTGCTCATTATTGAGAAACAGGTTTCTACTCGTACATACAAAAAAAATGAATTTGCAGAAAATGGAATATCAATAAATTATATATTCATGAAATCTAATACACGGAAGAATAAATGTTTGTAAAGTTTGTAGAAGAGTAAGTAGAGAAAGTTATGTAATACAACACATCAGGTGTTTTTCTTTCCATCACAAGGGTTTATTGCTAAAGCTAACATTTGAACATGATTCTACTTGTTTTATGTAAAAGCTGCTTAATTTGAAATTATTCCTAGGCAAAACTCTATCATGAACAACCTAACATGGAAGAAGAATCACTTTTTATATGAATGCTATAATTAGGTAATAGATAGATGTAAATTTGTTGTGAACAGAGAAAGTTGTACAAATATTCAAACCATATTTTTATTTTCTCTGTCAGCAATGCACCCAGTACAAGCAATTGAGGCAATTTTACTGAAATACATGATTGAGTCTTGAACAATAAAAATAATTTTCTGAAAAAGCATGTAAGAAGGTAAGGTCTGGCTTACCAGCCCACCCACATATTGCAAATATTGTATGTTTCTTTACTTTTTTCAGAGTTTAAGCAGTATATTTTGAAATGTTAAGTACCTCTCATTTATTTCTTATCAATTTTGTGTATGTATTACAATGTTATTACCTAAGTGAAACAAGTGAAATATTTCATTCTTAGGTTTGGAAAATGCTTACAGTGATGTAGTTAATACATTAAAGTATGAATTGAGCCAGTTTAGTTAAACAGTACATCACTTACTAAAATAATTTAGCAGAACATGTTTCAAAAACTGTCACTTTTATCATCAACTGAATGCTGAGTTGGCATTTTAGTAAGTGATGTATTGTGTAACTAAACTGACTCAATTCATAGTTTAAAGTGAAATATTTCTCTGCAGAAGTTTGATGTAATTAACATAAAACACATTTAAAAAAAAAACAGCATTTATATGAATAGTACATAGAATTGCTATGAAATGTTTGTGCATACAGAATACTGTGTGATGGCTATGCATCAGATTCTATGTCTGACCAGCCAAACTAACCTTACCTCAAATAAGCTCCATATGTCAGTAGTTCTCGAATGTAGTTGCACCATTTGTGCTCTGGGTAGCCACAGTTTGGCAAACCATAAACACCTTGGTGTTGTCCTCCTAAAGAAATTAAATTCAGCATTTGTGGTTTGGGACAACGTTGCGCTACAGCTCTCCTGAAATACAAATATACCACCATTAGTTCTACAATTTACCTAATATTACTGGAAGTTGCACAAAGCACCATAATGTATGTACCATACTTTAGTAAGAGTTTCTTTCATCTCAATTTAGCTTTCTACGAGGGCTGATCAACAAAGACTGAGACTGATTTTTTCCTGTAGATTCCGTGATAGTTTCATATCTGTAACATAAATATTTGAAAAGAGCAGGTTTTTATGTATAATGTTGGTAGGCGGCAGCACTCTCGTATTGGTAGGTTGGTCGTAATGCTCTATTTTGTAGACCCTACGTGCATTTTGCATACCTGACAATGGAGGTGATGCATTTTTTAAATTGATTATCACCGTGATGAGTCATGGCTGCATCATTATGATCCTGAAGGAAAACAAGCCAGCACAGTGTGGAAATCGCCAGGTTCTCCAACACCAAAAAAGGCAAAAGTTGTTCCATCTGCAGGGAAAGTGATGGTGATCACATTTTTTGAATGTAATGGAATGATTTACCAGCATGCAGTTCCCCCTCACACTACTGTTACAGCAGCATACTACACGTCAGTATTGGCTACACTGAGGAAGCACATTGCAAAGAAACGACCAGAGCTTTCTAGGACTGGGTGGCAACTTCATCATGACAATGCACGGCCTCACGTCGCAAATCAAGTCATGCAGTTTCTGGCTCAATTCAACATTACCTGTGTACCACATCCACCTTATAGCCCCGATCTTGCACCCTGTGACTTTTTTTTATTCCCGTCACTAAATGCAAAGCTTAGGGGTATTCGATTTGAGAACTCTGAAGCAGTGCTCAAGAAAAGTGAGGCGATTCTCAAGGACCTGACAAAGAATGGTCTGCAGCACGTGTTCAAGGACTGGCAGAGACGCTATAAAAAGTACATTGAAGTAGGAGGGGACTATTTTGAAAAAGATCATGTAAACATTGAATTCGAGTAATAAACATCTGTGAAAAAAAATCAGTCTCAGTCTTTGTTGATCAGCCCTCATATTTTAAAACATGTGGTTTTGTGGTTACCAGGTTTTGAGAAAACTATTATGCAATGGGATAAAGTAAAGCAATAGCTGTTATGGAAGTAGGCCCAGAATTTATATTGTCTCTACTCACAGATACAGTACAGTAGAAACCTGCTTAACCGAACTAAAGGGAGCAGAGCTGCTTTGGATCATGCATTTTTTTGGATAATCAATGGTAATGATTTTAAGCAGCAAAAGGAATAAAATAATTGTATTCCAAATGCATGTAATAAAAAATGAGTGCTTAAGCAGTATTAAAATATGCATTACAATATTTAAAAACATTATTTCATAAAATCATAATTTTTTTCTGAACTTTCTTCTCATAATGCTTGCAAACAGCTATATCATGCCAGCATTTGATAAGCATTATATTTGATATTGATTCACTGCTTTATTCCACAAAACACTAGACAGCCTAAAAACAAAAAGTTTTGTTTTACTGATAGTGCTGTAATTCAATATTTCCTGTTAAGATTTGAATATGAATTTATAATCTCTTACCTTTAATGCTTTGAATCCCTCATCCATTGTCACTCTCTCACTAATGGCTTCAAGTTTCTGTTCAATGCTTGCTACAACATGCTTTCTTTTCACTGATATCTTAGGCATGAATCAGTGAAATATAGTAAAAAAAATGTAAACATTTTCAATTTTTTTGTTTTTTACATTTTTGTTATACTTAAACTTGTGCTTTCATGCTACACAATTGGTTTTTTAATACAGTAGACCCTCGCTAATTCGAAATCGGATAAACCAAAAACTCTGTTAATCCGTTGTAGCTGCTCGGTCCCTGCCGAATTACATGGAAAAAATCTATCGCTTAAACCGAATTTCAGATGATTCGTACTATGAACTAAATTTTGGTTTCCTCATTACATATTCCATATGTTATTCTTCGTTTAAACTGAATATGTATGTTGTGTTGTGCACTACAGTATTTTCCGTTAAGCATTTCACATAATTCTTCTCAATACTGTACTGTAATTTCTCAACAATGGTCCGATTGCTTACTTGCTGCTTATGTATCACTTCCACAGCACATGATTCAAGGGTGGGGAAAGAGGGGGTTGGTCAACACGCAACTCGCAACAATCCAGAGAGCTGTTTGTCTCTGCTCGTGAACAGTGAATTCCCCCTCCCTTTCTCTCCATCACTCCCTATGCCGCCGAAAGAGAAATGCGCTCATAATGCTCTTATGCTGAAACAAAAACAGCAAACTTTACATATAGTCGATAGTGGAGAGAAGACCAAAACATAGGTTGCAGAACACTTTCAGATTCCGATGATGATAATGATGAAGTGGAGTTTAAGGGCGCAAAACCAGAAAGGTCATTAGCGCCCGACAAAGTTAAAATGGAGGTAAAACAATAGTTAAAAGACCACCATAAAATAAACGAAAAAAATAAAAGGCCATAATAAAAACCACTAGAAGAATGGAATGAGACAGTGTCAGAGGCGGTAGAACACGGAGCTAAAACATGGCGGGGCTAAAAACTAAAAAGTAGAAAACACACTAAAAACCATAAAACAGTGCAAGGACAGGTCAAACGCTGTCCTGTAGATGGCCGCGTCGAAGAAAAGTTAAAACACGTTCTACAGCTAGTATGTCATCTGCTAATATGGCAGGCAGGGTGGCGCCCATCTGTAGGGATGAGCGAAGGACAGCAAAAAGGTGACACTGCTCTAAAACATACCTAAATGTTAACGGCGCACCACAACAACAGCAAACGGGACCAGGCTCACGGCACAAGTGACAGTGGCTAAAACGACAGTGCCGATGAAGTCTACATAAAATCACCTCCTCCCGCCGGGAGGAACAGGAAGAAGTTGTCCAGGTTGAGGGTACAGGTTTAATCAGCCGCAGTTTGTTATCCTGGACAGAGGACCATGCAGAAAACCAACACGAGAGAATAGACCCCCGTAATCAGATTCCGAAGTGTACTCTCTCATTGATTATAAGTTCAAAACAGAATATAGAGGAAAGTCTGACAAGCTATTCATTTATTGCCAATGGCAAGTGCATGAGACCAATGAAACATGAAGAGTTGGAGATTCGCTGTTAGAATGGGTCCAACACATGCGTTCTCAGCAAATCCCACTGTCCAGCCCCATGGTTCAAAAAAGGCTCTGGAAATCCCCAAGAAAGAAGGAATTTCTGGGTTTGTGTCTCTGAGGGATGGCTATGGCATTTTCAGGAGAGGCATAAAATCAGTGCTGTCAGTGTCTGTGGGGAGGCACATAGAGTAAATGAGGAAGATGCCAATGAGTGTGGGTTTCAATCTAAGCTCTCTCATCATTACCCAAGAAATATGTTTAATATGGGTGAAGCAGGCGTTTTCTATAACTTGATGCCTGAAAAAACACTACGTGCCAAGGGCAGAAAATGCCATAGAGGAAAATGCAGCAAGGAGATACTGGCAGTGGTCTTGTGTTGTAATTCAGATGGTTCCAAGAAGCTCAAACCATTAGTGATTGGAAAATACAAAAATCCGCATTGTTTTAAAAATGTCAACCTATTCAATCTGCCAAGTTAGTACGAGAATAACAATAAAGCTTGAATGACCAAATCTCTTGAAGATTCAACAACAAATGGCTGTGAGAAAGAGGAGCATTTTGCTAACTCTGGACCACTGCTCGGCACATCAGTTCGATGACCTGGAACTTCCGAACATAGAAGTTGTCTTCTTATTAGCTATCACCACGAGCCATCTGCAACCATTGGATCAATGAATAATCGCTTCAATGAAATGTAATTACAGATGCCAACTGGGTAAGGTTGCCATCAGTGCAATAGAACCACAAGAAACAGTTCCACATTGGAATATACTGCAAGCTATCCGCAACATATGTGCTGCTTGGGATGAGGCTACAGCAGACACCATAACTAACTGTTTTAAGAAGGCGTGGACAGGAATTGATAATGCAACTGAAACTGAACAGGAAACTGATGATCCACATCTGAACTTATAATGTGGATACAATTGGGATTCTGATAATGCTCTTCTACATGCTTACACCCAGTTGGTGCCCTCTTGTACCGTCATTATGGAAGAATGGACGTAGGTTGACAACATCTGTGCTGCTGAAGAACCAGTCATCTGCTGATGATGCAGAAGAGAATGATAATTCTTTACTGTCATCTTCTGAGGTGGAATATGAAGATACGACATCGCGACCCTGTGCTGAAGTTGCAGCTGCAATTTCTGTTCTCAAGAGATTTGCTGCCACTTCTGATGTCTCCATGGCATTTCAGGCTGCCCTGGATATGGTATCTACAGAGAGTGCCATAATATTATGACCAACGGTCCGCCAAACAACAATTAATGATTTTTTTCAAATTATAGAACTAAAATGTGTAACTAAACATGTGTTTCAATTAAAACTTAGTGTTAAAAGAACGGTATATTTAAAGTGTTTCTTAAGGTTATTGTTTGTTGTATTATACGACTCACTAATTCAATGAGTACAATAATGTTCCAAATAGTACTGTTTAAAAAAAAATATGACAAGCATTTAACAGTATACTTTCTCAATTAAACAAATGCCAGATATATCATATACAGCAGTTATTTTTACTTTTTCTTAGAGGTCATGAAAATGGAACACCCTCATTCATTGGTATGCATAACAAGAGAGAAAGTGAACTCAACCGTCGTATTTTACCATTTCAGAAAATACGGGACTACTTTTACAAAACCCCATTAATTCAAAATTCGTTAAACTGAATTGGTATTTTTCAGTCCCTTGGAATTCGGTTAAACGAGGATCTACTGAATCAACAATTTTAAAGTCACAAATGACTATTTAATCAGATCTTTGTTTTTAGTTAAAGCAATGCACTGAACTTTAAACTCCAGCTTTCTCATTTCCTTCTTTGAAGCATTTTTCACCATTCAAAGCGCTCCTTGAACCACAGTTTATAACTTATTGGCTTGAAATTTTCAGTTAGCATCAGAAATCACAGATTTAAAATGGTTGTGCATTTGTTAAATAAATATTAAATACTCCAATTTAAATTATTTATTTTCCATAACTCACAATGAAAAAGTTGAAAAGCTCAACAAACATGTACACAAAAAGTTTGTTTTTTCTCTTGAACTAATTAAAATTAAGAAATACCTGCACAACAGTTTCTTTAAGTTTGTATACCAAGTTCAAATTAGAAATTTGGAAACAATGCTATAAACCATACGACCCAAGGAGCATATTGCATTGCCATATCAAAAAGTGATTAATTATGAATAAAAATATTAATATCTTAACAATGGTTTGACATAGCTCGTTAAAATGTTGTGCGCACTATATACTTTATGTTTTGAGTATATGGTAAAAAAGTTAAAGCCATCAGAAGAAAACTATTTATACCATTTTGGATTTTCACAGATGCATTGCCTTAAACACAAATAAATCACAATGACAAACACCAAAAGTAAAATTACAGCGGATCTCCACACTGAATGCATAAGGAAGTAGTTAATATTTGTTAGAACAGTATAATATTTCTTGGAATGTGGAGTAGGGTGTGAGGATTAACTGCATACAATACCAACTACCTGTAATGGAATTAAGGGTCAAAAGAATATTGCCAATTGTAAGTGTTGAAGCATGGTTGCCAGCATAAATTTGAGCATCTCATATTTTTTCGTTCATACTTTCTTTCTTACCATTTTTTGTTTTTTTCTCCTCCTCTCTGCCATTTTGGTTAAGCTGGGTTTTTGGTTAAACACAGTTCAGTTAAGTGGGGTTTTACTATGTATAAACTATATTTTTATTTTGGAGGAAAACCTAGGCAGAGAGCTGGGCACCAGTAAGGTAGATTAGAAGAAATTGCCTCCAAGATTTTCCACATAATAAACAGGGTTTTAATAAGGACACACTGAAGTTTGTGATCCTTTGTATTTGAGTACTTATACTGCTGCCCTTCATGAAGATAAAATTATTAATGAATTAAACATGGCGCCTTCAAAAGGAATATTTCTGTGTGTGTTCACTGCTGTGAAGAGTGCTATTAGCTATTAATGTTGCTTTGCCCATCCTTCAGTATGCATGAAACAACTCACAAACTCTTTTTAAGTATAGACTTGCAATTTTATATATAGGGGCTTGAAGAAAATTTGTTGCAAAGTTTCAGATCCATACATACTTTAGGATAGTTTGTATGGAGAGCCTCCTAAAATTTTAGGATTTTTAAACAAATGTAGCACACACAGAACTAAAGCTGTATACATATAGAAAATTCAATATAAGTTTTCAAATTTGTTTGAAGTCATTACATGATTAAGGTACATATAGACGCATTTTTAATAAATGTACAATTTTTACTTTCTCTACTACGTATAGTAAGTAGGGGAAGTATTGTATTCCACCCAAAAATTTGATACCGGGATTTCACTGGAAATACATGTTTTGAGACCCCTTGAATCCAAAAAAAGCATTTTTGGAAACATTTCCATGTGTGTGTCTGTGTGTCTGTCTGTGAACAGCATAACTCAGAAACGAACAGTCGGATAAACACCAAACTTGGTATTTAGGTTCAGTATCTTCCAAGGATGCAACACGAAGGTTTTCAAGAAAATTCCCCTACCCCAAATTACCCTTTACATGGAAGATTTTTCGAAAATTTTAATTTTCTCAAAAATGGCTCTAACGATTTTGATTAAAATATCATATGTTTAAGATATTTTTATGACAAATAAAATGTATATCTTGAATTTCCTGGGAATGTCTCCAAAAGTATTCTTCATTGTGAACGACTTTTGCATAACTGGTAAACCATAAGAGATAGACAAAATTTTACTACACAAAAAATGTAGATCGCATTAAAATACACAATTTATGTCATATACATTTTTTTTGTTGAGTGAACCATTTTCGAGATATTGCTTGTTATTCCCTTAAATTTTTCAATACTTATTTTCTCAAATGGGAATTCGTTATTCATTTTTTTGTCTTGGATATGCAAAGAGTATTAATCTGTGGGAAAGGGAATGGTGCTGCACCTAGCAACCAGCTATTAAGAGATATGTGCTTAAACGCTACTGTATTTCCAAATTGCCCTTGTAAATATATATTCCCCTTACATCTACAAGAAAATTAGCAATAAGATAGACTCTGCAAATGTTTATCTCGATTAACATGAAGTAGATGGAGAATAACGTTTGTATAAATAGTTTGTACAAGAGTAGAGAAAGTCATGTGAGTGTAACACATCAGGTTTTTATACAAAATATTATATGTAAAGAGCTGAAATGTCATTTCTAATGCTCTCCATATGGCCTATGACTTTTGGGGGATACCTCATTCCACCAAGCAATGACTGGATCCATTTCTGAGGTGGAGGCACCCAGAGGGTGGAATCCATTGCCTCCAATGGTAGGGTGATGAGGATGGCTGTTAAATGAGAGGGCCTACAGCTTTTACCATGGAATTAAACCACATCAGGCCTTGGGGATACTTCACAAGAGCCACCCCAGAGCTGGGAATCTAACCTCGGACCCTCAGTAGAGAGCCAGAAATGAAACCACTGCACTACCCTGGTGACCCAAGAGCTGAAATGTTATATGCAGGTTTTTAAGAAAATATGCCAACATATTTCAAACTTGGTTGAACTCGATACAATATTAAGGGCAGTTTATGTACAAGCTTCCAATATCAGTGATTACTTCCCAAAACATACACAATAATTAGGGACCCCGACTTTTCTCGAGTAGTTAATTCGCGAAATTGGCCGAAAATTAACAATAAGGAAAACCTTTAATCAATTATTTTTAAATTCCACATATATATCCATTCTGAGTCGCGATATAACGCGACATTAGTTCTATATCGCGAAAACGCGAAATAACACCGTTATGAGAAAAAAAAATGTACAAAATAACCCGAAATTTTTCTCTCTCTCCTTTTTTTTGGCGTTTGTCTCTCCTTTTCACATAAACAATCAGATATTTGGCTTATCAATCATTTACGGATACGTGTATTGTCATTCGCTACAGCCATGCTGCACGGTGTTGTGTGCTGCACGGCACAGAACACCAAACTGCACTGTGATTTAACCAGAGCTTCGGTAAACATCGGTAGTGCTTCGACTACCCCGTCCCCTTCACTCTTCACCTATCGCATGCACAACAAAAGGAATGCCATGTTTATCAGAACTCGGCAACACCGTATCAGTGACGGATTTCTCATTTCACTCAAATTATTCTTTAGATTTAAATGACAATACTACCTGTAATTCTTCTCTAATGCCGTATTTTAACGATTCGTGCTTGCATCGCCCCATTTCATGCCGGCTGGAAAAGACTGTCGCAAAAGTATCGTTAAATAATGTATGAATTTCTAAGTCTGGTTCAAGTCAATTCTGACAGTAGACAGCCTCTTCTACCAATCACTGTCTCCGTTTCCTGTACCCCTCGCACGAAAATTGTTGCTGTCTCGCGACGTTGCCATAATGTGAACGCATGTCTAGGTATATTTTATGTCCGCTATACTGAAAGATTCGTTTGGAGTCAAGTTATATTCTTTAAATTACGTTACAATTTAGCGCAAGGAGTCTGTTTACCTTCTGCTCTGAAAAAGAAAAGGAATTATGCCGATGGAGCCACGTTTCAAATTAAGCGCGCATGCACAATTCAGCTGACGGTGGAGTTGGCAACGTGCCGTTCGCGCGCCGTACAGACAGCATGTGCAAGACGTTGCCAGGTCAGTTTAGTTTTGCGGCACGCGGGAATTCAAACCGATTCCACAGTAGCATTTCAATGCGGTCTCAAAATATAATAAACTGCCAGGCATCTTTCCTTCTTGAACACTGCAAAGACACCATTTGCCTTATTGAAGTGCTTGAGGGATCTAAATATCCATTTGTTCATAAACTATATAGCAAACTTAAAGATATATCAAATGGCTTCACAATAGTAGTTGAGGGCTCGTTTGGAGAGAAAACTTCAAGTCTTCTTCAGAGACTGCCAACCCTCAAGAAGTCTTATGTTATCAGTCAGTTCAAGCAATTGGGCATAAAGTCAGTTACCAAGCTGAATTCCTTAATGTCAGCTGATCCAGCTGCTGATATTATTCATTCTGCAGGTAAATTGTCTGATGTATGAAAAATAGTATCAAATGAGGCATCTACTGATATAACTATAGAAAAAGCAAGAAGAATGTTACCTTTTCTGCGAGACTTGCCACAGAAGACATTCAAGGAGGGATATGCTGCTGAAGTGAATATATGGATTTACTTTCTGGACTTCAATGTGACCACTTGTGTTTCAGTGAGAAGTGTATGAAACTATTGTGGGTACCCATGTCCAATGTGGACAGTGAAAGACTTTTCTCTGCATATGGGAACAACATGAAAAACTTAAGAACAAATCTTAAGCCAGAGAACACCGAACTTATGGTGGCTTTGTCTCTAACAAAGTAAATCAGTCGAAATGTATACTATGTAAATATTTTCATGCTCCTCTTTTTTAAGTTACATGTAAGGTGCCCTTTGTTCCACAGTAAGATAGTTTAAACTGTGTTTTTGTTTTTTACCTTTTTTTTGCATGAGATAACACCGTTAAGCAGTTTTATTTACCGCCCAAAACACCGCTCACTATAATATTTTTACATTATTACCGATATTACATTATTTTATTTACCGACAATCTGGGGTCCCTAACAATAATAAATTAGTTTAAAGCAGAAGCAAACACATTTGTAGACAATAGGCGAACAAAAGCAGGGTATAGACCCTTGTTTATTGAAATGGCATCGATGGCTCTACCAGGCAAAATAGCGTGATGGAGCCACCGAATCCAAGCAGTCGCTTACAAAATATGTCTGAACCTGGGGATGCCAGCAAGATGAAGAGGGAAGCCCTAACGAATTCCACATGGGGTTTTAAAACAAAAACATAGAAGCAGTATTTGAAATCTATGGTATATCTAAAGTAAAAAAAAAACCTAGACCCAGGCAAAATTATTTCATAGTAAGTATAAACAGAATACACATGTCAAATGACTTTATTTTCTTATCAATCAACCAACCCCATCATACCCAGAAAAGAAAACAAATATATTATTAACAATAAACTTATCAAAAGAGCTGAAAAACAAGAAAATGATACACAAACACAATAACAAAATACAAGAGACCTTACAGATCATTAATAGAAATCAAAAAGCATAATAAAATGCCACTGGTTAATCAAACTTTAATAGCAAGAGTTGGCTTCTTCATTTTACCTTTAAAGCCAAAGTACATAAGCAAAAGGCTGAAGATGGAATTGTAATTTTGAAAGCTTTATTATGTCAGCAGATAATAGCTTTAAAAAGATATTAAAGCAGAAATAATATAATAGCAAAATTAATAATCACAAGGAAAATAATAAACTATCCAAGTGGCATTTAAACAACCACAAAATTTAAAACTGGAAACTAACAAAAGAACTACGTATAACACCAATATCCTAATTGTGTCAGGAAAATTAACAAATAATAAAATATAACATGAGAAGCCAAAATAAAACAAATCTGTAGCAAAAATAATACAAGTTTTATTAGGAATAAACCTTTGCTTTTAAAATTCAAAATCATTAAACCCCAATGAAAACTAATATTAAAGTATGCTCTATATGTAACAAAATAATACAGCAACTTTTCAGTAATAAATAATAATAATAATAATAATAATAATAATAATAATAATAATAAACAAATAAATAAAACAGATGACAAAAACAAAGCCCTGAAACAACTAGCTAATTGCTTTTCAAAAATTTCACCCTTTACACAAAATAAAGAATAAATGAAAACACTTTGTAACCACAGAAGTTAAGTAACAGCAAACATATGAACTAAACGAAAGGTAAAAATTTGTGAAAACTTTAACAGTGATACAAGATAGATCCAAAGATTTTAATTAAAGATGATAAATTAACAGTCAAAATGGGTATACACAGGCCAACAAAGGTATGAATGGTTAAGCGCCTAGGAAGGCAAATCCGTACCAAAAGGGATGACCCACGAGGTCATGAAAAACGAACGGCTGTAAGACAAATTTTCAACCCCACCGAGTCAAAAATATATTCCCTATATAGTGCATAGGTTAAGCCATTGCTTTGAAAACAAGTAAAGTTTTAAAGATTGCTGTTGATACTAAGATCTTAATGTAAAGTGCCCTGGGAACTACTACAAAGCTAATAAGTCTTATATCAAAGGGAGAAAGCAATCCAAAATTATTCCCATACTTAAGGTAAACTTTACCTATCTTTTAAAGTGGGACAAGATACAAGATCAGAAATGCAAAAATCGCTTCCTGGTGTGATCAAAGCTTAACTATTAGCAGAACAAAAATTAACAACAGTAAAAAGTGTAACAAACAAAACATTGGGTATGTAGTATTACTCGCGCAAAACTTCTGGAATCGTGACCTTGATTGCCATCCCAGCTGCCGAGCCTAGGAATGGTTTATGTTTAGCTTAATCAACGAAAGCGATATAATACCTTTGCTTACTCACAGTGCATAACACATACAGTCTGCATAGAAAGTGTCTGCATCTGGTTGTAATTTTAAAGAGAGCTGCAGTATCTAAATAGTACTTATTTTATATTTGTTATATTTATAACCATGGCTCCTATGTTTTCAAAGTTAAGTGGTAAGGTGTTACATAGTCAAAGTAGGGAAATAATTGCAAATGTCATCGACTTCATGAAGCAAGAAGCAGAGATGAAGGAAGAAATTATATCCGAGTTCCACAAAAGCCTTAAGAGAGTGAAAGAAAGAGTAGTCAAAGCAACTGGTGTTTCACTGAGTTCCGTTTCCAGAGTTCTCAAAGATAAGAGAAAAAAACATATGGATGAAAGAGTACCATTTGACACACCTGGGAAGAAACATAAGGTCCCTAAACGTATTACAGAAATAGACGATTTCGAATGCGTCATTCGGCGCACGGTTCACAATTCCTATGTGGAAGAAAAACTGTGCTAACAATAAGCAGATTGCTCATCCAGCTGAAAGACAGCAGAAACTTTCAAGGTGGTGCTACAAATCTCAGAAAAATTATTAAAGATTTACGGTTTAAATGGAAGAAACCGAAATCAAATAGAAGAGTTCTAACAGAAAAGCAAAATAAATAAATAAAATAATAAAAATAAAAAGAAATGTTGGCATGATAGCTTAGTCGGTTAGAGCAACGGCACGGAAAGCCTAAGATCCGTGGTTCAAATCCCGGCTATGGCATTGAATTTTTCAGTCTGATTCTACCTTTCCAAATGACTATAATTTTATATGTACTTATATCAGCATGTAATTATATCAGCATCAATTTTCAAGGTGGTGCTACAAATTTCAGAAAAATACTATAATGTATGAAGATGAGTCATACATACACAGCAGTCATACAGCATCTAAAAGTTGGAGTGACGATAGCGTTAGGTTTGCAGGCACCTGTTGCCAAAGGGCAAATACTTATTATCGTTCGTGCTGTTGGAAAGATCGGCTTCGTTCCAAATGCCCTTCTTTTACAAGTCGCAACAAACAACAGGAGATTTTCATCAAGAAATGAATACAGAAAATTACATGAAGTGAATCAACGCCATGTTGATACCTAATATGCCTGCTGGGTCTGTTCTGGTCATCGACAATGCTTCACAATGCGTCAACACTCAAATTCACAAACCACCTACCTCAACTTCCTCGAAAGAAGAAATGAGCGCTTGGTTACTTAGACATAATAAAGCTTTAGATGAAAGCATGAGTAAAACAAAGCTATATAACTTAATTAAAGCCAACAAACAGCTTCAGAAGTCATACATACGTGACCAGATAGTAATACAACATCGCCATAATGTGCTTAGACTGTCATCGTATCGCCCAGATCTAAACCCAATCGAATTAATCTGGGCTGATATAAAAAAATGGGTGGCATGCAGAAATATCACTTTTAAATTAAAATATGTGGAGCAGTTATAACGCCAGCAATTTGCTGAAATTGGAAGGCCAGAATGGGAAAATGTATGGCGACAAGCTGAATAAATTAAGAATCATTATTCCGAAAAATACAGAATTGCAGAAAATCAAATAGAAATAATTCTCATCCAGGATAATGGTGCAGAAAGTAGTGGTAGCAGTGATGACGGCAATAATGTGAGTGATTCCGCAGAAGAGGAAGGGTTGTTAGATGTGGAAGAATTGGAGGCAATGATTGACAGCATTTTTTATATTCAGCGCTTTTTACAGCGTGGATTTTAATATACTGTATATAACTAAGTTTATCAGCGCAACGCAGTGCATAACCGGTGTGGATATTTGACGATGACTGTCCCACGCACTCCTGCAGCATGCAGTCGACCGGTCACCACCTGATCTGGTAAGCAACTCGCATCATAGCTCTCATTAAGATTTTCACGTGTCTAGAACTGTTGCGCCGATTATAATAATACTGTCAAAAGTGGCAGACGGAGTTGAATCTGTGCGCAGCCATAGCTAACACTTAAGACTTGCAAAGTCAACAAAATTCGCTTTCATACATCAGATACATTTTTATATCTCTCTGAAAAAACAATTTAAAATACTCAAAAGCATATACATAACCCCAGCTTTTAACAATTTAATAAACTCTAAAAAAAAAACTTAAAAACTTAAAACATTTAAATTTAACTTTTGACTGTAATTGCATTCGGCTGTACAAGAAACAAAATGCCAAAACAGGAACAAGAGGAAAAATGTCAAACAATGTAGTCAAGTAATTGTGGGGAACTTAATATATAGGATTTGACAAGTGCCCCATATTTACATTTACATAAACGAGTGGGACAAAAACAAAGATGTAAGACTTAACACACTAAAATTAGCTTTTAAAAATTTTACTTCCAGTCACTAATGATCTTTCCAAGTAATATTTCTGACCAAAATTGCAGTTAATCCCATTCACCATTAAATCAACTTAGCCACAGTTTGAGCTGAATAACAGAATCCTACCTTTACGCAGTACTGGATACAAAATCCCTTATTGCAAGCTCTCAATTTCACTAAGCCGGCAAACTTTGAAAAACAGCCAAAACTTTTTACTAACAAACAGTAATCATTATGACATAGACAGTAAAAATGGCACATGACTAACACACGACCGCCAAGCAAAGGTCAAGGAAATTAATTGCCATGATACTCGCAAACAAAGGCCAACTCAGGGAAAAGAACGCTCCATCTCACTCCTGAAAGCCACGACCCAAACTCTCTCGAGAGCCAAGACCGGCAGGTAGCAGAAGGTAAAATGTCCAAAACCATGCCCCCAATTCAAGGAGGTAGTAGACAAATGGAGCGAAACATGAAGGGCCAAAGGGATCGGAAAATTGCAGTGTAGGTGGCTGAAGGTAAATCTAAAACAAACTTAATACATAAAACTTTACAATCAGCACATTATAAAGGAAAGGACAGTAGTAGGGATGGACAAACCCCAAGCGGTCAGGCAAACCAGCCATCAAATGCAAGAGGGGTGAACAAATAAAGCGCAAAAAAAAAAGTGTATATAAGGGTACCAGAATTATTTAATTGTTTAAAATGTTCATTCTGAGTGCAAATTACTTCAAGGGTATTATAAATTAAATTGAGTTTTATTTATGGACGCTCTTTAACTGCTGTGGTTCTTAGCTTGCCATTCTATATTGGGCGTGAAAGACCGGTAATTTTGCTCAGAGGCCTCTTTATCAGGCTTGAGGTTCTTTTACGTACCATAAATCTACGACACGGGACCACTGGCTTTACTTCCCTTCCGAAGGAAGCCATGCTAAGGAATTTTACGCCTGAAAAAATCCATTGCCCTCTGCCAGGTTTGAACCCGCAACCTCGAGAGCTAGAGGCTAGCATGGTAACCACTACACCCAGAGGACGACAAGGGTATTATATATGTATGTGTGAATGTGTATTGTTAATTACGTCAATAAGAAAGTCAATTAGGGCATATTATGAGAAAGTTAAAGCAAATGTAAACATCGTTTGACTTTCTCATAAGGGGGCACTTTGTAGTGATAAATCTAACTGTACAAAAAGAAATTGTTAACTAATGTTGATTACTGCGTTATTGCTAATTAATCTATGTCTAACTTACATAATTTTCTGCATTTTTGGCTCCTCCAACTCTAAAACACCATCATCTTAAAGTCCTTAGAAAACTGCATAAGTGTTTCAATTCATGTGGATATTAGTGATTAAAACAGCGCTGCAGCTGCACATGTTTTTTGCAAGATTTTGGTAAAACAGACACGAAGAAAGGACAGTTGCTTTCATTCACTTCAAATTAGAGGGTGTAGAATATCATACCTCCTTGCATTTGAGGGAGATGCTCAAAAGATGCAGTAGCTAGCATCTCTCAGAGGCTGGAGAAAAATACAGTTGAAATTCAAACTTTTAAACTGGAGCCAATGAGGAAAAGCACTCAAAAGCTAGCCGAAAGGACAGCAACCAATAAGATAGAAAAGAAACGACTTGACATGAAAAAATCAAAGGCTGTCAATTTTGAGTATTTAAGGGGTTGTTTTCAGGATTAGCATCTACTCTGACATTCTCAGTTGCATTGACCACTTGTGGCGCATTATCACAAGAATGTGATGTTCAAAGTTCCGTGAATTTTAGATGCGAGACATAGTAACTAAGATAACGCTTAATAGCACATGGAATAACTGTGATACATGAGTGAATAGTTTGCATGAGAATTGCCTAATTAATCGAAATATCGCCAATAGTGAAAGGTTAGAAAAGTACTGCGCAGAAGAGACTTGTGAACTAAGGAAAGGTGACTTAGCAGCAGTAACCGAGAAACACAAGCTGGAATGAGGATTATCCCAAGTGTAAGGAAAGTAGAATAAGAAGTAATCGGAATAGCGATTGTGCCCACTGAGAGTCTAGGCTTGAGATATACAGGTGCATGTGTAAGATTAATTAACAGAACTGCAATCTTGTAGAGGACATAGCAGCCAGGGAGCAATGTCATAGGTAATCAATCCACATGTGCTCATTTCAATATACCTCATCTACCATTCACACTTCTCTGACAACATTACAGCACAGTACAATGCCGACATCAAAAGTTGGGCCGATCCTGAGTATGGTAGACTCAAGAATCAATGCCAAGGAAGTCATCTTTGAGTCAGGTAGCCCAAAGGAATGTGCGACAAAGGTAAGGGAGTAACACTTTCAAACCTCTGTCAGGTATTCAACAACGGGCAGCAGGATACTCCCCCAAGTGTAGCATGATAGGTAAAAATGACACACATGTGAGGTGTACACAGAAACCTCATTTATCCAACCCTCATTAATCCAATTAATTGATTTCTGCTTACTTTTTCACCATGAAAATATGTGCCTTCTTTTCATAAAAACATATGAATGCATAATGGTTATAATGTTGGCAATGCAGCTGCAGATAGCGTTGAGATCTCCATTAGTTGTAAGCTTTAAACTAACAATAACACTATTACCATGATCAGTGTCACAGAACAATAAAATTAAAGTGTGAGAGATAACATTTCATTCATTTTCATGAAAATCCTGCTGGTGTTCATAGATGAGACACTTTCAATTCTGTTCTTCTTTCGTGGTGATCCATATTTCATTATCATGCATCAAAGTTTATATTCATTTAATAATTTCTTTCCAAATTATATGGATTTTTTTTTAATCTGGATTACCTCTGGTACCACCTAGTCTGGATATGAGGGTAATCCCAAAAGTAAGGTCTCCAAAGCGCTGGGATCGCAGGGAAGCTGTTTGTGTGGATGTTGGCCATACTGCTTTTTTTCTTTTCTCCCTCCACTCTCTTCAGAAACACCGCACATCCCTTAGCGCCCTCAGTCTTGACTTGGCAGCCAGTTATAATGGAGCTCCCGTTAGCCACTACCGCCAGGTGCGAAGTTCGCGCAGTTATTCGCTTTTTGAGTGCAAAAGGGGTTAAACCTGTCGAAATTCATCGACAGTTGATGGAAGTGTATGGAGAGTCTTGTATGGATGTCAAAAATGTCCGCAAGTGATGTAGAGAATTTGCAAATGGTTGCACGGAAATTCATGACGAGGAAAGAAGTAGGAGACCATCCATTTCTGACGAAACAATCGCAAAGGTTGAACAAATTGTGCTTCAAGATCGGCGGATCACTCTCGATGAGCTCTGCATTGTTGTTCCTGAGATTTCTCGAAGCACTATTCATCAGACTTTGATTGAAGAGTTGAAATTTCGGAAGGTGTGCGCAAGATGGGTCCCAAGAATGCTGACAGAAGATCACAAAAGGCAATGCGCTGAAACTTCCCGCCAATTTCTTCATAGCTATGCAGATGAAAAGGACAACCTTTTGGATTCAATAGTCATGGGTGATGAAACCGGAGCTTTCCACTTCACACCTGAGACCAAACAACAATCACGTGAGTGGCGGCATTCCGGTTCACCCAAGCCGCAAAAATTCAAGAGAACACAGTCTGCCGGTAAAGTCATGGCAACTGTGTTTTGGGATCAAAAGGGGATATTTTTGGTCGACTTTATGGATCCTGGGACAACAATAAATGCTGACAGGTATTGTCAGACATTAAAAAAATTCAGACGGGCAATTCAGAACAGTAGAAGAGGAATGTTGAGCAAGGGCATAAGCCTTCTCCATGACAATGCTCGCCCCCACACCGCCCGTCAAACCATGAATCTTCTGCAACAGTTTGGATGGGAAACCATCACCCATCCACCCTATAGTCCGGACTTAGAACCCAGTGACTACCACTTGTTTCCCAAGTTGAAAGAACACTCGGCTGGAAGGCGCTTCGGTAACGACGATGAAGTGAAAAATGAGGTCCATCACTTTTTTAAGAGCATGGCAACAAGCTGGTATGACATGGGCATACACAAACTGCC
The DNA here is from genome assembly GCA_030765065.1 of Deroplatys truncata. NCBI lineage: Eukaryota > Metazoa > Arthropoda > Insecta > Mantodea > Mantidae > Deroplatys > Deroplatys truncata. Next base: position 95,530,907 of record CM060984.1, on the reverse strand, counting down.
ACAGCATCTACAAAAATGCATCGACCGAAATGGCAATTATGTGGTAAAATAGACAAATGTTAAAGCTTCAAAACTATGTACCATTTGTTGTCAATAAAAGTTTCTTTGTATTTTAAAAAAAATTGGAGACCTTACTTTTGGGATTACCCTCGTAAATCAGGTTTTTGTGTATATGGGACAAACTTACCCAGCCTCAAGTACAGGAAATCCCATAAAATGCAGAATGCCTGATAACTGTTTTGTGTGGCTTTTCTCAAGCATAAAATTAATCTAAATTACTTACAGAAATTGAGCACCCTGTGAAAATCCAATGGCATTGTACCCATTTCTCAACTTTGTGTCATTTCTCAACTGCCTACAAGCCTCTTCAACTTGAGCATTTGCATTCATAAAATAACTGTTTTCAATGTCCTGGAACAAAATGAAAATATATTATCTGATAGTTTACAAAAAAGAACATAATTCAAAGTGTTGTTTTGGGGAAAACGATTTCAAAGATTTCTTTACCTTATGTTACGAAGCAAATGATTTAAAGCTTTCTTGATGCCAGATATTGATTATCGTCTCATGGGATACCACTCAAGTATTGCCTGGATCACAGACTCTGTGCCTCAAAAGCTTGGTCTATAATCTAGACAATCCTAGGATAGTATTCTGTGAAAATTTGATGCATTTTGGTTCAAGTTTGATTCATTCATGTGATTTCACAGTGAGAGGAGCTCTGGGCAGTGCTGTGGTGGAGGCCATATGGGGTCATACAGCACATATGAACATCAAGATTGATTCAGAAAGCGTATAGGAAAGAAAAAAATTGAGCCCATACAGTGATACATTCATTCTCCATTGTTTTCGTAGGAGTTCACTGACATTTTGTGTACAAGGACTATCCATGTTCTGTAAACCTTCAAAATAGATTCAAGAAAATATCTAGTGCAGAAGCAATGTATGAAGTTTTAGCTGGAGATTTCAAAGAAGTTTCACTGACGGAGAGTGATAAAATGAAAGAAATTCAATGTAAAAGCTTCAGTGAATTGAGTACTACACTGAAAAGTGGACTGTACAGGAGTGGAATATCTTATGGTATTGAAAGTGAAACTAAACTTCCATCAGGCATGATAATTTTATTATCTCATTGGCTATGCCTTCATTTGAAGCTGAACCAGGTGTTGGAGATGAGAGAGTTAATCAAAAATCCAGATAATCTATCTGAAAGCATGAATATTTTCCAAGCTTGCTGAAGAACACTTTCAATACGAACAGCAGAATAGGAGGAAGGCTTCAGTGTTATGAACGTGAACTGCACAGATTGAAGACCTTCCCTTGCTGCATCAAATATATCACAAATAATGTTCATATGCATAAACAGTCCAACTTTGCAATGCTGGAAGCCAGGGCCATATATTAAAGAATGGCTGAAAAGTCATCAGTGTGTCATGCTCCCAGATTCACCAAGACAAAAGTGAGCCTTCATATGAAAAATCCACTGGGACATTCTTTAATAGTTTTCTGTTAAATAAATGGTAAGCTAACTAATTATTATAATTTTTACTTTCTCTATCTATTATAGTAAGTACAGGACGTATTATAGGTTTTAGCCTATATATCCTTCATCTACAATGAATGTGTAAATGTATAATGAAAGTTATCTCAATTAACACGAGAGACAGAAAAACACTTTTATAAGAATAGTTTGTAAGAAATAAGAGTAGAGAAAGGCATGTGAATGTAACACATCAGATTTTTATATCAATTGATTGAAACTTTAACTCAAACAATATTGTAAGTTACAAAAGGTTGCAATATTTTCTCTATCTATAGTAAGTAGAAGTATTAAAAATTAGACTATAGCTTTAGCCTACTATATGCTTCTTATACAGGGAGATCCAATGAACTATAAACTGGCTGCGCTGTGTTTTTCTGGTTTGCAATGGCAGCGTGTGTTGCCATCTGCAGCTATCATAGAGTGGCGCTGATGCAACCATAATACAGTTTCCTTAACTATGTTTAAACATAAACTGGCCACCGTCGCTGTCCATACGCTTTTGGCACCTTTTCCTGTGGATATTTTGTTTTAAGTCTTCCAGAATGTGTGGGTTTGTGTTTATGTTTACTTTATGTTTTAATTTACCCCAGAGATGAAAGTTGCAGGAGTTAAGTCAGAGGACTAATAATTCTATCCTCCTTTAAGGGGACAAGGTAGCCTGAACACATGGAAATTACACCTTAAGTGTGTTAAATTACCACTGCTCTAAGTTCTCAATGGTTTATCCTGAAATTTTTATGAATTACTTTATAAATCATGAAAATTATTTCAAGTAGTAGTGTGCATTGATAGCTTATGTAGTTGAGTCCGTAAAAATTATTTCATCCAGCAGAAAAACAATAAAATTTACTCTTAAAAAATGTGAATTCATGTACCTTTTTTCTCTCATACTACTTGCAATACAGAATCACACTTTTGCGTGCTTGTTCTTAGTATAATCAGTTATCTTCTGAACCTCAGTTATTTAGTTATGTGTATCAGTTCACTAGAAATTGAAAAAAAATTAATTGCAGAGTGGAAATGTAGAAAACTTACAATGTTGTTGCTTTCTTAATATCACTAATATACATTGTAAAATTATGATTGTGGTTCAGAAAGTTTAACTACGTGTTGTATGCATGTACTGCAATTTTTAGCTCTCTGCCTTTCATACTTTCTGAGAAAAAGGCACATAAGTATCCAAAAATGTTGTTTTGAGAAAACTGAATTTAAAGTTTGAACGTTAAAATTCTGACACATTCGGTACATTTCAGGGCCATAATCATCTGCACCTTCATTCCTGATTACTGCAGCTTTTTTGATTGCCTTCTCTTGGTCCTGGCCTCTTTTGCTAACTGCTTAACTACTCGCTAGGCATGATATAATCGTCCGTTGCTGAAAGATACAAACCTGTTCCAAGAACGGTGGTTAGACGAATGCAGCAATTAAGATTCAGCAGTAAGTGAGATGTGCTGCGACATTTCCACCTCATATCACAAGTGTCATTAGCTGCTGGACAAGCTATAGTTCTATTTCAGGTACACAGGAAAATAGCGCACACGTGCAAGAAAATTATATGCAAAACAAACAGATAGTGTTTCTGGTGTGTTAAAACATGTTTCCGAATTAGGTTATGAAGTTAGGAGTCAGAAGAACATAAGTGTCATTATGTTTTGCTATTCCCAAAATAAAGACACACTTCTTTGAGACAGAAGAACAAGAACATAAGTGCCAATACATCTATCTGTCTTTTAAATAAACTCTTACCTTAGAGATACACAGCACCTTATTCTTGCAAGGAGAAGAGCTGCAGATACGTCGTTTTGACACAACATAGAGCTCATTACTGAGATAACATACACTGAAAAAGCCAAAAACCCCATTTTCGGAGATATGTTCCTCGGCTCTCACACGACGATATGTGGGGGCTTAAACTGTTGATTCAAAAAAAAAATGGGCCCTATAATTTGTTCTCCACACCATACACCAATTTCTTCATCATGGGGGATGGGAATACTTCATCAACAATATCAAGTTTGTCAGAGTTCCAATAACAATTATTTTGTGCACACATATGCATGAAGCTAAAACCAAGCCTCATCCAAAAAAAAAAAAAATTTCTGATGTGTTACACTCACATGACTTTCTCTACTCTTGTACAAACTATTTTTACAAACGCTTATTCTCCATCTACTTTATGTTAATCGAGATAAACATTTGCAGACTCTATCTTATTGCTAATTTTCTTGTAGATGTAAGGGGAATGTATATTTACAAGGGCAATATAGAAAAACAGTAGCCTTTGAGCACATACATATCTCTTAATAGCTGGTTGCTAGGTGCAGCACCATTCCCTTTGCCACAGATTAATACTCTTTGCATATCAAAGACAAAGAAATGAATAACGAATTTCCATTTGAGAAAATAAGTATTGAAAAATTTAAGGGAATAACAAGCAATATCTCGAAAATGGTTCACTCAACAAAAAAAAAATGTATATGACATAAATTGTGTATTTTAACGCGATCTACATTTTTTGTATAGTAAAATTTTGTCTATCTCTTATGGTTTACCAGTTATGCAAAAGTTGTTCACAATGGAGAATACTTTTGGAGACATTCCCAGAAAATTCAAGATATACATTTTATTTGTCATGAAAATATCTTAAACATATGATATTTTAATCAAAATCGTTAAGAGCCATTTTTGAGAAAATTAAACTTTTCGAAAAATGTTCCATGTAAAGGGTAATCTGGGGTGGGGGAATTTTCTTGAAAACCTTCGTGTCACATCTCTGGAAGACACTGAACCTAAATACCAAGTTTGGTGTTTATCCGACTGTTCGTTTCTGAGTTATGCTGTTCAAAGACAAACACACAGACAGACAGACACACACACACACACATGGACATGTTTCCAAAAATTCTTTTTTTTTTATTCAGGGGGTCTCAAAATATGTATTTCCGGTGAAATCTCGGTATCGAATTTTTGGGTGGAATACAATACTTCCCCTACTTACTATACGTAGTAGAGAAAGTAAAAATTAAATATGGGTCTAGTTCGCAATTGTATACATTGTTAAGACTCCACCCACAAAATTGTGCCTACGTGCAGGATCACCTGGTTGAAGATCATGTGACAGTTATTTTATATGGTTTAACTTCCACAATTTAGTAGCTCTTTGCACAGAGCCATACAAATGCCTGCCTGTTGTGAAAGATGCCTAAGTAATTTCTGGGGAGAAGTCTCCAAATGATGACCAGTATCATCTAATGTTTCTTCGGTAAGAATACTAAGCTGTCTATTAGGTTTCTTAGACTGAACACTACCTGTAGCCTTAAATTTATTATACTATTATGGATTGTTGTACGACCTGGAATCTTTACACTTGGGAATTGTTTTGCAAATTGTATTTGCACTTGATGAGCTTACTGCATTCACATAGGAATTATACATAAATACACGCATCACAATAGTAAACATATACTGAGTCATAATTGTGACTAAATACAGGACACAATAAAAAAACTCTTAACAACTGTAATAAATCGACTCACATTGAACTACACTGCATTATGGTTGATGCAATATTGCAGAGCAGAGCAAAGCCAGCATCAGTAGCATGACCTTGATTGCAGCAATGGCAAGAAACATGTGTCCACACCACTCCCGGTAAAAAAACACAGCACAACTGGTTCACAGTTCATTGGATTTCTTGGTACCTACAATGAATACGTAGATGTGTAATGAAAGTTTATCTTTATTAACACGATAGTTAGATGAATACATTTTTCTAAGAATAGTTTGTAAGACAAAACAGTAGAGAAAGTCATGAGAATGCAACACATCAGATTTTTATATCAATTAATTGAAAGTTTGCAACAAACAATATTGTAAGTTACAAAAGGTTGCATTATGAGATTGATTTATAACAATCTTTTAAGACATTAAGTCAGCCAATAAACTTGAAGTAGCATAACATAAATTTGGTAATAATGTTTTGCTAAATTTAAATTTCCCATAAAATATCAATTACTTTGAAGACATCTTTGAGAATAAGAGGCTTTTATTAGAAATGGGAGAGTATGGCCAAGAAAAAAATTACCATAACAGCACTGGCTTCTCTGGGATACTGAATATCATACAACTTTAACGATATAAGAATAATTTCCAGCACACATTGCAGAGCCTCCTGCAAAGATCTTTTAGAAGACTGAAAGTTATTACCCTATCTTGCATCTATATATTCTCGATCTTAAAATTCTTTGTACGCAATCGAGCCACATTTATAACAAACAAGGAAATTCATGGGATGAACACTAGACAAAATGGTAACATCCATCATCCCAGTGCAAACCTTTTTTGCTTCCAGAAAGGTGTATATTATGAAACCATAAAAATATTTAATGCTTTTCCTAATGATCTTAAGGGGACAGTTGACAATTTCAATGCTTTTAAAATTGCTGTTAAAGAGCATCTTTGCTCAAAATCATTTTATTCTGTGCAAGATTATTTGAATAACAAATTATCTTGATAACACTCATGTAGCTCTGTAACTAGTATTTAGCTGTTTTTAATGACAAATCATTACAACTTATATTTGATGCCTGCTCTAGAATTACTGCAAGCTATTTAAATGTATGTATATTAAAGAACTGACAATCAATGATTTGCATTGCAAATCAAATAGAACTAATTATGAGATGAACGGGCTGTAAAAGTCTAGTGAAAGTTTACAACAGAGGTCAACTACTGCAATTTATATGCAGCCAAATTGTATTTATATACATACATATTATATTAGTCTTATAACTGCAGGGAAGTATTTAATTTTTTTCTGTGCATAATTACAAAATTATTCCTGCTTTGTTTCATATTGTATATATTGTCCTATTTTTTTAAAATGTTCTATATTCATATCTAATATTTGTGTATACATGTAACAAAATGGTACATTTCCTTGACATATTCAATGTTCACAGGCTTTTATGTCTACTAGTGAACTCACAGAACACAATCCAATGCAAAGAACCTTCATTATTCATATTACTATTTTGTTCTCCCTCGCAGAGAAACCATCACAGATCATTCAAATCAGAAATATTATGCAGGACTAAAGTCTCATCCACCACCATAGTTATAGAATATTCAGTGCAAAACAATATACCTATATATTGCCTTATAAATAGATCATGCAGGTTAATTTCGTGCATATAATTCAGCTTAACATGAACACATCTGAGGCAGTATTTTAATACTTGAATAATTTCAATTGTTATTTATAATAGGTAAATTCAATAACAGCCTGCCTTGAAACAATATGTATGTAATAATTATTTAAATTGTATGTAACAGTCATTTCACATGCTTATTTTTATTGTAAACATATTTTATTAATGCTATGTGAATACTTTATATATTCTAATAATGCAAGAACTGTGAGACTAGTAAATTTTAGGTTGCTAACAATGAATAATAATGAGTTAATTGTGGCAATAATGTGTTTGGAATTTAAAAATGTACTGGTCATGATTAGAACGACGATGACGTAGTTTCAGTGACAGTTTTAAAATTATCCAATCAACAGCAAAGAAAAGTTTTAAGTTAAATACAGAAATTCTATTGGACTAGAATTGGCCATTCAGAAACTTGCATTACCAAAGCTATGAGTTTTAACCGTTGAAGTTACTCAGTTCCTGGTAAGACATAATAGTGTGTAGATGGAAAAATGTGTTCTCTACAGGTGTTTAGTAAAAATTGATATACTCATTAAGTGAGTGTATAAAAGTTCCTCACAGTTCTTATAAAAGTGTAGTGGTTTATAAATATGTGCAAAAAGTTAAAATAAAAGTGAAAATCTAAAAGTTTAATTCTGTTACGTCTACAATAACTGTCATTACCACACCCTGCATAAGAATCCTTACTCTAAATTAAGGCTGATGCAGCCGAGGCAGATTTAAACAATAATATTGCGTAAGCATTAAATTCAAACCGATGCTCAAAACAACTATTAATACATAACAAATCTTCAAGTTTCGTAAATATTTATTATGCAACATTATGCAACAACAGCAAATCATCTTCAAGCTACATATTTATTACGTAACCAGCATCAATAAAGCATCATCTTCCAATTACGTAACTAAACACCAAATCTACTTCAAATTGGCACACATACGTGGGGCAAACAACCCCTCAAACAACTACCAACAAAGAACCAGCTAAAATACTACTTCAAATTTGGCATCCCAAATGTGGAGCTAACATTCAACAACTACCCACGCATCAATACCTATCTTCAAATTATAATCCTTAACGTATTTCACCCTAGTGGATCTGTTATGGTCTCATGCCAGGGCTATTTAATTTCTTTAAGCTCTGGAACATGACAGATTTGTTTAGGCCATCTGATATGATCCATCTTCTTGATGCAGTATTTCCATTGGAGTCTGTATTGTTGTAGATAGTGTATGACAGGTTCAATTTTAAGTTGTCTATGAGAATGTCTTCATTCCAACAATGATAAAGTAATAAGTAGCCTATAGTTCTTTGCATGAATTGCATTACAGCTGTTGTTAACCTCTCTCAACATTTTATTGTTCATGCTTCACTGCACGAGTTAAAACAGCTCTTGCAATTATTTTATAAATCTTCACCTTTGTACTTGGGATGGTTTGTACATTCTTAATATTTCCCGTAATTTTTAGAAATTTTGTTGACCATGTTGTCCTCACCCACTCATGACAAATTAATACCTGAATAATTAAATGAACTCATTCTATTAAAGTATTCTGTATAATTATTTTGCATGAAATTGGATATTTTCCTAAATATAAACATTACATCTTTGAAGTCCTATGAAATAAAAACTAAGCGTGATATCAACATAAATTTTGTGGTGTTATGTTGGGAAACTCTGGAAGTTTGCATGGTAGTGTTGTAGTTGGTAATCATGTAATCCATTGTTGTTGCAGATGTAGAAATGTCGAATCTTGTGCAAAAAGCATATTGTGTGCTAAAACAATTCTGTAACTGTAGCCCAACAACATTTCAAACACGTTTCCGGAAACCACCACCGACTAGGCAATCGATGTATGATTGGCACAGAAAATTTCAGACAACTGTGTGTGCAAAGGAAAAAGCCTGCATATCAGAAGAGGATGTTGAATGTGTTTGTGGTGTTTTTGCAAGAAGTCCACAGAAATCGACAACAAGGGCAAGCTTGGAGCTATGAATTCCACAACCATCTGTATGGAAAATTTTTCGAAAGCAGTTAAAACAGACTCCTTACAGATTGCAATTCTTGCAATAGCTACATGAAGATGACAAGGTTCAAACATCAAGATTTCTTTATAGAAATGTTGCAACATAATCAAGAAGATGATGGCTTCAATGAAGGAATAGTTTTCAGTGATGAATCAATTTTCCGCTTGAATGGAAAAGTGAATAAACAAAATTTTTGACATGGGGAACTGAAAAACCGAGGGCTGTGTAGAACAAGTGCGGGACTCTCCCAAAATTAAAGTGTTTTGTGCAGTATCCCACGCACTGGTTTCTTCTGCAAAAGAAGAAACCAGCAAGAGACCTACATATCTCGACATGTTAGTTACAGCTTTGGTTGATGGCCCAACTGTACAAGCAAATGAAAAGGGAAACTTTTATCTTCCAACAAGATGGAGCACTACCTCACTGACACACAGATGTTAGATTTTACTAGATAAAATCCTACCACAGCATTGGATTGGCCCTGCCACAGATGACAAAAACGATTTGCTACGTTGGCCACTGAGGAGTCCCGATCTCACGCCGGGTGACCTTTTCCTTCGGGGATTTGTTAAAGGTAGAGTTTTCGTTCTTCCACTTGATTTAGATGACATGAAGGAATGTGTCAGAAGAGCCGTGGCAAGTGTCGATGCAAATATGTTACATCGGATTTGGGATGAACTTGATTATCGTCTTGATGTATGCCGTGTGATGCAGCGATCACACATTGAACATTTGTGAGTTCACAAACTAAAACTTCAAGGCTTCCTCTACACGACAGTGCAAACAGATTCATTATATCATTAATAGTTATGGATTTATAACACATTGAAAGTGTCTATTTCTTTTGTAATAACCCTGTACTTCTTGTTCTCTTTCCTTTGTAGTATGGGACATATATTTTTAATGAGGTAAGTATATGTAACCTACAATAGGAAATAAAACCTGATGTGAAAAATAAGTAATATGCACCCTTCTTTCATACAGCAGGTTTTCCTGAAAGTATCCTAGTGAAGAGAAAGAGGAATCCAGTTAATTGTTTATATTCTCTATACTAGTTTCCTACTATCTATTTTATAACAAGGCAAAATTTGTCTGGCAGCCTTAAGGGCTAAGGACAATCCATTTTGTAACATGCTAGTTTATACATACATATATTTTCATTCATTATCTGTTTACCCTCCTCTTATGTAGGACTTACACCCCCCAGGACTTACAAGCGGGTGCCTGGGGTCAGAGGCCCGTCGAGGAGCAGACACTCATGGATCAGACAGAGCATCCAGGATGGGTGATCAGCCCAATGCCTGGTATGGGATGAAGGAAGTAGATGAAACGAAATGTTAGTGAAATGGATGAAAGGAAAAGTGATGATGGAGCAGTTGGTGGAATGAATGGCGGAGGAAACCAGAGAACCCGGAGAAAACCCGCCCAGACGCCGCTTCGTCCACCACAAATCCCACATGCAGGTCCCTGGGATTGAACCCGGGTCGCCTCGGTGGAGGCGAGTGGTCTAACCACTCGGCCACGGCGCCGCCCTTATACATACATATAGCTATTCAAATCTGCTTGTCTTTATGGAGGAGTACTGGGGTAATTTTTATATTCTATCTTATGCCAGGTATTGTGCTTGAATTCCATATATTTGTATCTGATAAGTAGGACCCAGAAACTTAGGTTTTGCTATTTAATGAACCACTTTCAGGATATTTATGTTTCACACTTCCTGGGGCTAAATATATGACTAAAAATGCTTTTTTTGGATTCAGGGGGTCTCAAAACATATATTTCCGGTGAAATCTCGGTATCAAATTTTTGGGTGGAATACAATACTTCCCCTACTTACCATACGTAGTAGAGAAAGTAAAATGCCTAAATGAGGGGTTATGATCTAAAATTTCCTAACTTGTCGTTTTTAATTCTTGAGATGATAAATATATATTTACACCAGCTCCCAACATTGTTGCTTCCCTTGCATATATCAAGGGACATTATAAATATATACTAGAAGCTATACTCTGCTTGGAAAGTGCAACTCTGCTACCGACAGAGGCTTTGGATATCATTGGCAATGTTTCCAGAAAAGAAGTAGCTGGACCGGTGGAAGCTGCATGTTCTTTGAAGCTGCAGAAAATATTAAATGTAATCCTTAAAGCACAACACTGATTTGTTCAGTACTGCAGGAAGAAAAATCTGATGTGTTACACTCACATGACTTTCTCTACTCTTGTACAAACTATTTTTACAAACGGTTATTCTCCATCTACTTCATGTTAATCGAGATAAACATTTGCAGACCCTATCTTATTGCTAATTTTCTTGTAGATGTAAGGGGAATATATATTTACAAGGGCAATATAGAAATACAGTAGCCTTTAAGCACATACATATCTCTTAATAGCTGGTTGCTAGGTGCAGCACCATTCCCTTTGCCACAGATTAATACTCTTTGCATATCAAAGACAAAAAAATGAATAACGAATTCCCATTTGAGAAAATAAGTATTGAAAAATTGAAGGGAATAACAAGCAATATCTCAAAAATGGTTCACTCAACAAAAAAAATGTATATGACATAAATTATGTATTTTAACGCGATCTACATTTTTTGTGTAGTAAAATTTTGTCTATCTCTTATGGTTTACCAGTTATGCAAAAGTTGTTCACAATGAAGAATACTTTTGGAGACATTCCCAGAAAATTCAAGATATACATTTTATTTGTCATGAAAATATCTTAAACATATGATATTTTAATCAAAATCGTTAGAGCCATTTTTGAGAAAATTTAAATTCTCAAAAAATGTTCCATGTAAAGGGTACTCTGTGGTGGGGGGGGGGGATTTTCTTGAAAACCTTCGTGTCGCATCTCTGGAAGATACTGAACCTAAATACCAAGTTTGGTGTTTATCTGACTGTTTGCTTCTGAGTTATGCTGTTCACAGACAGACAGACACACAGACAGACAGACAGACACACAGACATGTTTCCAAAAATGCTTTTTTTGGATTCAGGGGATCTCAAAACATGTATTTCCGGTGAAATCTTGGTATCAAATTTTTGGGTGGAATACAATACTTCCCCTACTTACTATACGTAGTAGAGAAAGTAAAAATATACAGGAAAATTAACTCTAGAACTTGCTGCATTAGCATCTATAACCTATACTCCAATGATGTTTCATTCTGTGGAGAGAATCTTTTCTTCACACAAGAATGTGCTTCATGAAAATAGGAAATCGTTCATGCCAGAAAATTTGGGCATGTATGTAGTTATCTACCAAAATGCAAAAAACATGAGAAACAGTGAAATCTATGAAAAGTCTGCTTTTGATAGGGTAAACTCTTGTGAAGTATCTGCCTTTAAATAAATCTTACTATAATAAGAAAAACAGCAAGTGATAATAAGCAATTGTTCAGGCTAGATAATTATTTGAACATGCTTTTAGTTATCCACTGCACTATTAACAAATACAAACAAAAGAAATAATAAAATATTTTCTGTTGTTTTTTTATGGTTATTGAGGCATACTTTTATTACATAAGATTACAATTAAATGTTACTAAAATCAGAAAAATAGAAAAATTATTGGCATTAGCATTTACAAAAAAAAACATTTTCAGCATCTAAAAACCTAAATCAGGAATGTAGCCTAAAATAAGAAAAACAGAAAATTATTGGTACTAGTAATAATGATCCACAAAGAAAACTGAAGAAGTCTATTTTGAGGGTGGATAAAACCCAAAAAAGGCTAACAGGACCTAAAAATCTGGGCCCTACCAATTAAGTACTGCCAGGTGGTAGCAAATGTGCAAAAGTAGATGGTATTTTTAACCTTAGTGTCTCCTCTTAGGCTCCAAAACTGCAACTTTTCCTTATGTAATTGAACTTTTAAATATTACTTACAATAACCTTCCAAATTTGACCAAAGTAAAAAAAAAATTTGAAGAACACACACACTCTCTCTCTTTCTCTTTGAATCTACTTTTGGCTCATCACTTTCATTGCACATCTACAGAGCAAAGGTCACCACAACCCAGATGAAAGTCTTTACCTCCATTCTCTATGGCAGATATTACATTGTACTGTGTAAAGAGAGGTCAGTGTCCTTAACTACATATGATCTGCACAAAAACACTTCTGTGCACATTGTATGCTATTCAGCTAGTTAATACAGCCATACGTCATTATCACATGTGTATTTTTCAGATGAAGCAGATCAATTTTTGAGAAAGTGATATGGGCTAACCTACATCTAGGCTAACCTAAAACTTGTCACTAAAATACACTCCCTGCCAATTCTGTGCTTATACCTAGATAACTCTAAACACGTTAATACAAAATTTTCGTGACAGCTTTATGTTAAGGAACATAATATCAAAAGTGTTTAGAGGCCAAAATATATGTGGCTATATTGCAAACGCCCAATTGTATTTTCACGTGCACCAATGATATACTGACCTAAGAAGCTACCTATTTACAAGCATGTATATTTTAATTACACACATTAGCTACGAGTAGTGCTAGTGGATGTCTAGCAATATTGACCAGAGGTTAGTGTATATATTTTATTTTTGCGATGCTATAATCCTTACCTCTACAATTGAATTGCCTATTCTCAAAGATTTTACATACACTCCAGGAACATTTTCTTCCAGTATAGATTTTATGCGGCCCAAACTGAAAGGACTGCAGCAACAGTCACCTGGAACATGTTCCGAAACAGATATCAGTTTTGGCTTATCCTGTATAATAGAGGCCTGTCTTTGTACATAAACCTATGCTAATTTGTGTTTGAAAACAGTCACTATGAGATACTCCAAAGGCATATAACATATAAGCTTTTAAATATTTCGGATAGCACTGATTGTTACATAATGTGAAATAATTGGGGGTAAATTGTCATACTGTTTCCCTCGTTTATCACAGATTTGGAAACTTAAAAGAAATAAGCACTTACCCATTCCATGCCAAAAGACAACTGGTTTGACAGCTACAACATTAGAGAACACCCAAGAAATGACAAATAATTGAAACCATTTCATTAACGGAAACATAATGCATCAGTAAGATGCTGACGTGTAAACAGAAGTAACCACGTTTGTTAAAACCGTATCAATATATATACATAGTTTTAGAATTAGCAAACATAAGTGATCAGAACCCTATGAAGTTATGAACATTTTCGTGTTCTGCACATGCGCTAAATCCACGTGCTTCTGCCATCGATGACTAGTTGACATGCCGTTAACCTTGAAAAGACGTTGACAAATTTCAGTATAACCATGTACTTAATCTATGTTATTGCACAGGTAAGGTCGTGTTAATTAAATTAAAATAGTAAAAATTCTAAAATGGATAAAATGTTGTGGGTTAGAAAAGCAGAATTGTATGGTGATGTATGAAGCGTATTTTTTTTTTCTCTCTCTTTTTTCTTTCCATTATTCTTGCTTGGTTGCCACCACAGAACAGCAAAGCACCTGGCAGCTTGTGTGTAGCCTGTACCTAATAATAAGTTGAAGATCTATAAATTGCCTAAAAAAATACCTTTATTTATTTGTTCGTTTGGTCCCACCGTGAACAACGCCCAGGAACACTGAACACTTAAATCATTTATGAAATTTGCAGCACAACTAATAACAGCGGGATTAATAACTTGAAAAAAAAACTAGACTATTCTAAAAAGGAACTAACGACTGAAAAAAATGGTTGTGTAAAGTAATTAATATTTTTAAATATTTTAGTTTTAATACACATTTAAATAGTTAACGTAACGTTTGACATTAGGCAACAACAGCATTACATTAAAAGGGAATGTGTGTCGTTTGCCCACAAATTGTGTTATTTGGACTCTTGATATACCTACATCACCTTCTTGTAGTACCTAATTATTCAGTAAGAGATTGATGCACTTAATTTATCACATAACACCAAAATATTACTCTTTGAAGTTGAGTTACACATGTTTGCTTAAAAATCTGTTGGTATGAAACATACAGTGCGAATAACTTTATGAATCGTGTCGTCTGCTGTATAAGAGCGCAAGAGCACCTGAATATCCTAATTTTTGACACTTTGTGGATTTATTGGTTATTTTTTTCTTTGAATACTATTACATTAACGTAAATGCGGAAATTAAAAATCTAAGGCAATTAAATCCACCACGAGCTTCTGCGTAACTGGTATGACGTATTATGTATTTATGACGTAATCAACATCCTAGAAAATTGAAATTGAGCTTTATTTACGGACGCTCTTTAACTACTATGGTTCTTAGCGTCCCATTCTATATTGGGCGTGAAAGACCGGAAATTTTGCTCAGAGGCCTCTTTATCAGGCTTCAGATTCTTTTACGTGCCGTAAATCTACGACACGGGACCACCAGCTTTACATCCTAGAATAGACTAGCTTTCTTTAAGATGGTCTACCTCACTATAGGGTCTACAGATTAAGATGTTATGTTAAGTCTTTGTGGTAGTTAAATCATATTTCAGGGAGGTATCTTGCTCCAACTTCTATGAAATGGCATCGAAGGGCAAAAAGCTTTTGGAAAATATGACAGTGACCTGTTTCAGTCCCATTCATTAACTACCCACTAACCAGCATCAGGAGGAAGAGATAACAATGGAGTGAGTAGAAAAATGAGATATAGAGTTTAAGTAATGTTAGTAAGCCAATGGCTGAAGAGCCAAATAAATAAAGTAATAAACTTAATACGTTTTGTCCATTCATATAATACAATTTCGTTTTTTGAGCATATTATATCAGTTTTCCACTTACGTATAATTCCCACCCTCCCCTATAAGTAAACATTTCGTTCAGGTGTCCCGGATTTTTGTTTTCAGAATCTGGGATCCCTACCCAAAATGAACATTACCTATTGTTGGATCGTATTTATATTTTATCTATTTAATGAAATTGTCCAAAGAATACGAATATTTTTCTGTAGGTATTTCTTTTACTGGGCTTTAGAAGTAGGTTTGCCTATAGTAAGTGCTTTTCGATGTAGTCTCGATATCGAATTTTTGGATGGAATGCAACACCTATTATCTAGGTACGTGTTAGAGAAGTGAAAATGGCAAATCTGCTTGATGCAGCTATCATTCTCTGTGCTGTGTGGATAAATAAATCTGGCGCACATAGAAATGATCGATTGTAGAGCAATCTGCAGTTAAAATTCTGTTGGCGATTCAACCCTGCCAGGAACCACTCAAGTTGTTAATTGTGATTTTTATCATAAATACATATTTCGACCTTCAGTTACTACGATTTCTGTGTTTGGTTTGAACTGAAGTGAACTGGAAAGAGGCCAACCAGCTTTGCAAATACCGATATTCTATATTATACCCTAGTGGAGTACTATGGCTTCTGATGCGGTAAGTGTAATATGCAAGGTGTGTAAGTACGTAATTCCAAATCAGGATCTTAAACAGAATAATACCTGATAAGATTGGTATATATGGTAGGACTCCTGATTCCAATGCAAGTAGAGGATACTAAATTCTCTATTTCTTATTACGGCGTTTTTCTATCAATTATGTCAACCAAGTGAATTGAAAATAAAGGCATAGTTGTTTTCATTATCTGAGTAATACACAAATGTTCCCAAAGAATCCAAATAATTTAACAAAACATTTGTTGAGGTTATGGAATGTTACAACACAATAGATAAAGAAAGAACGTAAAAATAATTAAGTACCTTTATATCACACTTGGCGCTTGACAACTGTCGCAGTTCTCAGATGACTTGTGTTATCTTATTTGTTGGGCGCTTGTTGTTTAATCATTTTTTTAAATTTGGGTTCCTGTCCTCCGGCTAGCTATTATAACTCAGTCGAGCACGTGTCTCTAAACAGGGCGTGTAAATGGAAAGTTGTTACTAAAACATAATACTGATTAAAAAATCTGAATCTAGACTTTTATTGCCGTCACGCTTAATTAATAGTTGGCATATTTAATCTTTATACACGCCTGACTGAAACTGTGATATTTCCGAATGTAACTACAATCGTTTTAATTGCGCGCACTAATTACTTCGCGTACTTTACATTTTTGTAACTAACTCTGCGACGTGCACCTCGTGAGAGATTCTTCAGAATTGTGCGACACTTCCTTATGGCTCGAGAATACATGCTCCTTCACCTCGAATTGCCTAAACATTATAATATAGTTGCTATTGGTTACCAAATTGCGCCAACTTTAGCGTCTGTTTTGGTCAGCGAATCACGACTACTAACATATATGCTTTAGGGAAGATATTCCCTCCATTTCTAAAAAAGGCACGCTGCCCTGACGTCAATTTCGGCTTTCTCTTCTTAGTGACAAACAACTCACCCCCTCGGTTTATTGTTACCCACTTCTATTGTCAGTTTCAGTTAGGCCGTGCAAACTTATTTCCTAACAATCCTTATGGCTAACAAACATCTAAAATCATGTACATACAATAATATTAATTTACACTATAATCACTCTGGCATTCACAGCATGTTATGAGACAAAATATTGCCTCGTATGCCCCACTAGAAACACAATTATAAATGTTTACAATCTTTTTTTTTCTTTTCTTTTTTGAAATGTTATAATTGGGTTTTTAGTCTCCTGAATATTGTAACACACGGTATCTTATCACTTGCACGAAACACTGCACACGCATTTAACGCACGTTGTACTTCTTACCTTTTTCTCGCTAGTATTCACTGGCTCGGGTCTAATGTGTTCATATACCTGCGTCTGACCTTACAAGTTTTTTTCATACAGCAAATCGAGTACTCTGAACTGTTTGGGTCACTGTTACAAAGTGGTTAGACCCTCTTAGGATATTGACATAAAACTTTATACACTCAAGTTTTTCGCCCTGGTTCATTTTGTAATTATTGAACATATTTACCAAAATATTCATCTTCTACACAATCATATTTACATCTCTTAATCCTAAGACATAATTTCACTCAACACATCGATTATCTGTGTGCTACATAAATGTTTGGCTTTAATTATACTTACCCTTTTTTGTTGTTTTGCACTTTATATTCACAATACCCTTTGAATTATATCTACATACCTTTACTTTCATGTGACATTAATTTATTCTAATTACATACTTCATTTCAAATGTGGCTACAGGTTACTGAGAAAATGTTTTTTCCCCTTAAACATTTATTTCTGTCCTGCATTTATTTATCCTTCCTTACGACATATATACATAGTTAACCCTCTTACATTCCAATACTGTGTTTTGCAGTTTAGCTTTACTTATCCTGGATTTGCTTTTCATCTTCTTGGTCTTCTATTTCATCTTTATCCTCGATGTTGTATTGTTTCAGCATCTCAATATGGAACTTTCCAATGGTTTTTCGGGTTGCTGGGTTACATAATTCATATATATTTGTTGCATATACTTCAACAACTTCGTAAGGTCCATGATATTTTTAAAAGCATTTGCCAATAAAGTTTATTTGCCTTATCGGACAATGTCTTAGTTTTAACCAGAACTAAATCTCCTATTTTGATCTTCCGTTCTTTTCTTTTCTTCTCTTCATGTTCCCTTTTTCTTTTTATGACATTTTTCTTCATCTTTTCAAATGCTTGCCGGAACATCTCCTCTTCCGTTTGTGGTATCGAGTGCTCATCTGGAATGGCTTCCCGAATTTTGTTGCATATTGTATTTATCTTCTTTCCTACTTTAAGTTCACTTGGTTTGTATCCTGTCACATTGTTTACTGTTTCGTTGAGTAGATTCTGAACAAAATTCACGTATCCCTAATATTAATCTCAAACTGCCATCTCGTTTTACACACCAACAGTTCAATTTATATACTGCAAATTTCTTTGCTCAATAATCCCATTTTCTAACATGCTATTTATTAGTTTTCTAGCTTCGTCCCGAAGACTTATGGGCAAATTATCATACTTATACCTATATGGTGGCACATCTACCTGAAATGTATGCTGATATACGTTACATCTGCCTGGGATATTACTAAATACTGAACTATTGTTCATCAATACAGCATGAAGGATTTGGTTTGGTATATTCGTAATGTTGTAAGCCTCTTCACACTTGAGTAGTATTTCTTCACTTATCCTCTCTTCCCAGTTATTGTCTGTCTCGCTCGCACGGTCGTCTTTTGTTGGGGTTGTAAATTTCTCTACTTCCTCTGGCCTTTCTACTAGCTGTCGAAAATATGGCGTGGTGTTCCCTTCATATATCTTGTGACTACTTGCTTTATTTGCCCGTTTCCATTACTTACACAAAAAATCCTGATCACAAAGATCCTCTTCTTCCTTTGTCCTCTCAATCACGGAGACTTCCTCTTTTATAAACGGTACCTTTATTTCTCTATTGTCTTTTGCCATATTTAAATTCTATATGTGCTTCATATCCATGCAGGAAGTCACATCCTAAGATTATGTCACAAATCAAAGGTTTACAATTAGAAACATAACCCCGAAATTATCTCCACCGATAAGTATGTTTAGTAGAGCTTGTGTTCTTATGGCCTGTGTCGTTCTTCCAATTGCAACAAGACAAAGTAAATTACTGGTGGGAAGAGCCATAATTTTGTTAGCTTCATTTATCAAATTTATGTAAAATTTCTGCGAACAAAGTGAAGCTGATGAACCGGAATCTATAGTCGCCCTCTTTCTTCGCGATTTCTATCTTGATATGAGGTGACTCGAAATTTCCTCCTTGTCTTTCTTTGCTGTAATCTTCTTACAGAGTGTGTATGTAGGCATATTGTTTATTTTAGTAATGGATACTGAATTATTAAAGACGTCCTGAGAACCTACTGCACAGAAGTCTATTGGCAGTTTTCCTGGTTACTTCCCTGTTCATATACGGGACTGCCGTTCCTAACCGGTGCTAAAGTTATCTCATTTTCGCCCCTACTGCTTTGAGGTAGCCTTTCTCGAGTCCGAAATCCTCGATTTCTGAAATTATGTCCTCTTGGCACGTAATTTTCATTCTGTTTCTCGGATCTTTCCCGGTTTTTTCGTTTTCCCTCCAATGAGTAAAATTTCCCCTTTGCCTGACGTAACGCCTTTCTTGATCTTGCCCTCTATCCGTCAATCTTTCTGTCCTGACGTAATTTATTTGTTCCTGCCGACCTGGTCTACCATCTATCCCCGGTCTTTCAAAGCTCGGAACGTATGATTGGTAACGTTGCCTGGTATTATTCTCATGACATCTTTTTTGTCCTCTGCTTTGGTGATAATGACTAACTTGGTAATTTCGTCTATCTCGCACGTCTAAAAATCTATGCTCCCACACTCGAGATATATCTTCTTCCTGGTGTTCCAAAGCTGATATTAATTCTGTCATCTCGAAGATACTATGTGGTTTTGCAATTAATAAATAATTTTGTATCCTTAAAGGATAATGCCTTGTGAGCAAATTCACAAAATCTTCCTCATTGATCGGAGGTGACAAATTCCTAACTTGACTTACATGTTTTAGCAAATAATCGGTCATTGATATTCCCTCTCGTGGATCAAATTGTCCATGGCTAAGCATTGCTCGTATTCTATGCTGCATCATAACATTCCAAAATCTGTTAATGAATAGCCTCTTAAAGAATTCATATGAAATTTCGCCCCCTCATACCATTTGTAGCCAATCTAAAGTCTTCTGGTCCAAACATCTTTTAACAACTATCATTTTCAGTGCGTCCGGTATCTTTTTAATTTGAAAGTACTCTGACAAGTCTGCAATAAACTGTAATGGATTGGAGTTTTCATTAAATTTTGGAAGTGACAAATCACTTAAGATATAATTATAGTTTTTTATGTCCCTTATTCCCATATTTAAATTCTCTACCGTTACTTGTGCACTCTGAGCTTCGACATGGGCTATGGATGAACCCGCCGCATCACTCACATTATTAATCATACCTGAGGAAATACCTCTATCATTATTCTGTGCATCATATACATTGACATCACATATATTGACCCCTGAACTCAATTCTAACCTATTTACAGT
Source organism: Deroplatys truncata (assembly GCA_030765065.1). Classification (NCBI taxonomy): domain Eukaryota; kingdom Metazoa; phylum Arthropoda; class Insecta; order Mantodea; family Mantidae; genus Deroplatys; species Deroplatys truncata. The sequence goes on along the minus strand of CM060984.1, from coordinate 95,510,144 downwards.
ACCTTGCAGACTTTCCATTGTCTGTTCCAATTATCTACTGTTTTCATATTGAACAGCTTGGTGCTTGTTAATTTCAGAAGTTAGTTTTTGATTCAAATTTATAGACAAAACTTTGACTTCTTCGGACAACTTATTTCTTTGTGTTTCCAACTCCTTCTGTATTTCAGATATCTCCTCTCTGAAATTAACTTGCACCTGAATTAAATCTGCAATTGTAGCCTCCATCATCTCTCTTTGCTCACTTGAAATGCTACTCATTCGGGTTCCTAACTCTGTACACATTACACTAACATGTTCAAACTTAGCATTAACCTCACTTCTTTGGTTAGATATTTCCGTGCTCATGTCCGACATTTTCTTTGAACATTTTTCTATCTCACTTGCTATTATTTCCTGATTTTCATTTCTCATTCTCGTCATACTACTATATAGCTCCATAAATTTCTTCCCTGTTTTGATCCAATTTCTCATTACTCTGAGTTAGTTTTTGTTCTAAGTTCCTACCAATATCTTACATATTCCTTTCTAATTGATCTGTAATACTCTTATTTAATGTTTCACAAAAATTTCTCAGCATTTCCATCATCATATCAGCATCACAATTAACATTTCCTACTGCATTTACATCCCTTTGTGAACCTCCATTTCCACCAACCGTTACAGTTACTTCTCTGTTTGGTACAATACTCTGACCCACAGGCCTAATATATCTATCTCTGTCGTCGGCGACCTGCCCTGAAATGTTAACAACAATCCCAGATGTTTGAGTTGACTGACCTGCTATTCTATTCTGACTTTCTTCACTGATATTTCCTCCCTCAAATCCTGCATTGTTTAAGCTATTTTCCATGACCTGCATTGGATCACGGCCAACTGTTACATTATCCCCTTATTTCCTCTGTATTGCTAGTGGACATTCTTTTGTTAATCCTTCCACTTCTCAACAACATTTAATATCTCACAATTTTTTCTTTTGTTTTAGGATACACATAAAATTTACAGTTTTCTAACCTTTTATGGTGCTATCTGATGACCTTGTTTTGATGTCCAGCTTCCTGCCCCTCTCTCCTAGATGTACATATCGCCTCTGCGTCATAGTACCATGGATCTACGTCGTCTCGCTGTCCTAGTGTCGAATTCCCCTGTTGTCTTCTGTTCTTGTAGTCGCTGATGCCCTCTCATCCGCGTCGTCGATCGTCCTGGTGGTTGCTTCTGGGATCTACGCCGTCCTAAAGTCTTGTAGTTAATTGTACCGCTCCATTCCTAGTTGTCTCGTCCCACGTTCTGGGAGCCATTTGTCGCAGTTCTCAGATGACTTGTGTTTTCTTATTTGTTAGGCGCTTATTGTTTAATCACTTTTTTAAATTTGGGTTCTTTGTCCTCCGGCTAGCTATTATAACTCAGTCGAGCACGTATCTCTAAGTAGGGCGTGTAAATGGAAAGGAGTTCTTACTAAAAGATAATACTGATTAAAAAATATGAATTTAGACTTGTATTGCCGTCACGCTTAATTAATAATTGGCATATTTAATCTTTATACACGTCTGACTGAAACTGTGATATTTCCGAATGTAACTACAATCGTTTTAATTGCGCGCACCAATTACTTCGCGAACTTTACATTTTTGTAACTAAATCTGCCACGTTCACTTCTTGAGAGATTCTTCAGAACTGTGCGACACTTCCTTATGGCTCGAGAATATATACTCCTTCACCTCGAATTGCCTAAACATTATAATATAGTTGCTATTGGTTACCAAATTGCGCCAACTTTAGCGTCTGTTTTGGTCAGCGAATCACTACTACTAACATATATGCTTTAGGGAAGATACTCCCTCCATTTCTAAAAAAAAGGCACGCTGCCCTGGCGTGAATTTCAGCTTTCTCCTCTTAGTGACAAACAACTCAACCCCTCGGTTTATTGTTATCTACTTCTATTGTCAGTTTCAGTTATTTCAACTTATTTCCTGACATCCTTATGGCTAACAAACATGTTCACAGCATGTTATAATATAAAATATTGCCTCACAACTAAAGCAATTCTAATCATGTCATGCCTTAAATACTCCAGATGCCATCACCAGAACGTTCCCAAGTGCCAGGAACAACCACGAACTGCCTGAGGTGTACTACAGGTGGCATCGAATTATACCATTAATGTCAATAATACGGAGTAAAATGCAGTAGTTTACGTCCCATTTTCGTATTATTCAGTATTATACAACACTGTGACATATATATATCGGACAACTACCAAACGTGATATCTAAGTTTAGTATCTTCCAAAGATGCGATATATTTCCAAGAAAAATCCCCCATCCCAAACTACCCTTTACATGGGCACATTTGAATATTTTTTATTTTCGAAAAAAAAAAAAAAACAACTCTAAAGATTTTGATTGAAATATCACATATTTAAGAGGTATATGAAAAATAAAATGCATTTCTTCAATTTACTGGAAATAGCCTGAGAAGTCTTCAGTCAGAAGGAATTTCATAGAACTTTGTATATCTGGTAAAATGTGAGATGGATAGATATTTACTGCACAAAAATGTACTTAAATCTCTTTAAAACCCACAATTTATTTAAAATAATGTTTTCCCGAGATATCGGTTATTGTTGGTTTGAATTCTTCAATACTTTTGTCATCTTTAAAGTGCTATTGCTTTTCAACTGTTTCTTGGGATGTCATGGAAAGAGTTCGTAATTTCAAAGCCAGCATGCACCGACCCACTTTAAAACATTTCAGCTAACGATTCGGTTTCCTTGTGTCTACAACGAAATATGTAAAATTAATTAAAGTAATTTTGCAAACGTTTATCTCAATTAACAGGAAGTGGGTAGAAATATAAGCGTTTATAAGAATAGATTATATGAGCTATATAAAATAAATGATAGTGGGTAGAGAGAGTAATGTTAATATGAAATATCAGACATTCTTATACGATATGTTAACAAAAGTAAATTATGTAAATAATGATTTCTGCTTCTTTGTTTGAGAAATTTGAAACGCCGCTTAAATTTCATAGTTCAACCAACCCAACCTCAGTCTAAATACAAGCTCTTGGAGATAGCACATCGAAGTTGCCCGACGAAGTTCGAGCGAATGCCGAAAATGAACGAAAGCGAACGATCTTATGGGAACACAGTATTGGAGCATTCCAGTACAAGGGGAAAGGTAGTCCAATCTGTGGGTAGTCCATTCCGGCACATTTTGCTCCCATTGGCTGTGGTCAAATACGTAATGTGGAACGCTGGCGCGCGCATTTCGACTGGCAATTGAAAGTGAATACATAAAGCCATGCGTTTCAAAACAGGAATTTGTACATACACAGTACAAATCGGTTTAAGTTCAGTACCTTCCAAAGATGTGATACAAAGATTTTCAAGAAAATTCCCCACACGAAAATAACCCTTTACAGGGAAGAATTCTCAATTTTTTTTCTTCTGAAAAATGACTCAAACGATTTTGATTAAAATGCCATTGTAATCAAGATATTTACATGAAAAATAAAATGTTTATTTTTAATTTTCTGGGAATAGCTTGTGAAGTCCTCTTCATTCGGAAGGAATTTTGTATAATCTTGTGTAACTGGTAAATTTAAGCAACAGAGGAAAATGGGCTACACAAAAAATGTCAATGGGATAGATGGATCTGTTGCATCCCAGTTTTATACATTATAATGTTTTATGTATATGCAAACTCCACCATCTTCTAAATGTTTTCTTATACAGGGTGAAAGGTATTGCTTGAACTGTAATAAAATGGCTAATAGACACAGGCACAAGGAACATCACTATGTTTCATTTTTGTAGGTTTAATGACAAAAATTGTATTGGACATATTTGCACTACTCATTATATAGAATCCATGATTAACGTACGGTTCAAGCAGTACTTTCCACCCTGTATACTGTCCTCCCAAATAATACCCATGCAGTAATAATGATAATTTCTCGTTTCAAGTGATATCTTTCTCAAACATGTCTTCAAGGTAATAGAAATTACATGGGAAATTGAAATTTAAGCATAACATAAGTATAAAGTTATAATTTCGAGCTTATTCAAAGTGAATTAACCATCATAATAGTATCAACCTCATGTAAGCACTTTATGTAGGGCAGATTGCATGTGATGGTGATTAACACTTGTTTGCTATTGTTGTCCTACTGCAATGCGTGTCGAAAAGTTTACTGTTGAAATGGTGATGGTTTACAAATTTTTCTCTCTTAGATAATGCATGATGGGGAGGGCAGCATCCCCCCCCCCCTGCACCAAAGGCTATTCTTGGCATTGGGTATATTCTTACTTACTCTGCATACTTCATAATTGTATGTGTTCAATTACCCTGAGCATTGCTCACAGTGGAGCCAAATGAACAAACACAAGCAAACAAACATCACTGTATGGGCTCAATTTGTTTTTTCCCATATGACCTGTCAATAAATTTAAGGTTCCCATGTGCTGTAGGACTTCCACTGTGTTATATCAAATGTTATATATAGAACCTTTCCCAGGAAAAGGAATCAAAGTTTATTTTCTATTCAATAACTTTAAGTTTTATTAACTAGAACTGGCTTTGTGTATGCATAAATGACTAAGAACAATTACAATTACCTATAAGATCATTCCAATAGATTGTAATAACAGACATTCAAGAGGTTAGAATTTAATGGACATTTTAATTGGGTAGGCCATTCAAATGTATTATACAGTATTATTAAATATGAATGCAATGTCTCTAAATAATAACAATGTCTGTTTGTGTTTAACCATATCACACCCACCCTTCATAATTGTCAATCACTTTAACATGTAGTTTAATGTGCCAGTATTGTGTTTTCATATGTTGACTGCAGAAAGAATGTAACAGCATTTTGTATGACTTTCATACTATTGTTTTTTAAGCAATTACAGAATTTAAATTTGCTTAAAATGCAATATTTCATTATTACCTACTTACCTCCTTACCCAATTTTATTATCACTTAAGTATAGCTATATTGTTGTTTCTGCAGGTTAATGGTCCACATGCTGGTTTATAAATTTGGGTGGCTGGATGAGACACTCATTCATTTGTATTGCTCTCTGTCCTGCATAGTATTTTTAATTTTAATGTCCCTTTTAACTTCACAGGTTTACAGAGATTGGAGACTGGTGGGAGGGGGGATGACAATGATGAAGATGGTGCAATTGATGGTATTATGGTGGGGAAAACCAGAGAACACTCATTCTAAGTGCCATTTTATCTACCACAAAATCCCACCTCTGATCCCTAGGATTGAATCCAGGCTTTATTTGCGAGAGGCGATAGTGCTGCACAATTAGAAGTGTGAATATGAGACAACATTTAAAACAGAGATAGTATTACTCAATACTATCAAGTAATGATACCAAGAAGTTGTTTTACAAGGCAGCTCCCACTATGACTTCACAAATGAGGTGTAGGTAAATAAACCATTAATGCTTAAAAAAGAATAACTATTTCAGCAGATATTTTGCCATGCAATACATATTATGCATTTATATAATTTAAGTTGGGTGTTTTGTCATAAATATGGTAGCTGACATTTCGATATGTAGGAATCATTCAGCAATAATGTGGTAATACACAAGTTTTTTGTAACTATTTGGGCTTCCAAGGCCAGTGCTTAACCGAGTTACCCAGATTGACAAAAAAAATTCCCAAAGATACTCAGTACATATGGAGAATTTTCTGTTTATGAAATGCTTTAAGTTATTTTGCAATGAAAAGAGCATTATGTCCTAATTTATTTATTTGGTATAAGAGCAGGAAAGTGTTTGAGCACAACACTAATACACATCCAAAATCAAATATGGATCCCAAACTATTATCATTACATCACATTCAAAATTGAAATAGGTATCAGACATAACCTTTGAGCATGACTTCTCATGTTCGTTTTACGATATTAGTGTGCAATCCACAAAAACAAACTTTTCGAAATACAGTCCCTAATTCGAACACATTTCAACACTAAATAGCACAAACACACATTTTAGCACCTTAACATACTAAATATAGTTTATATTTAAGGTTAGCTTGCTTTCGCTATATATATTTCAATTCTTCATTAAAACCAACTAACGTTGTGACTTTCGATTCATAACCTGTCTTCTACCTTATTACTAGGTTTTCAGGTCATGTTCCAGTTTTAACATCGAATGCGCGTTATTTGGTACTCAATATTAAATAAGGTATCACTATAAACTCCTACATTTACACAATTGGTCGTTGATACGAAAAGTGAGCTTTATGTTTATATTTTCGCCATTGCTATTTATCAGCTGACTTTCATCTTTGTTTCAAACCTCAGCAATCAACATGGCAGAGGTCGCGCTATTCGCTCTGGAATAGCTGTTCGTTTACCTTCGGGTGAGCTATCTGCAAGCGCTTGTGTCTGAATCAGTCTGAATATAAAGCTAACCAATGAAAAACGAGTTCAACAACGAACAACCGTTCGCGCAATTATTATCGATCATCTTTCAAAATGGAGGGTTGCAAGGGTGACGCTCTGGTGTGAAATATTCTTCGTTTCGGGAAGATTTCATCATTAAGTATAGTTACTAAATTACCATAAACATATATTTTAAGTTCCGAAACGCTAGAGTGATTTAGCCAGTAATACTGTGCGTTGCTTAAAGTGGAGTGTGTGAAGTAAACTGTGTGCAAGTATGTTGTACCTGCCTTAGCAACCGTCATATTTGTATGTTGGACAGATTTTTTTTTGAATAAACTGAATATAAATTCCGATTGTGTAGAATTCAGAATTAACTATCAAAGGTGAGCGAAAAATAGATGCAGTTTATAAGAAGGTTTGCAGGTAATTTGTTTACCTGCATAGCATGGTATTATGTCTACTGACTGGCAGTGTTTTCATAAGATATACTGCTGCTTCAAGTAATTACTGTGGAGTTAAGGTACACATTTCCTAATTTGAATCGCATACTTAGAATTTGGAGTATACTTAAGATAATGAGCTCGTAGCACTTCATAATATCCAGCAATTAATGAGCTCATTTCGATGCAAATGTTAAATAAAGCAGCAATTGATGCAGTATTTTTTTTTTTTTAATCCTTAACACGAAGTAACAGCGTGTGTTATTTTGCTGTCAGATACCAAATGAAGCTATCGAATGCATGATTCAGTGTTCACAAAATTTGTATAAGCAGTATTTACAATTATAGGATTATCATCGGTCATTTTTGGAAACGGGTACATTAGTTCCAAACTAGTTTGCTTGGTTAAAAGTAGCAGGTGTATTGAAGAATGCTGAGTACACCTCCGCACTTTCCCCATTTTGCTTTTCTGCTAAATCACAAAATAGAGTGCAGTTTAATTATAGTACTGACAAATAGCTTGCACAGCTTGGATCAGCAAAGGAAGTGGAAAAAAAGGAGGAATAGGAGCAATACTGGGTATACCCTTACCAGTGTACCTGCCATTTTCAGCTTCCTCTCTGTAGAAGGTGCCCCACCACTGCTACTATTGCTGTCTCGTGGCACTATAGGAAAAGGAAGTATGTGGGCCGGTTGGGGGAGACCTCTTGGTTACAGGTTGACATGCTCAAAGAGGAGATTGGATGGGCTTGGGATTTGTTTTGGGTCAAGGAAAGGAAAGTTTGCATGTAAAAGAAATACATTGCAATTAATTTATTTTAAAGGAATGGGTGAAGGAAAGGTAAGTTTGCAGTGATAGGAATACTTCATTTTCGATAAATTGCCTTTCTTGGTCCCTCATTAGTGACGGAAGTGATGTCTTATGTCCAACAGATGTCACTGTATGTCATTCTCTAGCGCTAATGTAATGCTGGGGCAACATGAATAACTAATGCCACCAAAGCCGGTAAGATACTCAGCCTCAAGGCGTAGCTGAGGGATTGAAGCCCCTCAGCCTCAAAGCGTAGCCGAAGGATCTGCGCATCTAAAACTCGAATGATTCACGTTTTCAGAAATTCCTTATCTCGCCAATTTCACTTATTTTGATTGGCACTTCCCATTCAGCGTCTGTTTTAGCAGGAAGATGGCTACGTTTGTTGTGTTATCGCAATTTTCCTATAAAAGTAAAACACCTAAAATGGGAGGGTAGGTGGGCACCAGGCATTGGCGAGATCACATCTACTTCTACAAGGTAATTCATTCCATTATTTCTTACTTCAGCATTTTCTACATGGGCCCAAGAAAGGCAATTTACTCCATTTCCCTGCCGTCTCTGACAAATGCTCAAAAATGAGGCATTTGTGCAAAAGATTTTAACATAGAGATATAGGGAAAGGAAATAGTGGTGGGGGAAATCACATGGTCGCAGAGAAAGGGTTTGTGGTTGCAGTCACGTGGTTGGAGATTAAAACAGTAGTGGAGGCACCTTTTTGTTTGGAGGGGAAATGGAAAATGGTCGAATATGGCAGGTATGTGCTGGATCACAGTATATCCAGTATTGCCGGAATAGAGAATTATTGATTAGAGTAAACAAGCTTTCAATAGGTGACACAAGATTTTTAAGTCCAATGTGATTGACATTTTTGAAGTCTGGCATATACAATTAAAGTAATTTGACTCTGTACTGCATATAGTCGCATTGAAGAGTACAGTGTTGCTAAATTGCTCCATTTATATCAGGGCAGGTAACATTCTGGTTCATCCCTGATGTACACTAATTAGTTAACTGCGCTAAATACCAACTCGTTAACATAACTATTTTTAGCTTAAACGTTAACTAAATCTAATTGCTACACGTGACAGCATTGCATTCAGAACACAACATCCATGTTCTTAGCAGGCCCTTGTCAAACAGTAATTGAAGAATTTGAAGACAGGCCTCAATATCATTGCAGTAACCTGCGAGATTGATGTTATTAATTTCACAAGCCATTTATAGAAATTTTAAAACCTCAAGAAAATACAACTTCTCGTACTGCAATAAATGTTTGGTAATGTACTATCTGGGACCAGTCACTTCATTTTCAGCCTTCCTCCAGTTAGCCGCACCGCTATTTGACCGTGTGACTGTCCCCACAGTATTTCCCTTCGCAGTGTACCATACACAAGGATGTGACGTCAGTAATGGCTCTTGTGTTGCCAAACAAACATCAATACACTTAGTATAATAGCATATAAAAGTAGCCTTACGCCAATGCATGCAGAAGTGTATTTTTTCCATGAGATTGGTTGTTTTTGTTTGGGTAAATAGATCTAACATGTGTTACAATTACAAAATGTGGTATTTTTCAAACAACTTCGATGGAACAAAGACCTTTTTTGTTATTTGGTTAAGAAATTTATATCCATGGTAATTAAAAATATGTACATTTGGCATTTATCTACTGTTTGTTTTTGAGTTCTGCACTTTTAATAAACATGTTTTTCGTCCTTGTGTGTGACAGAGTGTTTGTGTTTGAGAGAGAGAGAGAGAGAGGGGGGGAGAGGGAGAGGGAGAATGAGGGAGTGAGTGTAAGAGTGTGTGAAGGTGCGGGTGTGAATATGAGTGTTTTCACACTCTTACCATACGGAATAAAAATATATTTTTAAAAGCACAGAACTAAAAAACAGTAAGTAGATAAATGCCAAATGAATATATTTTCAGTTTCCATGAATATAAATATGAATTTCTTAAAAAGAATATTAGGTTTCTGCATGATTGATATGTATGATGTGGTGTTACACTCAGCGCATTGATGTTCTTTGGTTGCAATGCAAGAGCTACTTCTGACATGTTCCATGTAGTTTGTCGTGAGGGGGGATTTTCTTGAAAATCGTTGCATCTTCGGAAGTTACTGAATGTAAATACCAAGTTTGTATTTATGCAACTTTTTGTTTTCGAGTTATGCCTTTCACACACACACACACCTTTTTCCAAAAAAAAAATTCTTTTATGAGGGGTTCAAGTGGCCTCAAAACATGTATTTCTGGTGAAATCTTTATCAGATTTTTGGGTGGAATGCAATACTTCTCTATGTGCTATGTACATGGTACAGAAAGTAAAAACCAGTTCTGTAAAATTAGATCTCTCACAGTTTTGATGTTTTAGGCAGTATATTGCAACACTTATTTAATTTCTTGTCATCAAAGTGGTCATGCAGGAAAAGTGAGTGGAAAGATGTAAAATGAACACCATTATGGAATAGTGGAAAAGCATACACCAGTAAAAGAGATAGGAATATAGAAGAACATACCAAACCAACAGACAGTAGTCAAAAGTCTCATATAGTTTACAGATTATTCTGCAAGCGTGTAAAGGCTGCTTGACAGTAACCGAGAATGGTAACTAGAACCAGGGTGACAAAATAAAAATACATGCATTATAATGTTTGCATTCACAATTAATAGGAAGCTTTCCCGGGAACGGTAAAGAAGATTTGGTCAAGTTTTAACATTCTTGTTCCCGGGCAAAGCACATTGGATCTATATTGTGCATATTATACTCTTATACCTTAGAAATTATTCAAGGTGGCATGACATGAAACAGCTGCTAAAGCTCTCTAGAAGCGGAGAAAATTAATCAAAGAAATTTGATAGAAATGCACAATGAGACCACAAATTCATTAAGTGTAAGTTCTTCTAGCAAAGGTGACATCTAGTAAATCATCTGATGTGATACGTTCACATGACTTTCTCTACCCTATTCATTTATTAAAGGATATTCAAACTATTCTTACTAAAGCTTATTACTTTCTCTACTACATATAGTAAATAGGGGAAGTATTGTATTCCATCCAAAAATTTGATAGCATATTTCAACAGAAATACACGTTTTGAGGTCCCCTGAATAAAAAAAAGCATTTTTTTTAGAGAAAAAGTCTGTGTATATGTCTGTGAATAGCATAACTCAAAATCAAAAAGTTGATTAAACACTGAACTTGGCATTTAGGTTCTGAAGATGCAACACGATTTTCACCCCATCCCAAAATACTTTTTACATGGAATATTTTTCGATTTTTTTTTTTTATAAATAGCTAACAATTTTGATTAAAATACTATATGTTAAAGATATTTGCATGAAAAATAAATTGTTTATCTTGAATTTTCTGGGAATTGCCTTTGAAGTCCTCTTTGTTCAAAAGGAATTTTGTATAATTTTATATAACTAATAAATGTTAAGCGATAGACGAAAACTTACTTCTTAAGAAATGTAGATCTCTTTAAAAAACACAATTTATTCCAAATAACTTTGTGGCATCAGCCATTTCCGAGATGTCCATTATTAATGGTATGAATTGTTCATTACTTGGTCATTCTTTAAAGTCATTTCAACATTCAGTTCTTTCTCACGATTGCATGGAAACAGTATGTAATTTTAAGGCAGTGTATAGCATCCAGTTCTTAAACATTTGACTATTGCTGTTCCCTTTGTATCTATAACAAAGTGTGTAATGCAGCTATTTCTGCAAAGGTTTATTTGGATTAAAATGAAGTAGGTAGAAAAACAAGCTTTAGTAAGGAGGATTTCTATGCCCACTGATAAAGATAGAGGGTAGAGAAAGTCATATAAATGTATCACATCAGATTTGTAGAAAAAGGTCCATGTATGTCTGCCTGTGAACTGCGTAACTCAAAAGTGAAAAGTCGAATAAACACCAAACTTGGTATTTTAGTTCAGTACCTTCCAAAGATCCAACACGAAGATATTCAAGAAAATCCCTCTCAACCCAGACTACAGACATGGAAGATTTTTCAAAGATTTTTATTGACTAAAAAAATTTGCTCTAACGATATTAATTAAAATACCAGATATTAAAGATGTTTACATGACAAAATGTATATATTAAATTTTCTGGGAATAGCCTATAAAATCCACTTCATTTGGAAGAAATTTTGCATAATCTTTTATAAAAATAAGCTTGAATAAGAATAATTTGTATAACCACTATAAAAGATAAGGGTAGAGAAAGTATCATGTATCGTAGGAAATTTTTTCTACCTACTACATTTTAATTCATATAAACTTTGCAGAAATAGCTACATTACACATTTCATTATAGATACAAAGGGAATATCGATAGTTAAATGTATAAGAACTGGATGCTATACTCTGGCCTAAAATTCTGCACTCTTTCCATGACATCCCAAGAAATAACTGAATGTTGACAGGGCTTCAGGAGAATGGCCAAGTAATGAACAATTCAAACCATTACTAACATATATCTCAAAAATGGCTTATGCCACAAAAACACTTATTTGAAATAAATAGTGTGTTTTAAAGAGATATACATTTTTTGTGTAGTATGTTTTCGTCTATTGTTTAACGTTTACTAGTTATGCAAGGTTATTCAAAATTCCATCTGAATGAAGAGGTTTTCTCAGCCTTTCCCAAGAAAATTCAAGGTATGCATTTTATTTGTCTTGTAAATATCTTTAATATATGGTATTTTAATCAAAACTGCATGGCCCATAACATTACTTTTTCAACTAAAAGTCACTTTTTTTCCCCCCTCAAGAAAATTAAATAAAACTCACTATTATACTATTGGGTGTCTCATAGGACACAATGTAATAATAATAATAGTATTTAAGGGTGCTGAATTACAAGGTTGTTAACAGCCTAAGAATATATGTAATTACATTAAAATATTCTAGAATCTAAGGCATGGGCTACAGCAAGTTTTTGGCAATGGCATCCAGTTATGGTTTTTTCAGTTTAATCAAGATCTTTGTATTTTAAAAACTGTGAAAGCCTGAATACTAAAAGCTTGAAAGAGGTGTCATCCCTTAACTTTACTGGAGCCAGCAGCACTCTTTTGCTCTATAAAAATAGACTACATTAGCCTTGAATATTAATGTTTAACTTTTTTGTGTTTACCGTGCATATTGAGAGCTTTGTACTATTACATTAAAGGGGACTGAATTAAAAGTTACACTAACATTAATATAACCCATTGATTCAGAAATATTAACAGAATATTTACAGTGATGATTATTATTATTATTATTATTATTATTATTATTATTTTTCTTCATAATATTGTACTCTTAGCAAAGTCATGAAAGTGTAAAATTTCCAATGGTGGAACATACATAAATAATTTTAGGACCATTGGTTCTCATATTATTCAGCTTTAAGTATCACAGTGTGCTGATGCAGTGGCATCATACTGCCGCTCAGTGCCTTGCCAGGCGCTAGGGTCAGCAATGTGACTTTTTCATTCCCACACAACTGTGATTGAGGCTGGATTTTCCAAATAAATGCTATATAAGTAGGAGAGTGATTTTTTTCACAGGTGTTATGTCTAAAGTACCCTTTAACATATAAAAACTTAAGCTTTTACTTCAGTTCCCATTAATATGTACATGTATATTGCCTATACATGTCTAATAGTGATTTCCTCTTTCTGGCTTTGCAGTGGATTGAATGATTGTAGCTCTAGATTAAAGGGTTGAGGAGTGACCTTTTTTTTTTTTAACTGATTTTGTGCTGGTTTGCTTTGATATTAGCTATGGGGAAGTGCAATTTTAAGGAGGACTGGCCTTTAAAAACTGGTTGTAATAGTGTTCTTTGTTCCAAATGGGTGAAAAAGTTTGGTGATTATGAGGGATTTTGTATCATTTGTGACTCAAAGATTGTTGCCAAAGGAATGCAGAGCTTGTATCAGCATGCTGCAACTAGTAGGCATGAGGAAAATGCTCGGCTACTTCATCTTACTACTGTCAGTCCTGCAGAGGAAATCCCTGCTTCCAGCACATGTAATATGGTGTCATAATTTTTTCACATTCCTGTGTGATATCTGCTTCATCTTGGCATTTAGTACAATAGCATTGTATGGTGCAAGAGACTGCCACAAAAACAGAAGTAATTTGGACTTTGAAGGCTTTAATTTCAGATTATTCTGCTTCTTCTAATGACATTCAAGATCTATTTGAGGCCATGTTTCCTGGATCAGTTTCTAGTGATTTTTCTATGTCTGCTGGAAAAGTGAGGTATTTGATAACAGAAGGTCTTGGATCACATTTCAAAGAAAAGGTCTTAGATGCACTTCAATCTCCTTTTTATGCAATCCAGTATGATAAAACGACTTAATGCTGGTAAAAAAGCGCAAGTAATGGTCAGATGTTGGTCACATTCCAGTAATCGGGTAGAATCAAGTCACTTGGAGAAATTTTTCATGGGCAAGGCAACAGCTGAAGATCTCGTCAAACTCATCCAATTAGCAATTGGCAATGCTCGGCATCCCAGAAATTCATTGCTCATGATTGGCTCAGATGGGCCAAATGTAAATAAAAAAGTTCGTCTCTTGGATGATATAAAAAAGCCATGTGCAGCAAGTGACTCCTTGGAATAAAGATATGGGCACTTTGTGACAGTGAAACACGCTACTGCTGGAAGATATGTTTGGGGAAGGAAGAAGAAAACAGAGCCGTGTGCTTGGAGAGAACGTTGTAAAAAACTTGGTGACTGAATTTGAAAAATCTAGACGTAGTATCACCTGTGATAATTTTTTACGTTTCTCAGTTTAGTTCTTTATTTGTCAGTAGATCTGACTCTAGTCGGTGCTATTTGAAAAAACAAAGAAAACTGCCTAAAGGACGTGGAGTACACTACAATATTTGATTCCCAACAGATGTGATGATAGCCTCTTATGTTCCTATGAAAAACAAAGTAGTCACCGTTCTTAGCCCTCTTCATGACCAACCAACAGTGTTACCATCAGAAGCAAAGAAGCCTGAAGTTATAATGATGTACAATGCGACAAAGGGTGATGACACCATGGACCAGAAAATGCAGTGCTACAGCATGAAAAGAAAATCAAGATGCTGGCCATAGGTGGTTTCCTTCTACAGGATTGATGTAGGTGTAATAAATGCTTTTATAATTTGGATGATGCTGTCCAATAATGTAAAAATGAGATGTTAGACTTTCGTTATCAATTTGGGAAAGCAACTAGCAGGAGTAAAGAAGCTAATGAAGCCAGCAGTAGCCCCAGATCCAGGAAGGGAGCTGAACTGCAGCTAAAAAGAGATGTGCATTTTATGTAGAGAAGAAAATCGAAAAAGCCAAATGACATGTTATAAGTGCACCAAACTTGTATGCTCAGAAAATTCTGGTATTGTCTGTGAACATTGCACAAATTTACAATAAAAATTATATGAAAACAGTTGGCATACAATGAAAAAAAACTACATATCTTGAAAATTTAAAAAAATAAATACCCGAAATAAAAATATAAACATTATCTTTTTCAAATGTGAAGTTTAAACAATTATTATTATTATTATTATTATTATTATTATTATTATTATTATTATTATTATTATTTGTGTCTCAGATAGTTCATATGAAAAGTAGTCAAAATAGTATCAATACATGTCAGTTTAAACATGGACCTGAGAGGCCCAACTAGTAAGTAACGTTATACAGATTTTCTGGTAAGCAGAGGGTTAAAGCAAAGCACCCTGAGGCTGAAGTGAGCCATACATACTATCAATCAACTTTCTATGAGATGGACGTGAAAATAGGCTCTCCACAAAATTATGTAAGTACTGTGACTTATTTAATAAACTTAGAGCGGCTTAAACAGAAGAAGAATGGAAGAAAATACAGCCTGACAGCATGCTGCACCATTTCAGTGCTGATCCGGCATATAGAGCCATGCACAACGATGGTGAGATTGCCACAAGGAATGAAAACATAACTGTGCTTTGTGTTGATTTGCTACAAGTTCCTACAATGATGATTTATCCATGTACCACCAATGCCGATTTGTCTACCCACAATTTTGATATATATCGTATGGGACTAAATAAAGTAACTTTCGCCTGTGGAATAAAACCGTTGGGAAGAGGGAATCAACAGAAATATCATGTTTATTAAAACACACCACTGAAAACATTAAAAATAACAGCTTGTAGAGCAGATAACCATGGTCTAGTCGATGCATAGGACAAAAAAACTTAAATATTGCACTCTTTGGGAAATTTATTACCTCAGGATTTTTTGATGAAGTTCATCAAAAACTTCTCTGTTCAGGAGACAGTTTCTTCCCATGTGCCAGAAACTTCGCTTTAATTGAAAAACGAAGAAATTTCTACAGTCCATGTTCCTTCTGGATTGAAGTATGTGTTAGGAGAATGTTTTATTTCAAGAAGCTTTGAAATTGTACGAGGGTGACGCTGAAAATTTTTAGAAAATCAAACAAGAATTAGTTTTAAAAAATGTTAAGTGATTTTTTTGTTTTTCAAAATATTCCCCTTTAACATCAATGCATTTTTGCATTCAATAAAACCAGTACTTAAAGCACTGATGCCACTCTTCCTGAGGCACTTCAGAAACCAGGTTTTTATAATGTTCCACTGCTTCATCTAATGATGAAAAAGTGATTCTACATATTTTATCTTTAATTTTTGGAAACAAAAAAATCATAAGGTGCTAGGTCAAGGCTGTATGGTGGGGGATCCATGGTACTGACCTTTAGGGCATCCAGATACTCAGTTATTTTTGCTGTATGCGACAATGTATTGTCATGTAACATTTTTCCTTTTGGGCGTTTTTCACAAATTTTTTTCAAAACTTTGCGGTAAGCAGATACTTGTGTACCAATCAGCAGTAATGATACATATATCTTCTAATCTTTGGTAGTAATATGGCCCATTTTAGGGGGGGAAGATGCAACCATTTTCTTACCAGCACTGCAAATTCGTCGACTTTTGTAGGCTTAAGTTACGTTCGAAAGACTTATTGAACTGATTGACTTTTCTTTTCAGGATCATAATAGTAAATCCAATATTCATCACCAGTAGCAATATTAGAAACCAAATTTGAAGTGCCACCTTGGAATTTTTCCAGAGTTTTTCTGCACCAATCAGTGCGTTGTTGTTTTATCGGGAGTCAGTTTATGTGGAATCCATCGACAACAAAATTTTCTCATGTCTAACTGTTGATGTAAAAGTTTTTGGATTTGACTCATATGAATGCCCAATGTTGCCTGAATAAATTCATAAGATATCTGTCGATCTTCTTTGAGCATTGCTCGAACAAGAGCAATATTTTCAATAGTAACAGTCGTTCTTGGGCATCCTTCACGAAAATCATCACTGAGAAAAAAAAAAACGGATCTCTTTTGAATTTGCTGTACAAATTAGAAACTGCCTTAGATGGGGCATCTTTGCCAAATGTATTTCTAAGCCGATCTTCACATTGTTTAGGTGTCAATGACAATTTAAAATTGTAAAAAATCATAGTCCATAAATGTTCTCTAGTTAAATTCATTTTTGGATAAACACATAATCTTTTAAGGATGATAATTAAACTATTAGAGCAAATCAAACTACACGGCAATCAACTCGCTAAGCATTAGAAAGTTGGCTGCCAAATGTAGATGAATTTCATGGCATTCTAAAAATAATATTTCTCTCACAGAAATGAATAGGAATGATTTCAAAAGTTTTGAACTATTAAGAATAAAGAACAAGAAATCAGGCTGTATGGATGAAATTTATTGAAGATGAACCTAGTGGCGTATACGTCAGGAAGACCTACAACACAATAAGTACTATTCCAGTATTATTCTTGTTACACCAAGAAATGTCATAACTGGTAAGACAGTTTCAATTTTTGACCTTGTTCCTATGTATCTACTGTCCATTCCAAACCAGAGTGCCTTTTACTGAAAACAAATTCTTTGTATTTTCCGCGTGAAAGTAGTTCGCAATCCTCGCCCCTAATGGCTTTTTGTTTGCCTCTCACGTGCTTGTTGAACACTTTAAATCTATAAAAACGCGCCCTGCGTGGGAATCATAGTTCAAAATGCAACTTGAGGTAACAATCGATTTTATAAGATGCGGCAATGAACATTTTACTTAAGTTAATCACAATCCTTGGGCAAAAGTGCAACACCCAAATCTGAATCCTCCGAAGATGACTCAGCTGCCATATCGGAATCAGAACTACTCTCCAAAATAATGACAAGCTTATCCACAATTCTGCAGCACTGTCGCACTTAAAACAAGTTCCCACATTTGATTCTCCTCTTCTACATATGTTCTACTATGTCTTATATTGGTTACACTTCTCACTGAAACGCCTGTAAAATCCGATATTAGTTTCATAATATGCAATAATGCAAGTGTCTGATATTTTTCTAATAGTGAGTTGAATATAGGAAGTATGGTTTGTTTTTAGCCACTTTTTAATTGTTTCCCGCTTTTGTGTTTGAACAGTTTATTCGCACTACAAGCACCTTCCTCTACCATGTGAGCTCAAATACCAACTGACTAAATCTCAAGATTTGACATGAGCTGAGCATATGTGTGTTAGCGTATTATGAATGACTTTGCTTATCATATTTCCTGTGTTACGCAAAGTGTTTATTCAGTACTCAGATAGCACCTTTGGGAATTCATTGCTGCATTTCTTATATATGTAAGAGAGTGGCAGTCATGCATGTGGTTGGTATTTACAAGCAAGATGCTCTCGCCGTTAGCGCAATAGCAGACAAAAATCATATTTTGTAATCTCTTAACAGCTAGTATATATCCATTACCCTTAATGAGTTCTTATAACTGCAATACAATGTGCAGTTCTATACCTTTCCTGCTCTAATATTTCATAATACATGTATTAAGGAACTATTTACGTTGGCGTAAGAGTGTGTTCTTGGGTTCGTGACAAGCAGAAGCACATGCTTCTGTTTACATCAGAGGGAACTCTGGTTTGGAATGGACAGCAGATGGCCTGCCATTTACAAAGGGGAAAAAAAGGAAGGAATTGCAAAATATGGTGAAATACTTGGAGGAGTATCATAGTTTTTACTACATCTAAAAACAGTCTAATCAGAGCAGAAAAATCTGAATTCAAGCTTTTATTTAAAATATTTTTAGATAACAAACTGCAAGTGAGTTGAAAAATATAACTTAAAATGTTTTTTTCTGTATATATCAATTTGAATATGTTTATAAATTGATACGTTTCAAATTTTGCCGTTCTTGTGTAACCAGATAATGTAATTATTATTATTATTATTATTATTATTATTATTATTATTATTATTATTATTATTATTAAGAGGGAAGAAAGATGTGCAAATTATTGTGTTGAAGTACGAGAAGGAAGAGCACTGTAGTTATATTTTGAAATTTAATAAAAAATATCACCACTGTAAAGAAATGAGTTATTCATAATTAATATTTAAAGAAACATTTTCACTGACTAGCATTTTAATAAGGTTAAAAATAACAAAATTAACTTTAAAATATATTATTTAAAATTATATTTTGAGATTACAAACGCAAGTGAGTTGAAAAGTATAACTTAGAATGTCGTTATTTTCTGTATACATAAATTTGAATATGTTTATAATTGATAAGTTTTCAAATTTTGCTGTTCTTAAGTAACCAAATGATGTAATTGTTAGAAAGAGGGAGGAAAGATGCACAAAATTGTGTTTAAGTATGAGAAGGAAGAGCACTGTAGTTGAATTTTGAATAAAAATATCTTAACCACTGTAAAAAATGAGTTCATTCAAATTTAATATTTAAAGAAACATTATTTTTGCAGATTAAAGCATTATAAAAACGTACAAGATGAGCCAAAAAACTATGAACCGCCTGTGCAGTGTTTTTTCTTGTCTGCTTCCTCGGCGCTCATTGCTGTCTGCTGCTGACATAGAAAAGTGCAGATGAAACCATACAACATTTTTAAAACTACTTTTAAAGGCATTGATATTTGAGAAGAAGCTAGAAACAGTGATGTGTATTGAATTTATTTAAAGGTGAGTCGGAATTGTTACACTTTTAAAGGTTTTACTTACCAACTTTATGAAAGGAAATGCTGAAACTGGCCACCGTCGTCCATACATTTTTGTTACCTCTTCAGGAATCTATCCATCATGGATGTATGGACAACGATGGTGGCAGACAGGAAAAAACACTGCACAGGCATTTCGTAGTTTTTTGGCTCACCCTGTAGGTTCAAATAAGAAAATTGACTTTAAAATAACTAACTTCAAAATCAAACATTATGATTAATAACTGGTGCCATTAAATATACTCCAATTGAAGCTTTATTAACTGTTACATCAACAAACCATATGATAGATCTTCAAATGCAAGCCCTTCTAACGCATGAGAAGTTAATAACACTACCAGATTATAAGGAATGGTTTAGCTACCAAAATTCTACAAAAAATACGAAAATACAAATTGGATTTATGCACTCAGTCAAGAATCTGAAACATTTGTTAAGACTGTTCATCTGAAACAGAAAATTTTCCATCTTGTTATTAGCCAATTAATAAAATTATAGTTAACTATTGATTTCATCTTAATGAAATATACAATAAAAATGATAATCCTGTTCAAGCCAAAACTTTTACCCCTGAAACCTTCAATGCAATGTATCCACTCGGTGATTGGATTCATATCTATACTGATGGCTCTCTTCTAGATTATGAAGAAGCTGGTGTATTTTGCCAATCCTTTTGTAAAAATCTGATGTATTACACTCACATGACTTTCTCTACTCTTGTACAAACTATTTTTACAAACGCTTATTCTCCATATGCTTCATGCTTGTCGAGATATGGAGATGTTAATCTTATTGCTAATTTTCTTGTAGATGCAAGTGAAATATGGTAGGTTATAAGCGATAGTCATATCTTTTAAGCGCTGGTTGCTATGTGGCGCATCCCATCCTCTTTGCATGTCCAGGACATAAAAAAAATGAATAACGAATTTGAGAAAAAGTATAAGTATTTGGAAAGTTTAAGGGAATAACAAGCAATATCTCGAAAATGGTTCACTGAACAAAAAAAATGTATATGACATAAATTGTGTATTTTAACGCGATCTACATTTTTTTCTGTAGTAAAATTTTGTCTATCTCTTATGGTTTACCAGTTATTCAAAAGTCGTTCACGACGAAGAATACTTTTGGAGACATTCCCAGAAAATTCAAGATATATATTTCATTTGTCATGAAAATATCTTGAACATATGATATTTTAATCAAAATCGTTAGAGCCATTTTTGAGAAAATTAAAATTTTCGAAAAATGTTCCATGTAAAGGGTAATCTGGGGGGTGGGGGGATTTTCTTGAAAAACTTCATGTCGCATCTGGAAGATACTGAACCTAAATACCAAGTTAGGTGTTTATCCGACTGTTCGTTTCCGAGTTATGCTGTTCACAGACAGACACACACATGGACATGTTTCTAAAAATGCTTTTTTTTTATTCAGGGGGTCTCAAAACATGTATTTCCGGTGAAATCTTGGTATCAAATTTTTGGGTAGAACACAATACTTCCCCTACTTACTATACGTAGTAGAAAAAGTAAAAATGTGACAGATTATATAAATAATAATTACTTTCTTACTTGTGTTGTTTAAGATCAAATCATCACTGTGTTAGCTGTCAGATCACGGCATACTAAATGTACCAACAATCGAATGTGTTACTTACGCAATACTAACCAATGCTACCAACAGTGGGAATGAAAAAATCTGATGTGTTACACTCACATGACTTTCTCTACTCTTGTGCAAACTATTTTTACTAACTCTTATTCTCCATATGCTTCATGTTTATCGAGATGTCAATCTTATTGCTAATTTTCTTGTAGATGCAAAGGGAATATGGTAGGTTTTAAGCGATAGTCAAATATTTTAAGCGATGGTTGCTATGTAGTGCATTCCATTCTCTTTGCATGTCCAGGACATAAAAAAATGAATAACGAATTTGAGAAAAAGTATAAGTATTGGAAAATTTAAGGGAATAACAAGCAATATCTCGAAAACGGTTCACTCAACAAAAAATATGGATATGACATTAACTGTGTATTTTAACGCAATCTACATTTTTTGTGCAGTAAAAGTTTGTCTATCTCTTATGGTTTACCAGTTATGCAAAAGTCGTTCACAATGAAGAACACTTTTGGAGACATTCCCAGAAAATTCGAGATATACATTTCATTTGTCGTAAAAATACCTTAAACATATGATATTTTAATCAAAATCGTTTGAGCCATTTTTGAGAAAATTTTCGAAAAATGTTCCATGTAAAGAGTACTCTGGGGTGGGGGGATTTTCTTGAAAACCTTTGTGTACCATCTCTGGAAGATACTGAACCTAAATACCAAGTTTGGTGTTCATCCGACTGTTTGTTTCTGAGTTATGCTGTTCAGACACACAGACGGACATGTTTCCAAAAATCCTTTTTTTTTTTGATTCAGGGAGTCCCAAAACATGTATTTCCGGTGAGATCTCGGTATCGAATTTTTGGGTGGAATACAATACTTCTCCTACTTACTATATGTAGTAGAGAAAGTAAAAAGGTGGGGAAATATATTGCCAATTTTGATGGTGAAATGGATGCCATATATACATCACTTCAACATTTATTTATGATTACATAAATGCAAAAATCTAGTTATTCTATCTGATTCTAAGACTGCACTCCAAGCTATTGGTTCTACTACTCAGCCCAGAATGTTGAAGATTAAAGAAATACATGATATGATCAAACAAATACAGAACCTAAATAAAAGTATAGTCTTATATTGAATTGCTGTGTTTTTGGAAATGAAAAATGGCAGATATTTTAGCAAAGAAGGGAACTAAAATCAACTTCGTGATAGTAAACTTTTTCATATGAATCAATTAAGTGAATCATAAAAAGAAAAATCATTTCTGATTTATCCAACAGATAACACTTCAAAATGGAAGAACATTTTAAAATGATCCATTAATGTTTACTGATTTACCAAGAAAATCCTCTGCTGCTGCATTCCTTCTTGTACATTACATGATCGAGAAACATCTTTACAAAATTGGTATAGTAGCATCTCCAAATTGTTTGTGCTCCAAAGTAGAAGAAATGGACAAAGGACATCTCAAGAATTGTGACACTCTTGTGGCTTTTGAAAATCTAAATCCAAATATTGGGAAGCAAGAAGGAGAATAATGTCATTAACTCCTGAGCATTAGAAAAAGAAAGCACACACTATCTCTTAAATAATACTATCTTTTCTGTATGCATCCATTTTGTGCATGTGAGTATGTTCACTAATGTGTTGGCTTAAGGGACAGAAGTCTAAGTTATGTCTTACAGCATAACTTTTCCCGCAGTTTTTCTCAATATATAGAAAATGTAACATACTTTTGTTTACATACGTCTCAGTAGTAGAGTTATCCTACAAGCCAAATGAATTTGGTTTTCACTTAGCAAATATAACATTTTAAAATTCTGTTAGTTGCTCAGTTTTCATGAAGAAAACCTAAATGTAAAAAAGTTAAATGTTTTTGTAACATTTTTAATAAACATTTTAATTCGGTTATCTCTGTTCAATAATTAAATTTGAGTTATTTAAATGAACTGTAGAGTGGAAAATCATACCAGATTAACTCAGTGTTTTGAAATAATGTGAAAATGTGACCCATATAACACCATCTCTTATCTGAGTATTTTTAAAACTTGAATGAGATAAGAATACAGGTGATTAGGTTACTGGTGCTGATACATAACTTTTTGTAGAAAGAAGGTGATTTTTCATAAAAATGATACATTGTCCCTTATGATTGACTAAAACTAACATAAAAAATGTAATGAAAACAATAACTAAGACAAAGTAAGCGAACCTTATAAAACATTTTATAATGTAACAGAAAATATAAGTAAGTTGTTGGGAACAGGCACAGCAGTTTTATTCTGCAATCATTCTAAAAGTTGTCAGGTAAAATATTGTCTAATGATCCTAGCTTTCTGGACTGCACTCCATGACATCTTGTTCATCAGCAGCTAGAAAAAACAAATTGTTATTCTTGATTTTAATTAAAGTTTTAATATTAAAAAGTTTTGGAGAATATAAATTTAAATAATCTTCTTTACTTGATATATAAACTTTTTATTACAAGATACCTGTTTTTCAAATTTCATCTTCATGTACATAGTCATCCCAAGGAATATTTCATATCAACAAAGAAATTGTGCAAATGACACAGGCATTAACCATGGGTATAGCTTAGTGGAGGACTCTTTCTACACTTTGAACATACAACATACCTATGCAATGTTCTACAGTTTCTTGCCTTGCTTAATAACGCTGTTGTAGAATTTCTTGGATGCCCCAGGCTGGGCTTGCAGTACAGGAGTTGGCAGCCATGGGTGATTTGAATAACCAGGGTCACTAAATAAAATTTTGAAATTGTTATACAGAAAATGCAGAATACTTATAGATCTAATAAATTATCTAAAATTTCAATACTGGTGCTTACCAATAAGGCAATAATTCAGACTTATTAAACAACAAAGTCCATTAGCATGTTCCCAGAAATGCCAGGTATAGTTGTGTTCTGGGCTCATGAGACCTGTGGTATGAGGAGTGGGGGGAGGAGAAAAATGCATTCTGAGGTACGCAGCAGGCTAATGTGCAGCAAACAATCGGGTCTTAGCATTCACGAAGTCTATTTTGCTCACTCTATCCAAGTAATTCACTAATTTAAGAATCAGATATAGAATAAGTACGGCCATTAATATAAGATAGGGTGGATGTTATTTTTCAACACTATCTAACTGTCCACGACTTGATTCATTACATCATCATGTCTGTATATTTGTGTGTATATGTACACATTCCTTCCTGAGTTCATGAGCTCAGAACACGTCTATATGTGCGTGCACTCCTTAAGATATCTTCCCAAATTAATATAATGCAAAAGCTCTTATTAAAATTAAACAAAACCTAGGAGAATCCCATAATTTACATCCTTACAGCATAAGGTTAACTTCATACATCTGGGTAGGCTTACAAAATGAAAATAGCACACCGATGTGTCTAATGAAACCACATCAGTTAAACTCTGTTTCTTATAACCTAGCCCTGCAGACAGTGTCTTCTTCTGGGCTGCATTTCCTTCTCCTTTCTCTTGGTTGCCTAACATATGTACACTTTTGAGTGGTGACAAACAAGTCATGTGCAGTGCGAGGATAGGCGATTAAAGATATATAAACATATTGCCATAATAGATGCATGTGCTTTCGTCATTCTGAGAGGCAGGTTTAAACTGAAGGATCCTCCCATCTATTTGTTGAATAAATTTACATGCATTCCATTTGCATTAACTCTGTTACGTAATATATTTAATCCATACAGTTAAGAAAAATATGTAAATTTGACGATTATCTCTGGATATATTAAGGTAAATTACCATTTTAAATAACAAACTATTTTGTATTGCATAACAGTCTATTCCATAACAACAGCCAATGAGAGTTGACTAGTGCACATGACTGTTAAGGGATATGGGGCAAGTTGTATGTAACAGACCTTATGTTAGTATCTAAATCACAAGATTTAAAAGGTGTTAAATGATGTTGAAAATGCTAAGCGTTTTGAAACTGATGGGAGTTTAAGAGCTGATGGGGTATGTCTCTTCAAGATGATGCTTTGTCCTGCTCATTGTTCATGCTGCTGCATCATGAACTAAGTCGGAAAATGTGCATTTAAGGATTCTTAAGTTTGCACAGTTCTGAAAACATTAAATATGTTTTTCAGTTGATCTGAATTGCTCATCTTCATTTGATGGAGATGACATCGGCACCACATATTTATATTTTTCTACATCAACAAACTAAATGTGAATAAAAATATACTTCATTATAGTTATTCATGTTGAAATAACAATGTTTGTATGTATTATTTTCTCTAAGAATAAAATAAAAGAAGCTTGTGACAGATTTGGCAGAAAATGGACACAGTAAAGTATTCATAAAAATTCTCTTCTCAATAATGCAATGCAAATATTTTCTTTAAGATGCAAATTTATCATGCTTTCATCTTACAAACACTTTAAGGGGAACAAATTATGTAAATGAATATTTCATTCATCACATTAGTTTGTCATCAGAAATAATTAGCAACACATGCAGTCCCACTATCCTAAGGTTAATGGTTATCGCATTATATCACCTTAATATGTGCATGACATCAAATCCTGGGAAGGATAAACAGATATGCAGCATTTACAAGGGACTTTAAACGATAAACAGGTTCCCATGTGATTTTAACTACAGGAAGTTATAATTTATAAACAGCTCTGCTCTATAAACAAAGCTAAAAACTAAAGGCTGGTTCACAACCAACGAGAATGGGAAAGTTGAAATACATGTATTCAAATGGGAGTGTTCACAACCGACGGGAAGCCTTCCCGGGAACGGGAAGAAGAGTTGCCCAACTTTTAACTTTCTCGTTCTCGGGCACAGCATATTAGATCCCTATTGTGCCTATTAGACTCTTCACTCTAGAGGTTATTCTAAGCGTCCGTGACATGAAACAGCCACCAGTGCTCTCTATAGTCGTAAGCTGGAAACATGAAACTGGAAGGTATTAGTAGTAAATGTGCTTCCTAACCTCATCCCGACACCCGCAAATCTAATCAACGTTGGTTCCTCTGGTGAAGGGATCATTTGTAGTTTGTTTATATGCAACTCAAAACTGGCTATTACCTATAAAACAATGGCAAAAGCCACAAAGAACAGCTAAATCCGGTGGAAATGAAAAAAGAATAAACAATTTTACTGTATGCCATTAAATAAAGGAATGAAAGTTTGGCATAAGTAAAGGGATCGGAAATGTAATGAATATGCATTTAGATAATGTTTACTATATCGAATTTTGACGTTGGCTTGGCTAAATTGGAAGTAGGTGAAAAAATGTCATTGGTCAGTTAAAAACAAATGAAATCCCAATGCGCAAAATCAACTTTCACTTTGTGATCGATATGCATTCCCGTTCTCATTTCCGTTCTGGTTACCGTTACCGGGTGGTTGTGAACCAGCCTTAACTAATGGCTTCTCATAATTCAATTAATAATAGATGGTAGTCATCAGTCCCGATCTGCTTTTAAAATGAGTGAATGTGGTATCTGACTATCAATTTGAAATAAAAAGGTAATTTCGAAGAATTACACCATTCTGACAGTGATTCTGATACAGTTAATTTGAATATTGATAAATGTGCTGGTTCCATTGGTGTAGATGCAATGAATGTATACCTATTAACAATGATGAAGTCTACCTCCATGGGGGAAGTGTGTGCGCCTCACATTCAAGAGGTCCTGAGTTCAAATCTCGATTAGAGGAGTTATCAAGATAATGCTTTTTATCAGGACTTTTCCCTTATCCTGAGAAGACAAATGTTGGGTAAATAAGCTTTAGGGACTCTGGGCCCATTTGAGCATCAGTGTTGATTCACTGTTGGATGTGACCTATCCGGTTAAAGGACATAAACTGTAATGCCCCACCTCTCAAAAAAAAAAGTGTTTTTTCCTTAGGCTATGAAAACACACGCAGTCAGCTCTCTTTTTCTTTCTTTTTCCCTTACAGTTTTGATTTTTTTCATTATTTTTTAGACAAATGCTATACATGGACTTCATGTTCAATTTCTGGGTAATGAGTTTTAACAGATATCTACATTTTTATATCTTTTGGAGGAAAAAAAAAACTTGAATTCTACACATTTCCTGTTTTGCAAGTCATTGTGTTGTCACAAGCATCATTTTCCAAATTGTCTTTCACCAATATCTCTTTAAACAAGTTCAAAATCAATAATTTTGCAGGAATTTAAATCAATGGCAGATTATACTAAAACATTTAACCTGAAATCCTGGGGAGTCATACTAAATGTTCTCTGCCAACCATATAGGATTATCACTACCTTTCAATGAATAGCAAGTTCTTTTTTCTTTCTTGATCCGAAAATGCTACAACAAGGTGATGTTGCCATGTTTTGAATGGTTGTGTCAAATGTAAGCCTTGAACATATTACCAAACCCCAGCGATTTGCAGGACTTAAATTGTTGAAAGTTGTGGTTCAAGCAACATATGGGAGTATGCCATTGTGATTGTCTTGTTTTAGTTACAGTAGAAAAAATATTTGTTAATGCTGTAATTATGTATTGAAATAACAGTCCAGTATTTCATCAGAGAAGACATATAACCAGGGTTATTGAAGTCAATAAATGCTTGCATTGATTTGTATACTCTTTGCTTGAACTCAGGAGGAAAAAAAGTAATTGTCACCTGGCCTTCAAAGGACGTTGTGGAATATTAGAAAATTCAAACTAATAAAAACAAATATTTTGTCTCAAAAATATTGTTCATGTATTGTTTAATAAGGTCTGCATTTTTCCTGCAGTTTTTTCCTAGTGTATGATTTTCTCAGCTATATAAAATTCAGTCAGAATAAATGGAACTTCACAGGATGCTTTGAGAAAATTCAAGATAATTCATACTTTGTTCCTCATTCCAATATATCTTAATAAAACTTGTCAACCATTTGCTGAGAAAATACAAAATATATAGGTTGTTTTGGGAGGGAGGCATTTCCTAAAACCCTTTGTCTTCCTTGGAAGGTGTCTTGACTGAAAGGGGCGGTCTGTTGTAAAACTGTATGAACTTGAAAAGAAAGACATTGACTAAAGGACTATAATAGTTGTACGCAATGTTTAGATTTAGATAAGTTGGAATACTTGCCTCTCTTATATATATATATAGCATTTAATTCATCCTGCATGGACTTGCTGTATACAATTTATGTACTTGTAAAATGTGTTCCACCATGTCCATGGTCGTTATGTTTTGTTTAGGAACTCATTGAATTGAAGTTTTTCCACTTTGTATATAAGTTTTTTTACTTTCTCTACTACGTATAGTAAGTAGGGGAAGTATTGTATTCCACCCAAAAATTTGATATCGAGATTTCACCGGAAATATATATTTTGAGCCCCCTGAATCCAAAAAAACTTTTTTGGAAACATGTACGTGTGTGTGTGTCTGTCTGTGAACAGCATAACTCAGAAATGAACAGTCGGATAAACACCAAACTTGGTATTTAGGTTCAGTATCTTCCAGAGATGCGACACAAAGGTTTTCAAGAAAATTCCTCCATGCCAGATTACCCTTTACATGGAACATTTTTCGAAAATTTAATTTTCTCACAAATAGCTAATGATTTTGATTAAAATATCATATGTTTAAGATATTTGCATGACAAATAAAATGTATATCTTGAATTTCCTGGGAATGTCTCCAAAAGTATTCTTCATTGTGAACAACTTTTGCATAACTGGTAAACCATAAGAGATAGACAAAATTTTACTACACAAAAAATATAGATCGCGTTAAAATACACAATTTATGTCATATACTTCTTTTTTGTTGAGTGAACCATTTTCGAGATATTGTTTGTTATTCCCTTAAATTTTTCAATACTTATTTTCTCAAATGGGAATTCGTTATTCATTTTTTTGTCTTGTATATGCAAACAGTATTAATCTGTGGCAAAGAGAATGGTGCTGCACCTAGCAACCATCTATTAAGAGATATGTGCATGCTTATAGGCTACAGTATTTCTATATTGCCGTTGTAAATATATATTCCCCTTACATCTACAAGAAAATTAGCAATAAGATAGTCTGCAAATGTTTATCTCGATTAACATGAAGTAGATGTAGAATAAGCGTTTGTAAAAATAGTTTGTACAAGAGTAGAGAAAGTCATGTGAGTGTAGCACATCAGATTGTTTTTCTTTGTTTCTTCCGAAAGACAAACTTTTATTATACGGTTTTATAGTCTTGAATGTAAGGATTAATAACTTAAGGTTGTGCTATATTTCTTTCAGTTTCCTTTGCAAAAATGGCTACAGAGGTAGTGAATGGACAGATGGAGGATTACCCAATGGGTGATGTATTGCCTAAAAAGCCTTCAAATAAGAAACTGACAGTAGAGAAGATCTATCAGAAGAAAACTCAGTTGGAACACATTTTACTTAGACCAGATACATATATCGGTAAGTAAATTCTATATTTTGAGTAGATGAAAGGTACCTCAGAGTCCTGTTTTTTGTAAAGTTTCATTTATATCCCATCTTTATCTGCAATTGATAACCATGGACTCAACCTATCAGCAGCCTTTCCTTTGAACATGCTATTGCCTATAAGCAATGTGTTAAACTTGTACTCGCTTATCATTGGATTTCTGGTAAATTTTAAACTTTAGGTTTTATTCATTAGATTACACACTCATTCATACTTTCAGACTCTGGGGAGGATAGGGAATGATCTTGACTAGAGAACAATTCCCACCCCCCAGCTGGGAATCAAACTCAGGACTTCTCGCACAGCAGGCAGGTACTTTACTGACTGAGGTACAAGGCCAGCTAAAAATCTCTGGATTATTATTACATATATTTATAACACATTTCTTGTAGTAAAATAATGGTATTTGTAAGATTGTGATGGTGTTTGTAAAATTGTGATAAAAGTTAACATGTGCAAGCAAAGCTTTCTCATGTACAGTATTACTCTCTCTCAACTTTGCACCATTTCACTTTTAACTTTTGTAGGACGCTTATAACCTGGGCTGTTGTGCGCCCTTAAACCCCATTGTTTGTTCGTTCACATAGTGTTTATATGCCACTTCATATCTTTACCCTCAATTTACTTGGCAAAAGTGATGCAACAACTGTGGAAGCTGCTACTCCAATATCTGAAGGGATACTTCAGAGTTGCTCATCATTCAGAATGAATTAGCTGATTTTTCTTGATTCCAGATAATCTATACCACTCTATCATTATCATAAACAGATAAAGTTACATTTTTTTTTCCAACTTTACTATGATCTATGGAATAATATTACCTAGACTTTGGTTTACATTGAATCGGTGTCACAAAATTTATTTACTGATGCTTTATGTATAAATCAATGGTTGTATGATGAATGCAGAAAAGATAAGTAGCCATTTTAAATGGTCATGGATAAAATATTGTATATAACCAGTGGGATGGGCATAATTACCGTTCTTGTGTAATTACAGAATTTGGCTTTCGCCTCATTCTTGCAAAACACTTAAAGTGGTAATGATGCTCATATCCCACTAGTTGTATAAATAACTGCTATACAGGGTGGCCCACATAAAGTGTTACAGGTGAATATCTCTTAAACAAATAGAAAAAGACCAAATGCCAAGACTTCTAAATCTTACTGGAGCAAGGGGTCTTCCAAATTGGATATTTTAAAATATTTCCATGGGGCATACGGGGACCAACCTCAGAATTTTAAGTGAAACCACGATAATTTGTTTTATATTCCAGTTCTCAATAATCTAAGCAACATTTATTAATTTTTTTTTTTTTTACCTAAAATGACTTGTTGAGCTGTTACAGGATGTTTTCATTGAAGTTATTACACCTCATCAACTTGGGGAGGAAATAAAGTATCAGTTGAAAGAACATGGGTATTGTGGTTTCAAAGCCACCTGAACTCCCAAAATACAACATTGTGTGTAGTTGATCATTTGATTATTTACTGTGGCTCTTCAAAATTCAGAAATATGCCAGATATTGATGTATAGATATGATTTTAGTGATAGGTGAATGCAGAGAAATTATGTAACGGCATTGGCAGTGTTCAATGAGAGATGCAGGCTGCAAATGCCACATATGAAATTGAAGCAACTAGAAACACGACTGTAAGTATGGAAGTGTATAAAACGAGAATTGCTTGAAGGTGAAATCAAAAATGAATGATTAAAACACTATCATCAATATTCTTGCTGTTGTCAAAGTAAATCCACGTATAAGCAACGTGAATTGTCCAAATATAGTGGGATTAGCTGCACTTCAGTACAGTGGATACTAAAGCAGCAGAAATACCATCTTATCACATGTGTTTGCATCAAGAGCTCTCACAGAGTTTTTCAGTTTTGAGTTGCTTTTGTGAGTGATTACACAATGCTATTGCAAAGAATGGTTCATTCTTGGCAAAAATATTTTCATATGAAGCAACATTCTCAAATACTGGACAAGTTAATATGCATAATATATATTATTAGGCATCTGAAATTTCCAAATGAATGAGAACTGTGCCTTTTCAGCATCGTTGGTTACTAAATGTTTGGTGAGGAATTCTTAGTAACCTTGTCATCAGATATTACTTCTTTGAAGACACAACTTCTGGTGAATCATATTGCCATTTTCTCAACCATGAATTAGCTCCCTTGTTGGAAAAGTGGCCTTCATTGTGAAGTGAAATGTGGTATCAGCAGGATGGTGTACCACCACATTTTGCAGTATGGACACGTCAACTGCAAAACGAGAAATTGGATGATGGTGGATTAGTCGTGCTGGATCAACCACATGGCCTCCTAGTTCTTCCGACATAACACCCTTGGATACTTTTTGTGGGGATACATAAAATAGAAAGTCATGTTTACAGCACCTACAACCAAAGAAAATATGAAATTTTGAATACATGAAGCTTGTCGTACTATTAGCCCCTGTATGTTGTTAACAGTTAGAGAAAACCCTTTCCAAAAGAATTGCCAAGTGATAAGATGTTAATGGAGGCTACTTTGAGCATTTAATAAAGCCATTTAAAGTAATCACCTGGGTATTTATTGACTTACTTACTCATTTAGTATTTTCTATTATTGTATACTTCAGTGAAGACACACTATAAGAGCTCAACAATTCATTTTAGAAAAAAAATGTTTTAATAAAACTTGTTTAGTTTGAGGGGGAACTAGGATATAAAAAGAAAAATTACCATGGTTTCATTTAAAATTCTGAGGTTGCGCACCTTGTGCCCTATAAAGGGCCCCATGGAAATATTTTCCATATCACAGTTTGGAAGGCTGCTTGCTGCAATAAGGTTTGGAATTCTTGACGTTTGGTTTTTTTATATTTATTTGAGATATTTATTGTAGCGCTTTGTGGGTCACCTGTATATCTAAGATCAGGTTCTCTGCCATAGCTCAGCTAACAAGTGTTTTTATTTCTTCTGTATTCAGTTCCTTGGGGCAGATCACCTGGAAGGCTTTTAGCAGCATTTTACCTTAAACAGAAAAAGCAATATGAAAGGATACTTGATGACTAGAAACCATCATGAGTTCATCATAGTTTCAAAGCATCTTTGCAATTAAGGGCTACTTAAAACAGAAAATCTTCATACTGGATCCATGCTAAGAAAAGCCTTTAGTATTACTCCACGCAACACATGCACAGCTTATGCGATCTAGTAAAGAGAAATTGTCTTATGCAAGAATAACTTAATACATAAAAGCAGCTTTAGTTTCCGTCTCAATAAGTTATGTTTATTAAAATGCACGTTGAAAGGCATATAAAGAACAGCTTAGAACATATGCATTCAAACTAACACACAAACTTACAGCTTTTGCTTACTTGTATGTATGTATTTATTTGTTTATTTATTTTTTTTTCATAATGGTATACCAAAATTATACAGTACTTTGAGTTGCTATTTTATTCTTTAGTCTACCATGCATTTTAACACTGGTTATTTATGCATGATGGGTCATAACAGATGCATATTGCTTTATTTTTCTAAGCCATTTTTCTCTTACTCTCCCCATATATTCTCCTATCCTTTTTATATCCCCCTCCTTTTGTATTTTCATTATCCTAACTTTTAATACTTATTTGTTAACATTCTCCCATTCTTTAGGTAAAAACTGATCTCTCCACAACTTAGTTTCTTCATATTCAATTATATAATGTAAGTCATTATCTGCCTCTCCACAAAGAGGACATCTATCCAAATTCGCTCCCTTCATACCTCCCCTTAGCGTATGTGCACTTAATCTAGACCAAGCCCACCCTTCTCTCGCGAACCTATTACCTACATTCACATATGCTCCCTTCCCCAGTCCACCTTTAATTGTCTATATAGTTCAGTTCCAACCTTTTCTTTCCTTCCAGATTTTGAAATAATTCTTGTTTCTCTATTTCTTCTACTCTGTTCCTCACTTCTTTCCAGAAACCTTTAACCAACCCATCTCTTTCATCCCATAAGTTACCCATTCCTATTTCCTGTAGGATTCTCCTTATTCCTTGAGCCCAGTTCATCCCAGCACTGGATTTTTCTTGCATTATTAAACATTATCTCAAGAAATTATGCTCTTCCAATGATTTCAATCTATGCTAATATTTTTAAGTATCCTTTCTACTATCATGCCCTTGCTACCTACTCTTCCCAACTCCAACATTGCTGCTCCATTTGGTGATGAAATGGATAAACCTAATATACATTTACAGAATGATCTATGTACTTTATTAATCATTCCCTATCCTTTGTCACTTCCCCAAATCTCTGATCCATAGACCTTTCCAACCATTTAATTTGCATATCTGGTGTTTTCTTTAAGACATTCTTATGGCAGTTATTGCTAATCTTCCCTTAACTAAAGCACTTATCTTGGGGCCATTCCATCTCCCATTGCTGCTTATTTTCACTTCTAAATAATCAGACTTGTTTACTATTTGCAACTCTTCCCCTTCCACATACCACTTTTCCTCCTTCAATTAATAGCCCTTTTTAAATACCATTATCTTTGACTTTTTAAAATTTATTCTTAAACCCCATTTCTTACTAAATGAATATATAATATGGAGCACTTTTGTTAGACCACCTACTAAAATAGAACCTACCACTAAATCATCTGCAAAAAGTAATCCTGGAATTTCTCTATTATTTACTGTGGGTAAAATATAAGTTATCCAGTTACAGCTGTGGAAACATTTTACCCTGCCTTTTAAACATCTGCAAGACTTTCTATGCATCCTTGTGTTGTTTGCATTACATGAGAATAGAAATGTTTAGAGTGAAGAAATCTTTCACATGCCGAAATTATGGCCATCTTTGAGGCTCCTGATGATGACATCATTGGTGGTTTATCACCTTCATCAGAGGAGGACCACAGAAAAACTGATCATGATACCAACTCAACAGAATGCACTGAAAGTGATCAAGAAAGTAGATGATTATTCATTTTCAGCAATTCTCTCTGAGGATAACATTCCTTTGGCATCATGTTTGACTCCTTATAAAGGAAAAGATGCAGTCTGGTACAAAGAGCTGCCAATTGTTGGAGGAAGAATGCGGCTTGAAACATTTGACAGAGCAACCTGGTGTGAAACAAATGACAAACAATGCCAAAACCAGTGTTGACGCATGGAACTTGCTATTTACAGATGAAATGATAGACCAGGTAGTGAAGTACAGAGTGAGCCAAAAGACTCCAAACCACAGTGTTTTTCCTGTCTGCGTCCTCGGCATTCATTGCCCCCTGCCACTATCATAGAAAGGCACGGATGAAACCATACAACATTTTTTAAAACTACTTTTAAAGGCTTTACTTACCAACTTTATGAAAGGAGATGCCAAAACTGGCCACCATCGTTGTCCATACATTTTTGGCAGGAAATCAGGAAATTTCTCAGCATGAACTATGGCGAGTGATGAATAGTTTCTATGATAGCGGCAGACGGCAAGTGCCGAGGACGCGGACAGGAAAAACACTACGCAGGCAGTTCAAAGTCTTGGCTCACCCTGTACATCAACATTCAGATGGTTTTGAAGAGAGCACAGCATCCAAGGAGTGTGACACCACCCCAACTTGTGCAGAAGTCAAAGCAATGTTTGAAGCATTTGTAAGAAACTGTCATTCTACATAGTCATCTAAAAGTGCAACTATAGACGAAAATTTGGAAGCATTTCATGGTCGTTGTAGCTTCAAAGCATTTATGAAGTTCAAGCCGGTGAAGTATGGTCGGAAAATCTTCATGCCAACAGACTGACAAGTCATTCCTCACAACCAATATGGAAACATATTCTGGCACCTATACCATCAGCAATTCTGCCAGTGATGTAAATAGCTCACATCTCATTGACTGGAAGAAATATCACAGTCAAGTGGTTTACGAGTGTGCCATTGGCACAAGACCTGCTGCAAAATCACAGATTGCCTTTGGTAGGAACTGTCGGGAAAAACAAAAGGGAGGTGCCTAAAGAATTCATCCAACTGAAGGGCAAGCAAGTTTGTTCCAGTACTTCCGGTTTCAGCAAGGACAAAATGACCCTTGTTTCCTATATACCTAAGAAGAATAAATGTGTGCTCTTATTTTCAATGATGCATTATACTGCTGACATAGATCCTCAAGTTTTGAAGCAAAGAAGCCGGAAATCATCATGCTTTATACTCAAAAAAGTTGATGTTGATATTGTGAATCAGATGAGTCAAAATTATCCACCGAGCCATATTTCCAATTGTTGGCCATTCACTATTTTTTACTTTTTTGTTGAACTTGGGTGGCATCAACGCACAAATTATTGTGCAGGAAGATACCAGGAAAAAAATTTCATGTTGTGAATTCCTAAAAGATCTTGGATGGAATCTACTGGATGTCCATCTGAGGAAGAGGGTAGCCATCAACATTTTGCCAAAATCCTTCAAGACAGAATAAAACATATGACGGGACCTGTGGACCAAGCTGAAACAGTGGCTATCAGGAAAGGAGGAAGGTGCCACTTCTGTCCAAGGGCCAAGGACCTCAAGGGAACAAAGTGTTGTACCAATTGTGGAAAGGCGATCTGCAAAGATCACATAGTGGAGTCTTGTCCAGACTGTTTCTCTATCGAGTGAAAGTGTAAATCAGCGAGTAATAAAATATTTTTTAATAATTTTTTTCAACAAATTCAAATAACATTATTGGTGAAGATGTAAATCAGTGAGAAATAAAACATTTTTTTAAATAAGTTTGTTTAACAAAGATAACAGCATATACCATGCAAATGATGTAAACTGCAATTATTAGATGTAAATCAGGGAGTTACAAAACATTTTTTGAATAAATTAGTTCAACAAAGTCAAATAACAATGTTTATTATGCAAATTTTGTAAACGGCTTAAATTTACCCCGCGTGAATCCTCGTGTAGTATCTACTTACAGGCACAAGTTCTGAAGAGGTTAACTTGTGAAACATATTTAAAATAACTTGTTTCTCATTCTTTTCAATAATTTACTTTTAGGGTGCTGTTGTAACCCTGAATGTTCATTTTAGCCATACCACATTCACACCAGCCACAAGTTTGCCACCATATTCCTCACTGACATTCTGTATATTTTCATTCACAGTTACGATAACCGCTAAGTTTCAGTAAAGTAATTGATCTTTATTTCTAAATAATTATGAAAATGTAGTATATTGCAATAAAGTCATTAAATGTATACATTAGCCCATTTTAAAAGCGATAAAACAAAGAAAAGATAGGATCTATTTTCTGCCCTTAACTTGAGTATCAGTTAGGGGTCAGTAAGAATTTCACTGCGGCCACATGCTTGGGGCTACCTCTTGCCTTTGTTTACCTCAAGTATGTTTCTTTTTTCAGGAAGAGTATAGAAAAATTTGACATTTTTAAGTTTCTCAGATACCTTCAGTTGGCATGGAAAATGAGGTGTGACAAAAAAAAATGTTCTGTGTTACTCTTACATGACACTCTCCTCACTCTTCTACAAACTATTCTTACAAAAACCTGTTCCATCTACTTCATGTAAATCGGGACAAATGTTTGCAGAAATGGTTTCATTACACATTTCATTGTAGATAGAAAGGGGATACAGGATGCTGAGACAATAGTTAAAGCATTAAAATCTGCTTGCTCTGTGCTTGTTTTGAAATTCCTCTCTTTGCATGACTACAAGAAACAAAAGAATGATAGAGCACTTAAAAAGCATGAAATATTTGAGAATTCAAACCAATAACAAATTTATTTAAAGTGGTTATGCCACAGAATAAACAAGTAAAAGTATATTGACCTAAGCTGTGTGTTTTAAGTTCTACCTTTTTGTGCAGTAAGTTTTTTCTATCTCTAATGGAGTGTTGCATCCTCGGAAGATGCTGAAGTTAAATAGTTTCGTGTTCATCTGACATTTCATTTTTACTTTCTCTGGTACTTACCTACCATGTCAGTGAGGGAAGTTCTTGCATTTCACCCAGAAATTTGATATCAAAATCTCACCAGAAATGCATACTTTGAAGTTCTCTGATTGCAAAAGAAAGGCATTTTAACAAAGGTCTCTGAGCATGTATTTGTGTGCATGCTGCTAATATGAAACTTGGTAATTAGTTTTGAAGATTGAGAAGCTAGTAACAGTGATGTGTCATAATTTAAAATAAAGAGAGTTGAAGGTTGTTACATTACATCACTAAAATGTTCTTACTTGAACGTGTTTCGGGAGACAGTTTGCTCCCATCATCAGGATGTTGTTTTTTTTCACTGACGAAACATGCTAGCGATGGGAGAAAACTGTTTCCCGAAACGCTTTCAAGTAAGAACGTTTTAGTGATGTAGTGTAACAACCTTCAACTCTCTTTATTTTAAATAAAACTTTGTGTTTAAGTTCAGTATGTGACAAAGATTTTCAAGAAAATCTCCTCACTCTAAACTATCCTTCACATGGAACATTATTTTTTTATTTTCTCAAAAATGGTTGTAACCATTTAAATTAAAATAACAATATTTAAGGTATTTTGCTGACAAATGAAATCTACTTCTTGAATTTTCTGTGAGTAGCCTATTAAGTCGTCCTCATTCAGAATGACTTTAATATGATTGGTAAACCGTAAGAAATAAATGAAACCTTACCACAAAAATGTAGATCTTCTTAAAGGGCAGTTCCATGAGAGCTTGGATATATGTCACAAAAATTGAAAGTATACTAATTAACAAAGAAATCACCACGTATTATTGCAAAAATAATGTAGTTTTGCACTTGAGCTTCTGTTTTATTTTAAAAACATTCTGAAACTATTTATGTGAGTGTATAATCAATCTTGAGCTACAGGTTTTCAAATCCATTAAATATGCATTATTTCAAACCTAAAAATAAATAAGAACAAAATCATAGAAACACCAAATCCCAATCACAAAATATACATATAACTTAACTGAATACAGTTCATTAGCTTTCACTATTTAATTTTTAACTTTTCAGATTGTAAACAGGTTATTAATTTTATAACTATTAGTCATTCCATTACCAAAAGAATGCTTATGTTTTTCTGTGGAAACAATAAGATATTTTTTTGGAAAATTAAAAAGAGGTATGCAAATACAATTTAATGTATGGAATAATATAACAATAAGGAAAAAATTTAAATCCACTTCAAACCAGCTTTTTTATATTGGTAATGGAATGGCATGGATGCATAATGGAATCACAGAAAGCTGGTAACAGAATGACAATATTACAAAGCCTCTTTAACACTTTGCATCCCAGGCATTTCTTCAGTTGAAGAGCCAAGAGACCCAGGGTTTTTTCACTTGTTTTGAATAATTATTTGCAGTACATCAATGAAATCTGCTAAAATGTTGTGTATTCTGAAAGTATGCTTTTCAACGATTTCTCAAAAAATAAGAAAATAGTTGTAACTTCTATATTAATGTTTTATTTTGAATTTACAAAAAGCATCAAAATGTGATTTTCAGAAAATCTGCATAAAGCAGCTTACATCATATTGATACATATCTAGCTTTGGTATGGTACACACTGAAACATTCTGGCATGCAAAGGAGAATTTTAGTCTGGACACCACCAGCTGGTTTCTTTTCTGGAAGCTTTCCCTTCAGAATGTTTTGATTTGCCAGGACGAACCTTACGTACACTAGTTGCATGTGCTTTTTTATCAGTGTAAGATATTTTGTCTGAATAAGCATAATATTGGTGGCGGTGGCAGTTCCTTGGGCTAACATACATCCCTTTTCAGCCAATTTCTCATCCATCTTTTGCATAAAAATTGCCAAGTGACAGTCATTTTTATTTGTTCTTGTTTCGCAGTATAAAACAAATCATTTGCCAGAGCCATTGCAAAGAAATGAAAGAAGTTTTTTTCCCCACCTTTTCAACTGCTTTCTTTTCATGGGATAGTAGAATATCATTTGGTCTATTCTGTCAACCCCAGTTTTGTTCAAATTATAATCTAGAATAGTATCTGGCTTTGACTTAGTTTTATCTCCACCCATGCATTTTACTTTTATTTCTGTTCTTGTCATTTTGTGCACCGTTGACAGACACAGTGCATCCCTTGTATTCCTCCATTTTAGGCAAAGTAAATGACCCTCATAAATACACATTCATCTCTTTTCAGCTTCTTCAAGACAGTATTCTGTTTGGGCAGTTCTTTCCTGTTTTATATGATGTACATATCGCCTTAGTCTTTCTACTTCACAGGAAGTCAAATACAGTTGGGAATGTGTAAAATCTATCCATAAAGATAGTATGTCCCTTATCAAACTAATTATTCATCAACCTTTTGAGAATCGCTATAACTCAATTATCCTGTTCCCCTTTACCTGCATAGACATAACCAGTCTTGGATTCACAAAGTGTATACATTTTTATTCCATATTTTTCATGATTTTTTTTATTATATATATAAACCCTGAATATCACCTTGTCTCAAAAGCCACATATTCCTTCATCAATAGTCAAATTTTCATATGGGTAAAATGATGTTGCAAACCGCATTAGAAGATGATCCAGAAATAGTCTAATTTGTGCGTTGGATCATGTCCAGGTTGGTTTCTGGGAATATAGGTTGAATTATCATTGATATGGAGATTTGAAAGGATTGCACTGAAGTGATTTCTTACATAACTGATGGAGGTAATGGAGTGGATATAAAATCAGCTGTTGAGTAATTTCTCATTTTAGGCTTGTTTACCAAACACACGTGAATAACTGTAGCAAAAAACCATACATTTCATGTAGTTTGACTCCTATCCGCTTTTGCCGTACGCTGTTCAGTTTCAGATTATTGGTTCCTCTAAACTTGTCATATATACGTTTGCCATACTGTTTGTCTCTGATTTTGTATGCTTCACAATTGTCTTGGGGGAAGAATAGAGAAAGCCTCCATTGGTGTAGAGCTGTCATCAGCTGGTGCAATTACTCCAGCAACTTATGTAAAGTGTGGTAAAGTAGGTTGATTATCAGTGAGCAACCAGCCTAATACAGTATCTGACATACCATTTTTGAAAATGCACCTTATCTTTGCTGGAGGTCCAGGAGATACTGTTGCAAAAGTCCTGGGTTGAAAAGTACATTATGTAGAAAAATTTGGTTTTCCGTAACAATAACCATAATTACTAACCAGCATTATCTGGAACTTATTCCTAATCTGAAAGTTCAAAAAGCTCTCCATCAGAATCAGAATTTTCCAATACTTCATTAATTGCATCCCGAATTTCAGTTTCAGATTGTAAAATTGAGGAAACAGCTGCATTTTAATGTTTATAGATGCCAAACGTAATAAACAGTTCACCATCTTCTAGGAAAATGGTGCAAGTGGCCCGAGAGCAGCTGATATTACCAGCTCTCTTATATTTTCTAATAGTTTACTAAAGCAAGGACAGATGGCAGCTTAAATCAGAGAGCTAAATGATAAAATATGCCTGACCATCTCATAGCCCAAGCCTGAGTTACAGTCATGCAATTTCATTAAAAGTGTTAGAAATTGAGTGTGGTCTGCATGAAGATTTCGCATGGTATGAGCAGTACTCTGGCTTGGGCTTCAATGTGTTAATGCTGCCCAGTAATATTATTAATATAAGTCATGTTGCATGTTATTTACGGTTTTAGGTTATTTTATGTTAGCTATATTAGCAGTGTTTTGGAGAGAGAGTAACAAAGAAAAGGAGGGAAACATAATTTGTATGCAAATCTGAGACAAAAGCCATTTGACCAATTAGGGATTGATCCTATCTGAGAAGAATTAACTGGAAGGTATGTCAGTATGTATTTTGTTTTTAATAAGAGTAAAAAGAGATGTACCCTTAAAATGTTAAAAAAAAATTACCTAATAAAAATGACTTAATAATTTATTGCAATAATAAATTAATAACTGTCACAAATAATGAATATGTGGTTTGAATAACTATATTTTAAAATTAACTTTCTTAGTAGAAAATGTAATTATTACTACTAAACAAGTAATAAATTCAGTTATCAGATCATTTTCAATTTTATAAAGTAGTATGAAAAATATATTAGTGTACTCATTAGCCTAAACATACCTTACTTAGCATTGCAATACACCACCATGGTCATCTTCTGGTTATCAAAAGGAACGGCGGTTGTCAGCTAACACTGGTTTATACTTTGAGAAACTTCTCTCCACTTCCACACATGTTTTAAGTGCGTATTTAAAAGTCCTCTGTCATTGCCTGTTAAACCCTCTTTACAAATGTCAATTCTGAAGTTTTCTCCTGACAGAATACTGGCAGTTTAACAAGCTGTTTGATACCCTTTATTTTTGTCCAACACATTTTAGTTTCTGCCCAATTTTGTCCCCAGTCTCGCCTTTTACATTTTGTATTCTATCTTCAGCAGTCCTAACTCAATTGACTTATCCAATACCATGCCACTTTCTTCTAGGCGGGTTATGTTTTCTGTCAAAAATATAAAATTTGATTTAATGAAAGCCAATTGACCTTTGATTTGAGTATCAAAAACAGGTCCTGTACGCTCCCAATTGCCTTAGAATATGCCCTATCAAAGCCACCTGTGCCTAAAAATTGTCACAATGATATATACATGCAATTAACGATGTACCCCAGCATGTTAAGATTGGTGCCATGGGGCAAAGCTCTATTAGACTGTCTTTGAAATACGTAGTTTGTGTTAGTGCTTTCAAAAATATTTTCTTTACTGTGGAAATTAGTTACTTCTGGAAATGTTGATCTGACATATTCTGTGATTTGATGAAAGGAATGGGCCAAATATGAAACATGCACCATCTTACTGTAAAATGATTGGATCGATTTTGCCGCCTTCACAATGTAAGGTGTCACGTGTGTTAGGAAGAGGAGCACGCCAAGTTGTACTCCACTAGGCCAAAGTAAACACATGAATTTATCGAACAATTTGCATATCTGAGTGTGGTCAGTTAGCCATCTCCAAAACCTGTGAGGTCAGAAAAAGCATTTGTCCGGCACTAATAGTTTCTAGGGTACTGATCACTACATTGGCTATATAATGCCCCTCTGAATCGGTTTGCCTTTGCAAAGGTTTGATCATCATCAATTGATACATAAATTTTTTTTCATTCACACAATTATGTATTTGTCTTAGCATGGCTTCATAACATTTTTGTAGGTAGTTTTTGCACAAAGTTGATTCATCTGGAATTGTATGACCAGTATGGCATTCCAGAAAATCGCGTAATTTGGAATTGCTTCATTTTCTTAATGGAATATTTGCACTAACAAACACTTCACATAATTCTTTATTAAAGGAGGATAACTTGTTACATGATGTCGAAGCACTTTCTTTTAACAGTAATTGGGACACTTGTCTTTTTTTCACATTTTGAAGAGCTCGCTAATGCTTTTCCCGCCTGACATGTACAGTGAACCGTTTGTCAGCAGTGACTTAAATTTTACACATTTTTACAGAACAATACAGTTCCATCAGTTTAGAATGTGTTTTTGCTGAATTCTGAAACATATTGTTTAAAATGGGATGTAGTTGATTTTTTGCATCTCAATTGTCTAACACAACAAATTTAAACACCTCACAAATCACATTCATACTGTGACATTTCTAGCCCTTGACTGAAGCAATCTACTTTCACACGTATACAGGATGTAGTCGGTAATTCCCTGGATTGATGCGTCAGAAATTCATCAAGGTCAAGAGGGAATAAATTGGGTTTACACTGACTTGTGTTAGTTTAGATGGCTATCTCACAAAGTTACTATTTTATAAAAAAATTTATATAAAAATGAACTTTTAACTACAGACTTTAAAAATCCCCAATAAATTGATGAAAAATAAACAAAATGATCTAAAAATGCATCTTAACTTAAATTGCTTTATTATGAAAATGTGAAAAAAAATGCATTTTGATGAACTATAAACACCACATATATCTTAATGTTATTTGTTCCAGAATGCATTTAATTTCTAATAAGCCTCATCTCTGGCTACAAAGAAAAAAGATAACTTTTCATCAAAAATCTGCGTCCTAGTAATCAGATTTATATTTACTTATGCAGGGGGTACAGTGCCTCTCACAGCATCTGAGATGTGAGAATATCGACAGTGACTTAAGGAGAAAGGTTTAGCTGACGAGATGAAGATAAAAGATAGGGAAAGGCCAAACTTTTGACTACTGCTCAATTAAAGATGCAAAGGGAAAATCAGTGAAAGTGCAGAAATAAAACTGAAAACACAGCTGAAGATAATATCACAATCCCTATAAATCACCTTGTACGCTAAATAATGCAGTTAAATGTGTGGCAACTCGCTTATCTAGAAGTCCAGGAAAATGCAAGAAAGTTGTCAACTTGCTCTTGCTCATGAAATTTCATTTCTACATGTGAGAAAAACAAATTAAACGTTTAAACCTAGGCACAAAAGCTGCGACTGTATTCTATGCCCAAGATATTTCACAGCAAACTCCTGGGATGAAAGATTATTTAACTATTAGAGTTAAAACAGGCA
This sequence comes from Deroplatys truncata, assembly GCA_030765065.1. Classification (NCBI taxonomy): domain Eukaryota; kingdom Metazoa; phylum Arthropoda; class Insecta; order Mantodea; family Mantidae; genus Deroplatys; species Deroplatys truncata. Next base: position 95,465,837 of record CM060984.1, on the reverse strand, counting down.
AGAAAAGTAAAATCCAGAAGAGAGACATGATTATGACACTGAAAGAAGTTCATGTAATATACAAGCAGCAGTTTCCAGACATGCCACTAAAATTAGCCAAGTTTTGTGCTTTGTGGTCACAGTTTGTGTGTACCATACAGGAAACCCCACACATTGTATGCTTGTGTCGTCATGAAAATGTTAAACTTCTTTTAAGAGTGATTAATGAAATTCTTCTACAAGTCAGTGTAATATTTAGTGATTTCATTAGCACCATAATCTATGATCGAGAAAGAAGACTATCATTTCAGAATATGAGGAGTGTGCAAACATATATCTGAAGAGTAAATTTTGCTCCGGTGAAGAACTGTTGAAACAGAAGATTAAGTGGGAGCAGTGGAAACTATGAATCAATGAGTGATACTTAAAGAAATTCGTGGAACATCTGTCAGTGTCTTGGTGCTCTCTCTAGTTTGATACCAAATTTTTTACATCAAACATTTATTAAGCATCAACAATCAAAGTTTTATTAAGCAGATAAAGAAAACGGCAACGAATAGGAACATTGTTGCGGCAAGTTGACTTTGCAGAAAACAACACAGTCCAAATGCAGAATGAAGTTCAAAGCGCATATTGGTCAAAGACAGATCACTGTCTTTACAGTATATGTTTGGAACTCAGAAAATGTGCTATCATTGGTGATTAACTCGATCACAATAAGTATTTTGTGTGTGCCATCTTGGATAAAATTATGAAACATGTTGTATTTGTGAATCCATGCACAGTAACAGTAACTTTTGTGAGCGATTGTGCTGCAGATTGTGTTGGGCAGATCAAAACTATCTATTGAACCTTACATTATCATGTATCAATATTATTCATTGTCAACTGAGAAATTTGTTCATAATTTACAAAAGCAGTCTTCACCACATGAACTTGATCATTCTTTACTTGAAGGGGATTTTGCCTTGGTGTCCTATGATGTTGGCAAAAGAAGTATACAATTTTTTTTAGTTCAGGTGACTTGGAAGTAAGTTATGAAATTTCATTTCTCAGAAAAAATGATAAAAGCAGAAAAGTTTTGCATTTCCCATAAAAAAAGATAAATCTTAGGTTAAAGGCCAAATAGTAGGGAAACTCGCTGCACCTACTATTGATCAGAGGAACAAATAACACTCTTCTAATCCTATCACCAAAGCAGAATGAGCATGTAATTCCATTACCACTGCAGTGTCATTCCGTTACTGTCATACATTTATATTTCTACAGAGTGAGCCAAAAGACTCCGAACCGCCTGCGCTGTGTTTTTCCTGTCCTCTGTGCTTGTTGCCGTCTGCCACTATCATAGAAAGGCACGGATGAAACCATACAACATTTTTAAAACTTCTTTTAAAGGCTTTACTTACTAACTTTATGAAAGGAGATGCTGAAACTGGTCACCGTCGTCCATACATTTTTGGCACCTGAATTACTTTTTTGAAGTGGTAAGTTGCTGTTTTTTTCTTGTGATCGTGCAGGTAATATGGAATTTCAAAGCCATCACATTGCGATCTGCTGTTTAAAAATCTGACTGTTGCTGTAGATTGATGCACCGTTCTCCTTCATCCAAAAGGAAAATATGTGTAATGGTTGTAAGAATAGTTTGTACAAGTTAGTGGGTATGTATATAACTACTTATGCAGCAGTAGCATCAACATAAGGGGGGTGATAGGTGAAATTTCTATTTTGCATAATTTTAAACCCACAAAATTCTTTGTACACATATTTGGGGCATTGTGTGGAACTATTTGGCAGAGTTTCATTTTTGTATGTCAATTAGTTTTTTAATTACATTGAAAATTTTCTTTTAAAAAATTTGCAAATTTCAAAATGAAATTTACTCTACACTTTTTTGAAAGCATAAATTTAAAAAATTTTACAATAACTACACACATTTTATTTTTTTTTATACCAAAAAGTACTAAGTTAATCTTGAATTCCAAGCATGAGTTTTTTTGTTACCCCCCCCCTCCCCCGCTTTTGAATGAATGAATAAGTGTAGCAAAAATTAAAGTGAAGAAAAATGAGTTTAAAAGTTTGCCTGCAGTTAACCAGAAATAATGACTTGCAGACATTCCTAGAAGTGTCCAGCTTAGATGTGTAATTTTTACTCCCTTTTTATTACAAGCACTGCAAATCAGTTCTAATTTATCGCATAAGCCAAGCCTTTCAGTGCCAACTCTTATGTACAAACGCTTTTGATTGTGGTCATTACACTTCAGGTCCTTCACCAACGGTGACAGTAAAAGTGGTGTCTACCAATATATATTTACAGCAGGTATATGTTCACAATTATCTTCCAACTGTTTCTGCCTTAAATTTTTCTTTTGTACACCACATTCTTGCTCATCTAACCTTTCATCAGGTATTATTTTCATTATTTACACTTGTTTCTGGCTCATGTGTATGAAACAACATATAATTTGATGTTACACGACATCTACCGGCAGAGCTGCTGTTACTATGTAATACTGATCGCGGTGCTTGTGACAAATCAGAAACTAACCTTCACGGGAAAAATTCCACAAAAATGGGTTTAAAAAAAGCGGATTTTTTGCTTCATGCAGCAATTTTATCACCTGCCATGCCTTCTCAGGGACATTTAAAGAGGGCAGATCTTTAAATATGGTGTAATTAGAGCAACTTCTGGACACTGTAGTGCTTTAAAGCTTTGCATATATGCACTTCAAACCACCTAGTATTTTTTGGTACAAAATGTGAAGTTTTGTCATTTTTGGTCACATCCGTTTCCCCCTTAAAGACTCATAATTCACTGGCTGTAAAACTCTGCACACAACTATACCTACGCCGCTGTATCTCAGGCCCTGACATTTCATGAGGGTCAGGCATATATCAGAATGGCTACCTTGAGCAATATTAGTGCTGTGAATTTCCATACTAAAGGACGCTATTCTGATTCACTTCAACAGATAAATCGGGACTGTAATTTGATTTCTTGTTAGTCTGTAATACATATGGTCTACTGTAGCTGCTTAGAGCTTTGCTGCACGTAAAACACAACACGAAAGAAAAGAATAAATAATTCGATAAGGTTTGCAGTGCTGGGTTGACTCGCACTGCAAAGGGTGGAAGTTGTCTGTTAGGACCAATTACAGGCTCCCTCTCCGTGTGCGTCCCCTGCAGTTTGGGCTGTGTTGCTGATTCTCTTATAAGTGAAGCACGTGTCGTCAGTAGTTGTTTGCTTTAATCCAGGTGAAGTTTGTTTTCTGTGCATATGCGATTTACTGCGTTACCCTTATTTAAGTTACCTGTAAATGCTTTCTCCATGCTTTAAATACTATTTCATCGTTTGCATTTTACGAAGAGATGGCACAGGTATACACACGTGTTCACAGTAGGGGTAAGAATTGGCAACACTGCCTCTCTCGGTCGCGCTAAATGTCAGAGCTGGAGATAAAACTGCGGTAGTATAATACAGTAGATAGGAAATGGAAATAACAGGCAGCAGCCCTTCAGAGAATGAAGTTCTATTTGTATTACATGTAAATAAGCTGCAAGCTGAAGCCATAGGCATAATGTGGAGAGTAGTGTTGGCAAGTAAGTAACTTGTACATACTTAACACATAATTTACATGTAGAATGTGTAATGTAGAAAACTGTTTACTACACAAAGTAAAAACCTAACAGCTGATTTTGACAATTTAAACATCAGTTACTTAATTCCTTTTAAGTTTATTAATGTTCTGGCATATAAAAAGTCCATTCAGCCATGTTTCCCAACTCTGATGTTTGGTCATTTACTGTATAAAATTTGGAACATTATTATATTAAATTACTTTTTAATAATGTAGAAATGATAAACTGTTGTATTGTAAAAACAGCATTATCACTTATTTGATTGAAATAAATTCACTTATTTTATTCTTTGTAGCAAATTATGGTTGTTTTCTGTTTTGTTTGTAATAACAAAGAATATTCAGTGTAACACAAAATGTTCAGCTAAGAATTTGGTCCCTGTTAGGTTTCAAAATAGATTCCTATATACAAACATTACTTGAACTTGCATTCTTTGTGGTAAATTTAAAAATTAACAGAACACTATGCGTTCAAATTATGTAATCAGTCATTACACATTGATCTTTGATTTTAATTGAGTAATCAACATATACTAACTTCGAATTTTTAAATAGAAGATGATTTCTATTAGCATTATGGATAAGGTAGCAGTTGAAAAATACCCTCTCTGGTTGTGCAGGTGAAGTTGGAATGTTCAGAAATGTATTAGCCATATCTGCTGGTTTCAAATGGCGTCTCTTCTTAAAGAACCAGAATGTTTTTGGGGATGTAAACCCTTGCCCAAAAGTTCACCAAATATTCTTGCTTTTTCTTGATACTGCTACACTTTCTACATCCAATGTTTCGAATGTAAGTCCTTCTACTTGCTCATGATGTTCTTCATTGATGTTCTGTATCTGATATTGTGGGCGAAGTGCTTTTGCTGCTAGAGTGTATATATTTAGATTTTCTCCACTTCTCAACAAGGTGCAGCTTGTCAATATGACCATCAGATAACTGTAGGACCATCTATAATTCTGCTGCATTAGCAACACTACTTTCTGAGAAGTATTGATGAGCTGGCTGACAGGATCTTAAAATGCAAGTTCATTTACTCGTGCAAGAATTTTTTCTTCAAGTAATAGTATTTATTGAATTCGTCAGCTGCCTTTTTTACGCATTGTTGTTATTTTTCATTGAGATACAGCATCTTGTTGAGAGCACCAATGGGTGTCCACAGCAAGACTAACTCTAGAACCACCTTTAAGTTGGTGGTGTTGATTGGAATTTTTTAATGCTTTCATATTTGATTTATTTTTGACAAGAAGTTTGTTGGTAGTAATCCAATAGATTTCCAATGTGATAATTACAAGCAGATTGCCTCATTTATGACACTTTTCATTTTTAGCATGTTGCTCACATTATTGGAATGCATTACTATAGACGTTTGTTATAGTCTTTTTACCTTCTCTACTACGTATAGTAACTAGGGGAAGTATTGTATTTCACCTAGAAATTCAATGCCAAGATTTCACCATAAATTTATGTTTTGAAGCCCCCCTGAACTCCAAAAAAACATTTTTAGAAAGAGGTCTGTGTGTGTGTGAACAACATAAAAACAAAAAGTCAGTTAACCCTTCCTCAGCAGAATTATTTTCAGGATTTTCTAAGTTTTGCGAGCTATTGCTTCCTGCCACTGACAAAATGAAACCAGAAGCATACTTTTGTGAATCTAATGAACATTTTGTTAAACAAAATGCCAGCTACAATGGCTTATTAAATGCACAGTAAGTATCCAAATGAATCTGATGTGTAACCATTGATAGCAAATATATGCTCGTTTTGCCTGGGAAGTGTTAAAGTACCAAACTTGGTATTTAAGTCCCCCATCTTCCAAGGACGATAAGAAGATTTTTCAAAGATATTTTCATGAAAAATGAAATGTATAGCTTGAAGTTTTAGGGAATAGCCTGATGTCCTCTTCATTCTGAATTGACTTTTCTTAATTGGTAAACCATAAGAGAGAAAATCTTAATACACAAAAAATGTAGATGTCGTTTATGCACAATTTATGTTAATTTCCAAGATATTCCTTGTTATTGGTTTGAATTTTCGAATACTTATACTTTTCTTAACTGCAGGGTGTTTTTTCTCTCCTGGTCATGCAAAGGGACCAAAACTTCAAAGCTATCACACAGCGACCCCAGCTGTTAAAAGATTTGACTAGCATTTAAGCCTATTGCTTGTACCTATTCAAATTGTACCTACAAGGAAATACATAGTAAAACCATATCTACAAATGTTTATCTCCATTAACATGAATTAAATGGAAGAATAAGTTTTTTTAAAAATAGTTTGTAGAAAAATGGGTAGAGAAAGTAATGTGGCTAACTCCTCTCCCTTTCTATTTCAGATGCTTCCTTTAATAGCTCACATTATTTCATTTCCTGTCTGTGATTCACTTGCTACTTTGAAAGCCTCCAGAAACATAGTTCTTGGTTTTCCAGCACTTGTATTAACATTGTGTACCATTTGCCCAACATTCTTTGTAGTAGTGAATTCATTTTTTCATCCATCAATGAGTAAAACTGAGTCAGGATCAACACAGGTGTTTGTTGAAGATTCTTCATTGCAAAAATAATCAAGGAGTATGTTTGAAGAATGTTTTCATTCAGGCAGGTGGTAGAATGGGTGTAATATCTGTGGCATAGTTTAAAATGCTTGCTTTCCACAACATTAAATAGAATGTCCCCCCCCCCAAAAAAAAATAAATTAGAAAGTGCTAAGCCCCTTTTTTGTGTGAAGCACTTATCTTGTCAATGTAAGTGCTATTGTACATCCAGATGAAGAGTTAAAGGGTTGTTTTGAGTGATGGTTAGCAATGGAATCCATTCCAGCATAGTGTGTTGAACTTCAAGTGCTGGTTTCTAGGTCCACCTGTTCCAGTGGTTCGTCCACCTCCACAGTGTCTGTGAAGGACATGTCTTATGTAGGATGGGAAATGCTGAAAGTGTTAGCTCTTAGATGCTATTTCTACTGCATATTCTTCTATGAGCTTTAGGCATTCTTTTGGTATGTTTTAAGAATCACTAAGCAGATGCAAAGATTTAGTACAGTTTTTATTTTCAACTTTCACATGAACAAAATTAAGTTATTTCTACTGCATATTCTTCTATGAGCATTAGGCATTCTTTTGGTATGTTTTAAGAATCTCTAAGCAGATGCAAACATTTAGTACAGTTTTTATTTTCAACCTTCACATGAACAAAATTAAGTTATCCATAAACATTGTGAATTCTTCTGCTACCTCCATTCATATTATTCAAAATTTGATCACCAAAGAAAGAAAGGGGGAAAAAATCCAGGGTGCGGCATAAGTCAGTTAAACGAAAATGCAGTACAGTGTTTGGTAGCATTCAGTAATTTCTTACTGAAATTGTTCAAAGTATTCTCCATTGTTATCTAGACATTTAACACAACATTTAAACACTGATTTACATATCTTGTTATATAACTTCCCATTATTACCAAAATTTTTTTCACATTCTTGTTCAATCAGATCCCTTAAATGCTGTAGGTTTTGTAGTGAAAACATTGTCTTTCAACATCCTCCACATTGAACAATCACACGATGTGAAGTCTGGTGATCTTCAAGGCCAATCAATTTTACTCTGCCTTCCTATCCATTCTTGAAAATTGTTATCCAAAAATGCACGGACATGTAGTCCGTAGTGTGATGGAGCACTGTCTTGCTGTCAGATGAGGTGATTTCATACAGTTTCAAGTACAGGGGTATTGTCTAATTCGATAACTTCACTTAACATTTCAAGATACCTTTCCACAGTCATGGTCCCATCGAAAAAATAAGGGCCTATCACTCCTTTGCTGCATATACCAGCCAAAACCGTAACTCAGGAACATTTAACTTGATAATAAATCATAGATTTTTCAGAAGGGCAACACATGCAATTGTATTTGTTAACTCTTCCATTTAACTTAAAACTTGCTTCATCAGACCACAACATTGTTTTGTAAAAGTTAGGATTACTTTCACTACAGTTACATACCACTCACAGAATTCATGTCTGATCAAGATCATCCTTGTTTAAGGCGTGTAGCAATGTAGGTTTATAAGGTTTCAAATGTAATGTTTTTAACATTCTCCTTTAACTTCTTAATTATACAAGTTTTAATAGAGTCAACTGAAAAATTCAATGCCACAGACGGGATTTGAACACGGTTCTCCCACTCTCCTTGCGGTTGCTCTAACCATTGAGCTACTTGACAACATGCCGGTGGGATATTGGTCTGTAAAAAGGTATAATTAATTTCAATTAATTATATATAATAATAATAAAGTAAAAACCTTAAGAAACCTATAAACACCCAGCACTGAAGTACTTGTAATTGCAGGTTGACACTTGACACTGATATTGTCATCTCAAGTGAGATGCCTTGGTGGTCTGTCTGGGAACCAAACTTGAGTCAATTGGGGAACTCAATGTCCTACTGGCATGTTGTCACAGCTCAATGGTTAGAGCAACCACACGGAGTGGCGTGATCAAATCTTGGCTGTGGCATTGAATTTTTCAGTTGACTATTAAAAACTTGCCAAGACCAGCTAAGGTCTGTAAAAAGTATAATTAATTTAAATTAATTACTTATAATAATAATAATAATAATAATAATAATAATAATAATAATAATAATATAGTTGTAAGTACTTGAGTGATAGTGTGATTCATCAAAACTTTTAATATTGGTGCTTCTTTAGTTGCGTGATTAAAAGTCATATAAATAACTCCTGGTGCACACCAGGCCTTACTGCTGTTAGCTCCTTGTTCTCTTTCTTTATTTCCCCTCCCCTTCTCCTTGTAAGTAGCATTGTTTTTAGAAAAACATTGAAATCATAGTTAAAATTTTCTTTGCAGGATCTGTGGAGCCTGTTAAGGAACAAATGTGGATTTATGATAGTGAACAGCAACAAATGGTACAGAAAGAGCTTACATATGTTCCTGGTTTGTATAAAATTTTTGACGAAATCTTGGTAAATGCTGCAGACAACAAGCAGAGGGATCCTGGAATGGATACCATAAAAATTGATGTTGATCAGTAAGTAAAACTTCTTTTAGAAATGGTGTTCAACATTAAATTCAACGTAAATGGCATATATAACATGCAAGGAGATTAGCTTTTTAGTAGCTTTCAAAGTCATGCAGGAGGTATCACATTTTATTTTGCACAATGTTCAGTAATAAACAATGCAGACTTCATTGTGTTGTGGGTTCATCAAGACTGCATGGTTTTCAAATGCAAAAATGAAAGCATTGGGAGGGGGGGGGCAGAAGTATGGAGTGGAAGTTTTATGTTTATACATATAAATTGGTGACTTAATTAAAGGGGTGAGGCAAGTATCAGGAAACATGAACACAAATTGGACAGTGTTGTGCATCAACCGGCCAAGCACCAATTTTTAAAATGTTGGTATATTGATACCAGCTGTTGTATAAAAGTATAAACTATTTATAGACAAGATTTTGGTGGCATTTGTGTAATGATGACCTAAATAGTAATTAAGAATCAAAGCATCTTATATAAAATGATTATCATTCCCAAAACTTTAAACATGTGTAGCTGTAAACTTTAGAAATGGCGCATAACTGATTCATACATAATGCCATCTAATTATAAGTACTAGAATAAAAATTAATGTAAGCAAACTTTTAGCTACTATATTCTAATCGGAAATGAAATGTTTCAGCCTTCAAAATACATTTCAGAAACCAGCGAAAGATTTTCTTGCCGCTTGTCTGTTAGGACATTGTTATAGCTTGAAAAAAGAAAGAAAGGGGAAGAAAGAAAGAAAGAAAGAAAAAAAGCTCACAATCTACTTTGGCATATGGGCATCCAAATTGCCTTTAATGCAGCCTTTGCAAAGTCTGGGTTTGTTAGGGTCATCCCTACCAACATTGGTACCATTGGTTTGCTTTCCACTCAGATTTTGTTTTGGGTAGCCCTTTGCAATTTCACACTCTTGCAAATCAGAGAAAAAAATCTGATGTGTTACACTCACATGACTTTCTCTACTCTTGTACAATCTATTTTTACAAACGCCTATTCTCCATATGCTTCATGTTAATCGAGATATCGAGATGTCAATCTTATTGGCAATTTTCTTGTAGATGCAAGGGGAATATGGTAGCTTTTAAGCGATAGTCAAATATTTTAACGCTGGTTGCTATGTGGCGCATTCCATTCTCTTTGCATGTCCAGGACATAAAAAAAATGAATAACGAATTTGAGAAAAAGTATAAGTATTGGAAAATTTAAGGAAATAACAAGCAATATCTCGAAAACGGTTCACTCAACAAAAGAGATGTATATGACATAAGTTGTGTATTTTAACGCGATCTACATTTTTTGTGTAGTAAAATTTTGTCTATCTCTTATGGTTTACCAGTTATGCAAAAGTCGCTCACAATGAAGAATACTTTTGGAGACATTCCCAGAAAATTCGAGATATACATTTCATTTCTCATGACATTATCTTAAACATATCATACTTTCATCAAAATCGTTAGAGCCATTTTTGAGAAAATTAAAATTTTCGAAAAATGTTCCATGTAAAGGGTAGTCTGGGGTGGGGGGATTTTCTTGAAAAACTTCGTGTCACATCTCGGGAAGATACTGAACCTAAATACCAAGTTTGGTGTTTATCCGACTGTTCGTTTTTGAGTTATGCTGTTCACAGACACACACACACACAGACACACACACAGACACACACACGGACATGTTTCCAAAAATGCTTTTTTTGGATTCAGGAGGTCTCAAAACATGTATTTCCGGTGAAATCTCGGTATCGAATTTTTGGGTTGAATGCAATACTTCCCCTACTTACTATACGTAGTAGAGAAAGTAAAAACATATCTTCTTTACTTTATACTCCTGTGAAACATCCATTGCCACAATCTACAGGATTGGACACACTCCTGCCTTGTTGTAATAGGCAGGGTCGAAAGATCACATAGAAATTAATTTAGTTGCTGAATGTGAAGTTGCATTGCTGAGTGTAGGCATGATTTTAGTTTTATTACAATGTTAGAGCATGTCACCATTTGTGCTCTAGTTTTACTACTGTGGTTACCAGTAGCGGAAAGATGCAGACTCTGCTCAGTGCACCTCAAGTCACCATGTATAGCAGTATGGAAGTAAATGGAATATCTCTGTCTCTAACGCATATGTGTTGCCATTAGCTTTGTCCTTTTCTACTCGCGCTGTCACTGAGTTGCTAATAAGTAATAGCATGCTTTAAATATTCATTTATAAATTTAAGCTTTTAACTCACCATATGCAGAATGTTTTTATCAGATTATATAATTTCTAGAGCCTATTTGTGCGCACAAATTTCTAAAGAAAACAAGCTCTTCAGTAAAAGTCCAATATTTGTTGTTTCTACGTTTATCACACAGTAACTAATAAACTAAAGGGTAGAATGCAGCAATATTTTTTCTTAGCTAGAGTAAACTAGTGTGCTGATACCTGCCCAGTTTGAATTCTCTACCTTTATTAAAATGAGCGTTATGATTTTTTAAATTAAATATTTTCAGAAAATTATGTACCTGTGCAGTAGAAAAGTCAGCCGGCAAGAAACGTTTTATTGGGTTTACAATGGGGACCAATTGAGATAAAATGTTTTGGAGACAGTTTTTAAAAGAAGCAGGAATCCTGTTACTTCTTCCTCATTGTGTGACCAACAAAAGTCATACATCTGTTCAACTAATAGGCCAGGCCTGATGTAGAAGTCCGTTAAGTTTAACATCAGTAGTAAGAAAGTGGGTACATTATTGTGTGAAGTGTTATGTAGGTTGTTTAGTTAACATTTTACGTAAATATTTATGGTTATGGAGGGAGAAGCTAGCAAGAGATGAAATGTTGATAAACTAAGGGCGGCGTGCGCCAAATTGGAGTAAATTGTTTCGGAAGTAATGTTTGCTAAAGAAGTCCCCACCATGGAAGTAGGTTACTACAGGAGCAATTTACCCCGGAAGTAACGTTGGAGAGCTCAGTTACAATTTACTCTTTTAGTTACGATTACGGAAGTAACAGCTCATTAGGTATTGTTTTGTTTGCGTGATTTAGAATGCGATCATGAATAAGGTTATGTGTTATAGGAAAAGGGGAGAAACATCCATTTAAACAATATGAGTGTAAAAAACGTGCGGTAACCTGCATTACGTTGGTCTTCAAAGCCAGTGAGATACCGTCAACACACAGCTTGCAATCCTAATTTTTATTTTAGGTTTATTAGTTTTTACATTTCTGATTTACACGAGGTTAGGTTAGAATTAGTTTTTTAATATAAGCTTAGGTTCCTGATTCATGGGAGGTTGCTTTTATTAATGTTTTCAGTAAAGACCAAAGTAATGTAGAAAAGCGAAAACGTGTTATAAAGATGCTGGAAAGTCATGATTGACGAGTTTAATAATTCGAGCGATGGGAAACATACTGAAGAGCAGCTTAAAATTCTGGAAACAATGTTTCTAATTTTCATTTGCATCGCAGATCACTTGCGTGTTGATAGAGAGATACCCTTTCTGATTTCGGAAAAGTTCACCATATTCACGGATGGGTACAGAATAGTAACATGCGTGCAGTCGATTCTACACACATGTGGGAAATCTGTAAAGGTGAAGAAGAATTGCCTTTTATTTTCTGAACACTCGTGTATATTTATATGTGCTATTAACTCAAAAGCGCTTTAACAACGCAATGAAATACATGGCCAGCAGACGCGTGGTGAACATTTATTTATAAGATCGTCTGTATTACAGGATTACGATGAACTTTACATGACATGAAAATGCTGGTAAACTAAAGGTATAATTGGCATGCACTTAACATAATGGGAATGACTCTTGATTGATAGTTCTTTTATTATGAGCTAGTGCCGATTGGTTCTAATCAAATTTTATGTAACGGGAAGGAAAAGTTTGACATTGCCGAACTTTTAAGTTACATCACGTTAAGTCAATGCTAAATATCTCCATTTAATACAGTGTAAGACTGTCACATTATGTTAAATTTATCGTAATGCCGGCTCAAGCTTCTGAAATGTTCCGGTATGAAACACTCGTAGGGCGCATAACAATAATAATTGCAATTTGGATTATAGAGCTGAAAATTTGTGTCTGAGTTTTGTTAAAATGTTCTCCAAGCAGGTTCAAAAGGCATGTATATGATTCTTTCCTAATACCGAAATGTTCATTGAACTTTCTCTCTGTATTAGTATCATATGGTTCTTGCATAGCACTATCGCATTCCCGTTGTTTTTTTCCATCGAGATCCTCAATGTAACCTAAGTAATCACTGTTTTCTTCATCGAGATCATCAATGTAATCTAAGTAGTCCATGAACACGTCAAAAATATCTTCCTCCAAATATGATATGGTATTCTAGTTCAATCGACAGGTTAGTTACTCCAACCAGGTCGCAAGGGTAAATTCTAACCTATATTTGTGCTCTATTTAATTCCGTAGTAACATACTACATGGCGGTGCTCTCCGGCATTTACTTCTGCGGTAATTTAATCTGGAAGTATCTGAAAGGAGTAAACTTTTTTGGAAGTAGTTTACTCTCGTATGGAAGTCGTCAAGTGTTGACTTGAATAGTAGTTTACTACGAAAGTAGAGCTTACTCCAGCTTGGTGCACACTGTCCTAAGAAGAGTAATAATGTGTTAGATTATTATTCAAGTAAGATGAGTGTTTAATAAGACAGTAAAGAAACAGCTAAGGCCACCCGGGTGTTCAGAAACAGTAGTATACAGGATAAAAAAGAAATGAATGAAAGGACCACTAAGGACCCATAAAAAAAGAATGCAGAAAAGAATGGGGGAAGCAAAAGCATGTAGCTTAACGCAGTATAATGGAAAATGCAAAGTGGAGTGTGGTGCATTGTTCATTCTTTGCGGTTTGAAAGCATTCCACTCATGTTGAATGTAATTTTGTCAAGGATAAACAGTGATGATACCCTACCAAATTAAAGCTTCTATTATTTTATGTCTCTATATTTCTTTCATAATATATATTTTATGCCTGTAAAATCGTATTTTGAAGTACTAAAAATGCAAAGATGAGACATAAAATGCAGGTGAAAATTAAATTACCTTAAATGGCAGTGCAGATATTTCATTATTTGGTGATGTATTATTCACAAGATGACATTAAATTGGTAGATTAACCACAGTTGGATGCCAAATTTGCAATGTACATATAGTACATGTGGCAACAGTGTGCCCCATTTAATCTGTACTGTCTTTTAAGTGTGAGATGCAATATAGCACATGTACTATTGGATATAACTGGTTTCCAAAAGTTTGATTAAATCTACAATGCTTTGTTGACACCCTTCATGAAAGCAGTGCTGCCTTAGCAGCAAGAAGCTCATCCTGCTCCATAGTATGCAGAAAGTCTACCTTAGCATTGTTGACATCTTCACTTTTCATGAAGGTCACTATATTCTTCAGGCGATCTGACAGGTAGATCATTGACTCAAACCAAGATCATCTTACGTTGATTACGTTTTTCATGAAACATAACATCAGCCTAGCTCCACAGAACAAATTTAACATAGAGAAATTACTTTGTAACAAGTTAAAAGACCCCATTTATGAGGATGGGAACAACTGTTTCCCGAAACATGTTAAGTGAGTAAACTTAAGTGATGTTAGTGTAACAATTCCGACTCACCTTTAAATAAATTCAATACACATCACTGTTTCTAGCTTCTTTTCATTACAATATCAACGTAACTTTTTTTTGTTTGTTTGTTCTCCCCTTTCTTTAATAGCAGTTGAGGTTCACCCTAAAACTTTCTGAACCTCACCTGAATGCTACTTTTTGTGATGGAAATCTCTTTTCCTTTCTTTACTACTTCTAAGCTTTAAAGCATGTATTACTATTTACCTTTACTTCTGGTTTAATTACAATAATTTTCCTTGTGAGGAGGTTAAGTTTCTAAAATGTCTTTGCATATGGGTGAGTCGGTACTGATCCATGCAAACAATATTTACTGTTTCTCAGCGCATCTCCAGCGAAGGATTAATTATTCTATTTGTCTGTTGTGGTACTATTTCCCAATGAATGAACAGCCGATTAGTCCTACCTAATACTCAACAGTATTAAAAATCTTTCTCCACTCATGATTGACTGGATTTTACACAATTGTTTTGCAGCTGATTTAACACAGTTGCATTCTAAGCATGTAATTTATTTGGTTGCTAGGTCACTTCTGGCCTATCACATTTTGCCTTTCTTCCCTAACAATTACATTCTGTGTTACATTTCACTTTTTTGTTAAAACTTTTGTTTCTACTTGCCTTTTGGCTATCTTCTTTTTCACTTGGAATCACATATGCTGTACATCCATTTTGTATTTTAACGTATACTTTGATTATATACAATATTTTTATTTTTGAGATGGCATAATTCTTATGTCTTGATGCTTTTGTTGTGATTCTATACAAACTTTAAATTACGCTTCTAGTTTTTTTTCAATGTCTCTTCCCTATTTTCCTAATATACTTTTTTAAAGCTATTTAGCTTAAATCAATTACTTTTACATTTGCCTTGTAGTAATGCTTTTTTGCTATTGGTTCATTTCCTGTTTCAGCTAGAAAAACAAAAACTGGTTTATGCACTGAGTATTATGCATACAGGGTGGACCATTTAAGTTGAGGCTGTACAATATCTCCAAGACTAAGTGTTGTAGAAAGAAGTGTCTGTAATAAAAGTTGCTTGATATTATGGGGGAAAGTAAATGCCATAAGTTGTGTTTTGTTTGGAGGACGTTATGATAATCATTTTAGGGTCAATTTAATTTTTTAAATGGGAACTTACAATTAGGGTCAAATTAAATTGACCCTAAAATAACCATCACAATGTCCTCCAAATAAAACACATCTAATGGCATTTACTTTCCCACACAATATCAAGCAACTTTTATTCAAGACATTTCTTTTTTCAATGCTTAGTTTTGGAGATACTGTGCAGTCTCAACTTAAATGGTCCACCCTGTATAAGAGAATTGTACACAGATGTGCATAACAAATTAACTTATGCAGTCTTTTTGACTGCTGTTATGAATGATACTGCTTTTTTATTGCATAGTTCTGTGTGAAATTTCTTGCAACACTTGCCACACAATTTGCATATTCAGTATCACTGGGATGGTGAAAGTCCTTAAGTGAGCATACTTTATGATGGAAGTCATGTGCTGCCATCCTTATGATTATTCTATGTTCATCAAAAGGTCAAAGTAAGCATAAACAAAACCTCGTGCATTTTGACCGCAGCGCGCCTTCTTCACGGTTTGCTGGATGCTTCCGCCCTCTAAATAGTTCCTTGAAAAGTGTTACTAAATACTAAGGTTTGAAGCTCACTTAATTTCATAAAGCACGAACTATTGAGTACTAAGCATAGGTCAACTCAATATTTTAAATGATAAATAAATTAATTTGTAACTAGCGTTACTCAATTTGTAACAATGCTGATTGGTTGCTGGAACTGGTTTTATCAACATGGCAGAAATAACCGGTGTTGTTAAACATAAACGCGGAAAGCCTTTACATAGTGGTGAGAAGACAATAGTTTTGAACGTGTACAACAAGTTCTGCAAGAAATATCCAGAACTTGCTATCGATGATGTGGTGAAATTAACATCTGAGTTTACTGGTGTGTCAATTTCAAGTGTTTACAGCGCACACAAAGAAAAATCTACAGTTGGTGAGGTTAGAACTCCTGGCAAGAAGAGACCACATGCGAGACGATTGCTGGATGTTGTTTGTGATGAGTTTGAGTTTGTGTTTGTGAAGTCAGCAATCCGCAGAAAAGTTCACCAGTTCTTTATTAACAATGAACCCCCCACCTTAAACAAAGTGCTGTTTGCAGTTAACTCTGATCCAGACCTCCCAAACTTAAAACGAACCTCCCTCCACAAGTTGCTCCTGGAGATAGGTTTCAAGTTTGTCAGCAGGAAAATAAAAAGTATTATTGTGGACAGAGATGACATTATTTTATGGCGTAGAGATTTTTTCCGTAGAATAAAAGAACACAGACGTCCGACCTGGAAGGCATTCAACCAATGTCAAGCTCAGATTAGACGAATAGAGATGACGTAAGTAAATAGCAATTTCTGTTACTAGCGTGCTGTATGTTATTTAGAGTGAATAAATATTCCTAGTGGTGAAAAACTCATAACAGTTACCGTATGGGTAAATGTGTTCAATAAACTGAACATAATTAACTACTGATACCTGATGGAGGGTGGGCGTAACCTCATTTGGAGCGCACATGGCCACGGAGTGATACAAACTGGTGATTTGTTTATGCCTACTTTATTCTTCTGGTGTACATAGTTTACATGTTGCATTTATATTTCCAGTATGTCTAGTCCTGATTTATCATGGTTATTACACCAAAGGAATCTTGGATTTCTGTTCTTTGTCGTTCCTTTCTGTTTTGGTGTTTTCCTTCTACTATCAAAGATAGCAGATATTTTATAGGAAGAAACTCCCTGCCTATGGCATAAGTCAGTATAGAAGGCTACCAGTGCACATTTGACACTCAGAACTCGGAATGAAGCTAAAGGCTTGCATGTAGAGATACAGTGCAAATTGACCGTTGAGCTGAGTGATATGTAGACAAATTTACTCTTTCGAGAGTCTGCTCTTTTTTTCTTTAGTAGAGGATAGACTACTAAGAAATACCAGATAAATGTGAGAATATAGTGCATTGAAAATAGCATTGAGTTATGTACCCTATATTTAAAACACAAAGTCAGACCCTGGGTATTATAAATGCAGACACAAATACCCTGAAACAGACAATACATTTTTTACTTGTGTTCAAAGGGTTTGTCTTCTAGATGCACCATAAAACCTCAAAACATGTAGTTCTAGCTGTTTAAATATTAAAATTGATTTAAAACATTCAATATTAATAACATTTGTCAACACAACCGCCTAAGGCTAAAGGCTAGTTGAAAGGATGCAGGAGTGGAATTTAGTTTGAATTTGCTTATAGCTTGTAGTAAATATATATTTTAAACAATTTATTACATATGTTTAAGTTGTGAAAACTGTCTTGAAATCCTATACACATGTCAAATTACTGTTTGTAAAGTGAGCCCCCCACCATCTGCTATCTCAAGAGAACCAGGCTTAAGGCTGATATTAAAGAATAAAACATTTACTTCTATTGAAAGTATTTCTCGCATCTGTTTGTGCAAAGCAATCATGTAATAATGAGTATTATAGATTACAATACATTGTATGTAAGCTCTACATATATTTTCCCAAATACAAGATTTTTAGTGCATCCTGTATATTTGTAACATGTTTGCTTTTTTACCAGGGAGAAGAACACTATTTCCATATGGAATAATGGAAAAGGAATTCCTGTAGTTGAACACAAAGATGAAAAAATGTTTGTTCCAACTATGATCTTTGGACATTTGTTGACTTCCTCAAATTATAATGATGAAGAGGAAAAGGTTACTGGAGGAAGAAATGGATACGGTGCCAAACTGTGCAATATATTCAGTACTAGTTTTATAGTTGAAACGGCTTCAAAAGAGTATAAACGTTCTTTCAAACAGGTAGGTAAACTTATATAAGCGCGTATTCTCAAGAGGCTAAATTAAGATTAGGTTCTATTTGAGTTCAGATTTGTGTTATGATTTACTGTATTTATGGATTTACAAGTTGCATACCATCTTAATCACTGCTGTCGTTTTAAGGTGAAGCTACAGATTGGCTATATGCTTAGCACGCTGTACTGCAGACCCCTCAGTACTCTTTCGATGCACAACCAGCAGTGCATGACATGTTCTAGGTTATCTTTATCAGTTGTGCTTCAGTGACTGCTTTGAATAGTGCTGTAAAGAAAGTTAGTGGATGTTTAAGAGAATTAATATCCTGTTACTAGTTCACTGTAATTCCTGCTGATAAATTCACTCTTAAACAACAAATTTTTATGTACGATACATATGTAAACACCGAATCATGTAGACAGGTGTGTAGACAATTTCAGGAGAAATTTCCTGGTACTCCAGTTCCAACTAAAACTGTTAGAGATGTTTGGTTAATGAAAATAGTATAGGATTGCTAAATACTAAACCTAAGAACCGAAAACAGAGAAAAATTGACGAAATTGGTGGATCTATTTGTGGGGAAAGCGTAAAAAAATGTTTGTAGGAATAATTCCCATACCATAGACAAACTTAAGGACAATATAAAAACAGAAATTATGAACATTATGCAGGAAGAACTTATGTGTGTGAATGGAAATTTCATTTGAAGATGCCAGGAATGTCTTTGAGCAGATGAACTCCATTTATAACAAGGTTAGTACTCATTATAGTGCATGTTGCTATCACTCGTGAATAAGCAACGTGGGAGTTACAGAATAAAAAACCCCCAGTGTAATACACTGCAGAGCACACATAATGAGCAATTGGTGGCCTCACCATAAAACAATCGCACTGTGTAAAAAAGTCTATGTATGAATAGGTATATATGTATTTCCTTATAGGCTTCTACACCATTGCACCCATTTCAACCAAATTTGGCACAGGTAAACCTTTGGCACAAGGCAAAAATTACTTTCTACTCTCCATTCCAAACCAGAGTTCCCTCTGATGTAAACAGAAGCACATGCTTCTGTTTGTCACGAACCCAAGAACAAACTCTTACGTCAACGTAAATAATTCCTTAATACATGTATTGTACACTGAAATATTAGGGCAGGAAAGGTATAGAACTGCACATATTATTGCGGTTATCATAAGAACTCATTGATAAAGGTAATGGATATATACTAACTGTTAAGAGATTACAAAATATGATTTTCGTCTGCTGTTGCGTTAACGCGGAGAGTATCTTGCTTGTTAATATCAACTGTATGCATGACTGCCATTCTCTTGCGTATGCAAGAAATGCAGCAATGAATTTCCAGAAGTGCTACCTGAGAACCAAATAAACACTTTGCGTAACACAGGAAATATGATAAGCGAACAGTCATTCACAATACGGTAACACACATATGCTCAGCTTAGATCAAATCTTGTGATTTAGTCCGTTGATATTTGAGTTCTCATGCAGACAGAGGTATGTGTGGTGCGAATAAACGGTTCAAACACAAAAGTGGCAAACAGTTAAATTGTGGCGAAAAACAAATATATTCAACTCACTATTAGAAAAATACCCGACACTTGCATTAGTGAATATTACGAAACTAATATCTGATTTTACAGGCGTTTCATGAGAAGTGTAACCAAAGCATGCAGGGAATATAAACACACATAATAGAGCATAGAAGAGGAGAATCAAATGTGGGAATTTGTTTGTGTGCAACACTGCTGTGGAATTGTGGATAAGCTTGTCATTATTTGAGAGTGGTTCTGATTCCGAAATGGCAGTTCCGGTTCATCTTCGGAGGATTCAGATTTGGATGTTGCACTTTTGCCTGAGGATTGTAATTAACCTAAGTAAAATGTTCATTTCCGCATACTTATAAAATCGATTGTTACCCCAGGTTGCATTTTGAACTATGATGCTCACGTAGGGTGCCTTTTTATAGATTGAAACAATGTTCAACAAGCACGTGAGAGGGGAACAAGCAGCCATTAGGGGCGGGGATTGCGAACTACTCTCACGCGGATAATACAAAGAGTTTGTTTACTGTGAGAGGCACTCTGGTTTGGAATGGACAGTAGCTTATAATTTGAAATTCTGCTCCGTTTCACATGATCAGTTATTTCATTTTTTGTGATGCCTACAAAAGCTCTCAAGACGTTCTATATCTTTCTCAACGATAATCTAATAGGTCAAACATTGCCAACATAATAATAATAATAATAATAATAATTATTATTATTATTATTATTATTATTATTATTATTATTATTATTATTATTATTATTATTATTATTATTTAGGATTTTGCAACCTCACAAAATAACAAAGAACAGCAAGTTAAGTATTTCTTGACCTCCTCTCTGACATTGATCATGCAGTAAGAACACAATCAACTAAATAATTGCAATAGCTGTCACCTGTAGCTATGCTTGCTCAAATGTAAAGATGCTACAATTGCTTGGTTGAAAAATTAACAAAATTTCAAGCTGTATTGCACTAGACTTCAGTAATAGTAACAACATCAAACCAGACTAAATACTACTTCCTCTTATTTTTCTTATTAATCTTTATATGATTATTGTATATTGATATAAAGTAACACAAAAGCATTCAGCATAACCACATTGACTGCAAATGTCTCTGTGGTACTCAGATCTTGCAAACATCAGAGTAATACAAGGGTCGCTAGATAAGTAATGAGACAACAATTAATGAATAGCCATAGAAATGTATTGTTTATCCTATTCTCGAGGTATTCTCCCTGGCACTTTATGCAGCGCTTCATCCCCTGGAACCACTTCTGGAATTATCCATGTCACTCAGTTTGCAGCACTGCAGATGATTCCTCTTTGAGTATTGCAACTGCCTCTTCGTGGCTAGAAAATCGGTGACCTCGTAGTTGGTTCTTCACTGTATGGAACAGGAAGAAATCACATGGTCCCAGGTCGGGACTATAGGATGGATGAGTGAGTGAACAGTTTTGCCTCAGTTCCTTGCAGAAACTACATTGTTACATTAGCAGCGAGAGCTGATGAATTGTTATGATGCAAAAAAAATGCCTCTTATTCCTGTCTGGACACTTTTCTTGGATTTTCTGAAATACTTTCAGAAGGTAAACTTCTGTGTGCCATTTTGCAGTAACAGTTTTCTGATTTTGGAGCACAGTGGTTGCCAGGTGTCCACTTGAGGAGAAGAACACTTTCTTTCCCACATTCCTTGCTCTCTTGACTTGACAGGTGGTTGGTCATCTGCCAAAAGCCATCCCCCAGGGGCGTACTACAGTAGGTAAGGGATTGGCGCTCCTGGCGTCCCGAGCCACATTTTCGATTGGGTTTCTCTAAGAGGTGAGAGGGCTTATGTCAAACGTCCAATCAACTGTGGTCCACCAGTTTCTAGTTACCTCCCTGAACACACACTGATGGATACCGCTGCGTGGGATGGTGGAGGGGAGTCGCAAAGGGTGACTGGGTAATGTGTAACTCCCAGCCCCTGAGTATCATGTAGGGCTGTGTTCATATCCGCTGATAAAGGTCAGTCCCGGGGAGGGGCCATTACATGAGCTGTTACACTCCTGAAGGCAATTGGGGCCCTCTATCTGTTAATTGGGAGGCGAGACCCTAAAGTGAGCAAGGTCCAGGCCAGGACTCTCACCTAAGCTGGGGTGGCGCCCAGGATATGGGCATGCCATCGGAGACATTTATAATGGTGGAGGAAGTTATCGCAATGGATCCTAAAAAATCCCAAAAAGAACTGAAAGCTTGTGGAAAAGAAGTAGTCGACTGTATACCCCCGCCGCTGAATCTTTGCACTTGACAGTTCATGTGGCTTCGCGTAAAGTTGGCTACATTGTGGTTGCGACGTTGCCAGAGTGGCTAGTAAACAACAGCAGCTGAAAGTTCTGTCTGTGTCTAAGCCGCATACAAAAGTGTACGTAGTAGCGAACGTCAATGTATAATAACTATTTTGTATTATTATTATTGTTAATTGAAAATAACTTTGCATAAACATTGCAGCGTATGTAGAATAAATTACGCACTTTTGACAATATAGAAACAGAACAATGCAAACTTGCCTGCCACATTGAGGAGAAATAAAACAAATTATTAGCACGCGATAACAAAAGTTATTTTCATGCACGAATTAAAACTGCAATGGCTCAATTCCATCCAAATCCCGTCATTATCTTCACCAAGGCATATCATTAATGGTTCACACTCACTAATAATTCCGTCTATTTCTTGTGTTTTTCGTATTAGCTTATTCACATGATCTACTTTCTTCTTCCACGAAGCCGCGTCCACCATCACCACACCTTCCCACAAAAGCCTTTCCACCTCGGTAATGGTAAATGACTTAATGTTCTCCCTCACATAAACCTTAATGTCGTTTCACACTAATTTGATAGGGTTGAAGTGACAGTGTACGGCTTTATCAGTAGGAATAGAGGGATGGCCGTGAAGCTTCACGTACTCCTTTTCCTGTTCAAAGAATTCTCGGGTGCTCCTTAATAGTTCCAATGCCTGACTATTAAGTGGCGCAAAGGATTTTCACTTCGTGAATCATCACTCGGCGATAGACGTCGTTTTTCAGACATTGTCGCACTTAAATCTTGTATAAATAAATAATATGACTTAAATGTATATAAAACAGATAAATACCTATATAAATATAGATGTATATATATATGTATAAACGAACAATAACTAAACTATAAAACAATAACCACAAATAACAAGAACAATATGTAGCTTGCAAAGAACAACTCGACGTTTGTGCTAGAGATTCACAAACTGAAGCACGTGGTTGGGGATAGCTACATCCGGCAACAGAGCCGCTTCCAACTCCGGTTCCGCTTCCGCTTTGTCATCGACCATCCATAATGCTGCCTTGTGATTGGCTTAGAAAGTCAAACGGTGAAAGCTTTTCATCTGTTTTGTTGCGAGTGTACCAACTTAAACACGAGCTGTCAAATGCAACGTTTCAGCGGCGGGGGTATAGTGGTCCTCACTACTTAGCTATAAACCGAACCTAGGAAGGAAGAAAATTTACATCGGTGAACCCTTTTGTAGTTCAAAAGGGTCTCGATAAAATAGCTGGTCCTGTCAAGTCATGCATTAGAAGTTGCAATGGCACACTCCTGGTTGAAGCAAATTCAGCATCCCAGGCAGCGATTATCTTAAAAACAAAAGCTATCTGATTGGTGTCGAAATGCACGAGACCTCGCGCAGAGTTGTAAATACCCATACATTGGACAGTATGTCCAATGAGGAGATTCAAGAGAATCTGGAAGAACAAAGCATAACATCGGTGTATCGTGTCCAGCAGAAAGAAAGAGGTGAATTATTGCCTACTCGTACCCTGTTCCTTACCTTTGATCGGGTACATCTCCCTCAAAGGATTAAGGCAGGGTATCAAGTCATTGCGGTTAGGTCATATATACCAAATCCGCTGAGATGTTATAGGTGTTAGCACTTTGGGCACACCAGTGATTTCTGTAGCAATGAATGTACCTGTGTTAACTGTGGAGACGTCTCTCACGATGGAGCATGCACATCAGCTCCAACATGCATTAACTGCAGCAGAGAACATCCATCAAGTTCCAGAGAATGCCCCCGTTTTACAGAGGAAAGAGCGAATCAAGAGATCCGGGTTAGGGAGAAGTCCTTGGAAGCCCGGAAACTCTTGCGCAGCTGCCAGCCCTCTGTTCCGAGATCCGGTACCTACAGCTCAGTTGCAGCTAAGCCGGTACCGAGTCGGGAAATCGCAACTCAGACCAGTGATATAAACGGGGCCACTATCTCAGAAAAGACTCTCATTGCCAGAACACAGCCAAAGCCTTCAAAATCAACACCGACGACAGCATCAACATCTGCTAAGTCCATTACTGGAAAGATCACACCAGTCAAATCACCAGCAAGACCATCGACCTCAAATAATAAGACCGGCAAGCCTATAGTATATAATGCATCACCTGTAAAATTCAGGACCAGTTATGTGAGAACTGACTTCCTAAAGGAAAGCGATAAGCCTGCATCCAGTACACCTAAGGGTAAAAAAGATCCACGAGCATCTCCTCGGAGATCCTCCTCTGAGGAAATCTTCTGAGAAGGATTCAGATCGGCGATCATCATCTTCGCCAATCTCAACTTCCAGTCAGTTCGAGGTTCTTGAACCAAGATTCTCTATTGGAAAGGTGTCCTCCCCTGCGGAGGAGATGGAGCAGGAGGCTTCTGCCCACACTGTCAGAACGACAGTGAAAAAAAGGCAGTATAAATCCTCCATTAAAGGTGTTAGCCCCACACCAAAGAAAAAGGGAAAATTGATTCGACCACTGCTTTCCACAGCGTAGTAAGCTTCTACGATTAAGAACTTATCCTGTTATAATTCTAATGGTTAACCTACAATGTTACATCCGTGGAATTAGAACACATGGACTAAAGCTTGAACTGTGCTCAACAATTATGAGCCTTTGGTCGTGTGTTTACAAGAGACTAAACTCTGTCTGCAAGGTAGCTTTCAGCTTAGACGATATACCCTAGTGATCTCACATTGGAAAAGGGTATTCCTGTGCACGGAGGCACTATGATCCTCATCAGAGATGATATATTTGTGGAATTTGCATCCATACAGTCTGACATCCAGTCAGTGCCATCTATCCAATTTACCATCTGTAACATTTACCTGCTTCCATCCAATGACTTCTCGCTCATGGATTTAGAAGATCTAGCCTCTCAGTTACCAACGCCTATTCTGTTAGTGGGAGATGTTAATGCCCATCACCCTCTTTGTGATTCACCTCGGGCTTGTGCGAGAGGTAAATTAATTGCTGATTTTTTGCACAATAATAACCTAGCTCTTCTGAACACCAGAGAGCCTACATTTCTCTCAGACTCCCTACAACACTTTTTCACATCTTGATATTGCAGTTTGTTCACCACAGTTAGCAGTTTCCTTGCAATGGAATGGAATGTCATCTCTGATTTACACTAGTGACCACTTTCCTTGTCTTATTACTCTCTTAACACAGGTTATATGTTCCACATGCCTACCTAGCTGGTGCTTAGATTCAGCCAACTGGAATCTTTACTTCCAGTTGGCCGTGTTTAATTACAATGAGCATGACTGTGTGGATGTTTTGGTCCATTATCTCACAGAGAAGATTATTTCTGTTGCTGAGGAAGCTATTCCACGGTCGACTGCCAACCCTTGTCGATTTCCAGTCCCTTGGTGGACAGAAGAGTGGCGAAATGCCATTCGTGCTCGCAGGCATGCTCTTAGGGTTTTCCGTCATCCCACACTGGATAACCTAATTGAATACAAGAAAATGCTTGCCGAGTCTAGATATATTATAAAGGATAGCAAAAAGACGTTGAACAAGTTTGTAGCTTCATTTAATCTACATACACCTTCCTCTGTCGTTTGGGATAAGTTAAGGCGTGTGGCCAGAAAATCGACCCACATACCAATTGCCAGTCTTAAAATAGCTGCAGGAGATGATGTTGATGCATTTCACGTGGCTAACACATTTGGCTGTGCTTTGGCTCAAGTGTCTAGCTCAGATAACTATTCGCCCGAGTTCCTTCCTGTTAAGACTCAGGTCGAATCTCAAGATTTCCTGAGCGAAAAAGGAAATCTTGAAGATTACAATCGTCTCTTCACCATGGCGGAGTTAGAACACGCTCTTTCATCTTCGCGACTGTCAGCACCAGGACCTGATTGTATCCACGTACAAATGCTCCTACAGCTCTCCTGAAGGTAAGGCTTTTCTACTCAGACTCTATAATCGTGTTTGGGTTGATACCACTTTCCCAGAAAAATGGCAGGAGGCCACTGTCATACCCATTTTGAAAGCTGGAAAGAATCGTCATCTCCCATCCAGCTACTGTCCTATTTCCCTCACCAGTTGCATTTGCAAGGTGATGGAACGCATGATCAATGGACAGTTGGCATGGTGGTTGGAAACACTCAACCTGCTGACCAAAACCCAGTGCAGTTTTTGGAGGCGCCGTTCATTAATGAACCACCTTGGGTCATTGTCGACACAGATCATGAACATATTCATGAAAAATTGTAAAACCGCTGCGATGTTTTATGACCTCGAGAAGGTTTATGATATGTGTTGGTGAGCAGGGATAGTGTGTCACCTACGCGCCTGCAAGATTCATGGATGCTTACCGCTGTTCATTCAGGAGTTTGTGCAGGACCGCATTTTCCGAGTAAGGGTGGGCTCGATTTTTTTCGAACCTTTTTGTTCAAGAGAACAGAGTACCTCAGGGATCTGTACTAAGCATTACACTGTTTGCTATAGCAATTCTATCTGTAAATGTGTTCCTGTAAGGGTATCGTCATGCCTATTCGTGGACGACTTTGCCGTTTATTGTACTCTGCGTACACCGTTTTTGGAATGCCGTATGCAGCAATGCTTAGATAATCTCCAAGATTGGAGTTCTAAAAACGGCCTTTCTTTCTCAACTGAGAAGTCCATCTGCGTGAACTTCTGGCGCCGTAGGAGACGATTACCACCTTTGCTCCGATTCAGTCCAGATTTACTACCATTTGCAGATTCAACGAGATTCCTGGGGTTGACGTTTGATAGGAAACTTGGTTGGTCATCGCATATAGCACAGTTGAAAGCACGATGTGACTGTTCTCTGAATATCTTGGGGAGCGGATCGGGCTGTTTTGCTGCAACTGCATTGTGCACTAGTCCAATCAAAAATAGACTATGTGTGTATCATTTATTCCTCAGCACGACCATCTGTGCTGAGGAGATTAGACAGTCCATAACCAGGGCATTCGAGTGGCTATTGGTGCTTTTCCCACTAGCCCAGTTATGAGTCTTTACGCCGAATCTGCAGAACCTCCTCTGTGTTATCGGCATGAAATCCTCTTGGGAAATTATGGCTGTGCGCTTAAATGTATGCCTCAACATCCAACGTTCGCTTCATTTTATCACACTGCGTTGGATGAACGTTATTGAAATTGCTCCATTAATCCAAGGCCTGCAGGTGTTCGGTTCTGGGAGCTTCTAAATGCCTAGCATGTTTGCTAAGGGGAAGAGGGTGTTCCCCCTTGGTTATGTGCGACATCTCACGTAGATCTTGGGATGACGGTATACCGGAAGTCTACGATGCCTACTTTTAGTATCCGTAACTCTTTTTTTTAGAATTTCTGTCCGGCTACAGTGACCGAATTTTGATCTACACCGATGGATCTAAGAGCACCAATGGTGTTGGATGTGCTTATGTTCATGGAACCAAACCCTATACATTCGGTTTTCATGATACCACATCCATTTATAGTGCAGAGCTGTATGCTATACCAAGCCATTTTGCATGTATGCCGTCGAAAATTGGGAGACTGTCTCGTTTTGAGTGATTCCTAAGTGCACGTTGGTCATTTTAGGGTCAATTTAATTTTTTTAATGGGAACTTTGTAAATTCTGTGTGGGGTCCCTGGTTTGCCTCCAATTGTCAGGGCGTCTCAATCTGGAAAGTTTAGGAACTTTGTCATTGCTGTGCCGTCACTCCTGGTTCCGGCTGCTCAGTGTCTCTCACCTTGTCCCTCCCTCCCGGGAGCGCTCCCTTGATGAGCACAAGCACAATATCCTCATTCACTGGATCGGGGTCGAGTCCCCCGTTACACATTCCATTCTAGACCAGAGGAGAGAAGCATTTTAAGAATTCAGAACGTGAATCGTAATACAAAGTCTTTTATTTTTGGGGGGGCATCTTCCGATTTGTAACTTGAAACCAATTTAGTTTTCAGAATAGAGTGGTTTCAAATGAACCAATTGCAACAAAAGCGCATCAACCTATCTGCATTAACACTTCGGGTCACTATTTTGAAAATTTAGCTTATATGTTATCCTAACCGAATAAAACAAGCTTTATAGAAACTGCATGTTTTGCACTAAACGTTGTTTCCTC
This sequence comes from Deroplatys truncata, assembly GCA_030765065.1. Lineage (NCBI taxonomy): Eukaryota > Metazoa > Arthropoda > Insecta > Mantodea > Mantidae > Deroplatys > Deroplatys truncata. The sequence continues at coordinate 95,437,677 of CM060984.1, read as the reverse complement.
GTATCTATGATATTTTGCATACAATACCTACTGCTACGTCCACTATACGACGGCACGGTTTTTCTTCTTTTCTCTTGTGAGTGTGCATTTAAGGGGAATTATGTTTCAAATAAAACAATCTTATTCATTTTTCAGTAACAAACGCAAAATATATCTCATTTTGAAGAAAATTTAATGTTGTACTTAATTGTCCCCAAACTGCTTCAACAGTTTGACATTAATATTACTTTTTCTGCCATGTTTTAAAACATTACTTGGATATTATCAGAACTGAATGTGCCAACTGTATGGAACTACACACTTAGCACTAAACATTGTGATTAATATCTATGACAATTAAAAAGAAAACGAAACTTACATTCAAGGTAATAAATACTCTCAAGAGTAGGCGTAGAACGTTCTATTGGTGATAATTATGAAATTATTATTATTAATATTATTATTTATTACTAGCAACAAACGTTAAAAACAAGATATACATTATGTGAACCTTGTTTCTCAAGAAAATTACTGAATCTTAAACTTGTGTAGCACCCGCATAAAGAGTACAATATTTGATTTTCAAACAACATATTATGCAAAGAATATGTTAATTTATTTCGCTTGAATAGTTCTAGTAAAGTGAAAAGTATTTGGTTTTGTCTTCTTCCTTCTTAGGGTCAGGCCGCTGAATGCATACGCAGAAGTAAATGTGACCTTTGAGATGACCGGCATTTACTGTTGCCTGTACCCAGGCATGACTAGTCGATAAGAACATTTTTCCCCCTCTTCCTTTACACCCCTTGGCCCATCGGAATACATTTGGAGCCCACTGTACATAGTAGGTAGAGAAGGTATTGTATTCCACACAAAAATTTGATACTGAGATTTCACCAGAAATACATGTTTTGAGGACCCCTGAATCCAAAACAAGCATTTTCACAAAATGGTTCATGTGTGCTTGTCTGCGAACAGCATAACACAAAGACGAAAAGTTAGATAAATACCACACTTGGTATTTAGATACAGTACCCTCCAAAGATGCGACACAAAGATTTTCAAGAAAATCCCCCTACTCCAACTACCCTTTACATGGAACATTTTTTAAAAAGTCTAATGATTTTGTTTAAAATATCATATATTAAAGATATTTACATGACAGATAAAATGTATTTCTTGAACTTTCTGCGAATAGCCTGTGAAGTCCTGTTCATTCTAACTGATAAACATTAAGTGATAGACAAAAGCGAACTACAAAAAAAATGTAGATCTCTAAAAAACACAATTTACTTAAAATAAGTTTTTCTGTGGCATAAGCCATTTATGGGAGCTCCGTTATTAAAAGTTCGAATTGTTCAGTACATGTCATTCTTTTAGTCTCATTGATCTTCAGTTGTTTGTCGCTATTGCATGGAAATAGTAGGTATAGAATTTTAAGGCAAGCATATAGCGTCCAGTTCTTAAACATTTGATTATTGCTGTTCTCTTTGTATCTATAACGAAATGTGTAATGTAGCTATTTTTGCAAAGGTTTATTTGGATTAAAATGTAGGAGATAGAAAAAAAATCTAATGTGTTACACTCACATGACTTTCTCTACTCTTGTACAAACTATTTTTACAAATGCTTATTCTCCATCTACCTCATGTTAATCGAGATAAACATTTGCAGACTCTATCTTATTGCTAATTTTCTTGTAGATGTAAGAGGAAAATATATTTACAAGGGCAGTATAGAAAAACAGTAGCCTTTAAGCACATACATATCTCTTAATAGCTGGTTGCTAGGTGCAGCACCATTCCCTTTGCCACAGATTATAACTCTTTGCATATCCAAGACAAAAAAAATGAATAACGAATTCCCATTTGAGAAAATAAGTATTGAAAAATTTAAGGGAATAACAAGCAATATCTCGAAAATGGTTCACTCAACAAAAAATATGTACATGACATAAATTGTGTATTTTAACGCGATCTACATTTTTTGTTTAGTAAAATTTTGTCTATCTCTTATGGTTTACCAGTTATGCAAAAGTCATTCACAATGGAGAATACTTTTGGAGACATTCCCAGAAAATTCAAGATATACATTTTATTTGTCATGAAAATATCTTAAACATATGATATTTTAATCAAAATCGTTAGTCATTTTTGAGAAAATTAAACTTTTAGAAAAATCTTCCATGTAAAGGGTAATCTGGGGTGGGGGTATTTTCTTGAAAACCTTTGTGTCGCATCTCTGGAAGATACTGAACCTAAATACCAAGTTTGGTGTTTATCCGACTTTCGTTTCTGAGTTATGCTGTTCACACACACGCACAGACACACACACGGACTTGTTTCCAAAAATGCTTTTTTTTTGATTCAGGGTGTCTCAAAACATGTATTTCTGGTGAAATCTCGGTATCGAATTTTTGGGTGGAATACAATACTTCCCCTACTTACTCTACGTAGTAAAGAAAGTAATAAGCTTTAGTCCACTATAGTCAGCGCCAATCAAGAAAGGGATTGACAGTTACTAACCATGTGGCGGAAAGCTTTAAATGAATGGGAGGGGATGGATACATCATAGCGGTCGTTATAGCAATGATTAGAAGGATCTATTAGAACTAAGATGTTTCCATAACATGCAAAAACCTTTTCGATATTGTAACACGTGATTAGCATGACGTGGCTGCCGAGCGACCGTTGCACTAACATGAACTGCAGGTCTTATCTTCTGCTGTCACTGCAGTTATAAACAATAGTTGCTGTAGCCACAGCTTAATTTATTTGCAGCAGTTTAGGGATTGCCTGTGTTCTGACAAGTTACTTTACATCACCCTATTTGTATGGTTATTTGCTTTGTATTTACGTGTGTTTGAGTTCGTGTATCTGTGTCTGTGTGTGTGTTGTGAGCATTTGCAATTGTGTTAACACTTTAATGGATATTTAACAATATCCAAAAAATAGTGACAAAGACAGCGAGCCAGACGAATAACTGAGCGTACTCGGTAACTGAATAAAATTTTATTTGGTAAAGGTATACCAATTAAAGGACAGGCATGGGAAATATGCTCTGTGAGACAATCAGCGGCATTTTCCCCATTAGAATAAGTATCAATATTTCACAGGTATATCACTTTTGTTAATGCAGATCTTTATACTGATACATTCTTGCATGTTCTATTCTTTGCATGCAAATTCATTATTTTATAATAAGTCTTCATATACGAATATAAATAATACCCGCCTTAATGCAGGCGCAAACCAATCACCTTTGTACACATAATTATAACATGCTCTCCACGTGGTTGCGATAAGCGGCAACGTCGTCTCTCTCGGCGTAATGTCAATCCCTTTCATCTTTGGCAGCAAGTACAATAGAGATAGAGGGTAGAGAAGTCATGTGAATGAATCACATCAGATTTTTTTTCTTGTGCTACTTATTTCTTGGCTTTTTGTGTAGGTTTGGGGATCAAATATGAGCAAAGCCTCAGATCCTAAGATAAAGGATTTTTTTGGAGAAGATTTCACGAGGATTACATTTTCACCAGACCTGAAAAAGTTCCAAATGGAATCTCTTGATGATGACATAGTCACACTGATGACAAGAAGAGCATATGATGTAGCAGCTTCCACACGCGGAGTGAAGGTTTTCTTAAATGGAAAGAAAGTGCCTGTATGTATAGTATTCATTTTCTTTTTCTCATTGGCTTGTCAAATCTTGTGTGTTTATTATACTTGCATCTGTTGTATGCTAAAATTATTTTCTTATCCTAAAGCATGTAGTAAACAAGTATTATGCACATTTTTTAGTTCAGAAAGTTTTGTACTCTACAAGGAAAACTCTGAATACAACAGGTGCTGGTTAAGATCTTGTGGTATATTATCATTGCACATGTGGTCACTTATGGCAGCTATAAGAGATCTCTTTCATGACATTACATACAATGTTTGAAACATCAGTTCAGAATTTGAGATTTAACCATCATTTCATTCCTCAACTCCCTCAATGTGATACTTTAATTTTCCATTCCTTCACTGTATTATTTCTTAGATAAATTTCTAATCTTTCAGCAGTAAACAGTTTAAGCATTCTTTTTCTATTTTAATGTCTGGTCCATAAACTGCAAGCAGTGTATATAGATTTGCATAAGTAGTATAGCTCATGTTGAAAACCTGATGATCTTTTCCTATGTCTGCATAGCATTTTATAAGATTATCCAATTCTGTTTACATTTACACTACTGGCTTATACTACTTGGGACATATGTCCTGAGTAGTATTACTCGACAAAGCAAACAGGCATATCAGAAAATGTATGCAACAGCAACAATGTCCACGTTATTGTGTGTTAAACATGTCAGTTGATATGTCATAATGAAGGCAAAGTATTATTTAGCACCAGGCGCAGTAGAAGATAAATATAAGAGTTTTGCAACTTAGAAGACCAAAAGAATTGCTTATGATTGTTTGGGGAAAAAATGGAATACTGGAACAAGAAGTTTGGAAGTTGATAATTTCTATGAAATAGATAGTGATTATAGTGAAATAGGGAGGCATCCTTCAGTGGCAGTTCAATGGACACTGCTGATGAAATGTGTCGCATTATGCTTTTGCCACTTGAGAAAATCACCTCATTGGAAATTATTTCAGGCATTCTTTTTATTTCTGTTGTGGAAATTGCAGAAGATAATGTCTAGTTTATTACAATAAATAATTACGTAGATATGTATGCATTTTCCCATTAAGGTTATTTTTCGTATTGTGTACCTATGTAATCACAGTTGCACATAATTAATCATGTAACCTTTTACATCAAGATGCACCCATCTTCAGAGTGCTCTATTTGTGTTCTATTACTTACTGTGTATTAAATTATTAATGTCTCGCTGTTCAATAGACGGATACCAAGCAAAATATAGCACTCTAACATAAAGGTCAATACGCCTGGTCCCTTTGCTGTGTAGTGCATCATATTTCGTGATTCTTTGGCTATTTATTTTAGGTTGCACCTCTACAGTAGAGGCAAGGGAAAACTTTAGAACTGTTAGAATGAACCATTCCGGAAATAACCACAGGTTCAGTTATACAGTTCCAAAATAAATCTTCCAACTTTGTACAATCACATTTGTTGAAGCACTTTTTTAACCAGTTTAAAATTAATGCCCTTATCTTAGAGAGTGCATGTGTTACAACAGCTAAGTTAGAAAAAAAAATAGGTAAGGTGAAAAATGATACTTCTGTGTTTACCAAAAAACAAGGATTTATGTACTCTTCATTTGTTGAATTAGTAATAATTGAGGATGAAGGGAGGTAATATTCATTTGTCTGATTACCAGCATTGATGTTCTTGAAGGATTCCAGTCTTCTCAGATTGTGAAAGTGGCCGTATTCACCAGTGCATGACCATTTGAGTTGTCACACACACAATAATAAAGGTTCATAGACTAAATTTAAGCTGGATTATTAAAGTAGAAGCTTTGAACATAATAGAAAGGAAGAAAGAAATGAATCTTTGGTCAGTTTTTTTGTCTTTTTTCATTCCTTCACAGATGCCTTAGTGTGTATAAAGTATAAGTTTTTTGTAACTTTTTTCAGATAAAAAATTTTAAAGATTACGTGGACCTATATGTAAAAGGCAGAGAAGATGAGACTATGGTGAAACCAGTGTATGAGAATGTGAACCCCAGATGGGAAGTTGCTGTAGCTATATCTGATAGGGGCTTCCAGCAGATGTCATTTGTGAACAGCATTGCTACCACAAAGGTTTGTTTCAAACAGCAGAAATGTATTTATGTGTACATGTTTCAGTTTTCCTTGCACCCTAATAATGTTGTGTGGATATTAAGAGAATATTAAAACTCTCATGGAAAGGAGGTGCCTTTTAAAATAATTTTTAATTTTGTAGTTTCATTCATCTTGTATCGTTCTGCAGAATTTTGCGACTGAATTGACATTTTCACAATTATTGCATCTTAAGCTTCCTTCCACCTTGTTAACAATTTGTAGATGTGACATTAAGGCTTGGCTGCTAGGTCACTGATCATTTACTACATTCCTGCCATCTACTGGAAGTAAAACAAATTTGGAAATTTGGTTCATTGTTATTACTTAAATTGCTATTTGTCTTAGGTGGGACAGAGGAACCTGATAATTTTTTAAATGAAACAACTCAGTTAAAATTGATTTTATGATACTAGATACATCATTTCATGCCATTTTAATTTTTGAAAATGATATCACTAAGATGCCTTTCTCAGTTCTCATACACTTTTTCAGTCCAACTCTGAGATTTCTCATTACTCTCTGCATTAGCTCAGATTGGATTGCATGTATCTCTCTTGAAATTCTTTTTTAAGTCATTGATATTTCTGGGTCTTGTAGCATAAACTATACTTTTAAGGAAACCCCACAGAAAATAGTCACAAGCTGTCAAATCGTGAAAACATGCTGGCTACTGCATGTTACTATTTTATGATGCAACATGTTCTGGAAAAAGTGTACCCAGCATATTCATTGTTGCTCTTGCTGTATGAGCTTTCACCCTATCCTGCTAGAAACATATAAAATTGTCAATTGCTCTTCTCTGCGCATATCATTTCCATATAACATTCTGATGTAACACCTCAAGTTTTATTGTCTTCATCCACCCAATCACTCCAAAGCAAGCATCCCATGCCATGTCCTAACTCTTTCACAGTGAAGAGAATGTTGTTGAAAAATGACAATTGAAAATCGTCAGATTCCTTTGACCACCTCATATAAACAAAAAGTAACAGTTATAAAATATATCCTGTGTATAACATCTCAACTCTGTTCCTATTTTCTATAACACATTCTATGAAATACCCTCATATGCTGAATATATCATTATGTAAACCATGAAAATGTTGAATCAACCCAAAGCTGAGTTATAAATAAACCAGCTATTGCCCTGCAAGCAAAAAAAATTACCCTTGTGTTTTGGCTTTAGTGCAATGAAATGCTTTATTTTTTCTTATGTTCCATTTAACAAATAATCTTCTCTATGCGGAGTACTTAATAATCCAGGATTATATGTAATTAATGCCTGGTTATTTGTGTAATGGATCGTACCCTTTCCTATTCAGCTTTTAAGTGGAGTTTCCAAATATTGTCAGTTTTTTAAAACAGTATTGTGTTTTTATTTATTTCTATAATGTAGCCATTACGTCTATATGAATAAGTAGCTTGTGAGGTTAGCATTTTGTGATAAATCTTGAAGAATGCATGGATTGAAGTTACGAATGGACAAAATGTTTGTTAATGTTGAACCATTGATTCTTACAGGGTGGAAGGCATGTAGATCATGTTACTGATGCTATCGTCAAGCAACTGATAGAGACAGTGAAGAAGAAAAACAAAGGAGGTGTACAAATTAAGCCCTTTCAAGTAAAGAACCATCTATGGGTTTTTGTCAACTGTTTGATAGTAAATCCTACATTTGATTCTCAAACAAAAGAGAACATGACACTGCAAGCTAAGAGCTTTGGTTCAAAATGTAACCTTTCTGATAAATTCATTGCAAATGTAAGTAGTGCTCTTTCAAAATCTTTGTGTAAGATAATTGGTTAAAGTGGGTCTTCAGGTTTAGTTGACTATTACCACCAGTTGGTTTAGATGAATGACATTATTAGTTCAGGAGCCCCTTGTCTCAAAGCGACGGTGCAGAATTGAACCCCGGACAGCATGCGTTTCTGACAAATAAGTTGATGTACTACAGCAGCGTGGAACTGTTTTTCACTAGGACCTTTTGTGTGTTCTTTGCATGTGAAAGTGACCAACAGTCACAGAATTTGTGTGGTTGAGGGCTAAGTCGAGGCACTGTACACTACAAAAACCATCCAATTATTTGAGTCACCTATCAGCATAAATGCTGAGATTGCAAGTTTACGAGACACAAGCAAAAACATTCCAAGTCCCATTTCACCAAGGTGACTTAGAAACTTTTGACATCCATCCCTTCCACTCATCTTTCGCCAGTCCTCTGCCAGAGGCACTGGTGATTAACACGCTTCAGAGTATTGACGTCATGCGCAGACAACTGACTGGTAGCAATGGATGAATAAATCTGAAGACCCTGTATAAATTATATTTGTTACATAGCAAATATAAGCTTTATACTTAGCTGGTATGTATTATCTGTGCTAATAATGTACAGCTTTCAGTTATTACTAATGCTGCAGAAAAAAGTAGCAGTAGTATATTAGAGTAAAGGTCAAATATAGTTTCTGGCTTTGTGGGCTGTGGTCCAGTAATATTTCAACTGGCCACAAGCCTAGAAACTACATTTTACTGGATTAAAGCTGGTTGTGAAAGCCTAAGCTTGTGCATTAGAATAAGAGTTACTTAAAGGGCAGTGTGCACCATGTTGGAATAAATTGTTTTGGAAGGCCATACTATGGAAGTAAGTTACCAAGGGAGTAATTTACTACTGAAGTACATTAGAGAGCTCAACTACAATCTACTCTTTTAGTTACTGCTATGGAAGAAAGGGAGTATTTTATTTACGTGATTTACTTGAAACAATCATGTATAAGGTTATTGTGACAGGAAAAAGGGGGGGGACATCACGAGAGAAATATTTGTTGGTAGAGATAATGAAGATTCATTTAAACAATATAGGACCATATTCATAGATTTTACATTGGTCTGGACTATATCCAGACTCATTTGGTTCAGACCAAAGGCCGACCAAGGTTTTTGATATTCATAGATGGTAAAAAGTCTTGGACCAAGAAAGGCCGTGGATCAGAAAGGAGAAAATGTTACACAACGAAGAAAGGTAGTTCTGCGCATGCACAACTTCCATAGAGTAGTAAACTAACCACTGTTACGCCGTAGTTTTTAAGTTTCTATGATCGTTTCACAGCTGTTTTTTCATCAGTTCAGTGCTCACTCCTCGCCCTCAGCAAAAAATGGAGATAACCAAGAAGTGTGCATTAAAACAGTTAAAGGAAAGTGTCTGTTTTTCCTTAATACAAAAAATGATTGATATTATTGAAAACAAATCGGTTTCAACAAATGCAGACACACACAAAGAGGAGACATGGAGGGAGATAATACATATATAGAAGTTTTGTGCATGATTCTAACCTATTGCCACCCCTCCCTTTTTGGAAATGTTCTTATCCACCAGATACACAGTTTCATGGCAGTTGATCATTTCAATAAGAATTTAACTTGCTGGAATATTAACTTTTAACCTTAAAATTATAGAATGAAATTGTATTTAAATAGGAAGGAACATTTGCTGTTATTGAAATGTATCTCACCCTGGATCTTAACTAAATAATTAAATATTGTGTGATAGTAATTATACAAAAATAATTACCTGAGGAAATTCTGATATATCATAAACCTTCCAGGCGTTGTAATCCTTCTCTTCTCGCCGGGAAAACGTAAGTAAATCCTGAATTACTTTGAACGTAACCCAAGTGACTTAACTGAACGCGACATAACATGAAGGTCTTATACATTGTATTAAATGGAGCCATTTAGGGTTGTCTTAACGTGGCTTACTTTAACAACGTAACTTAATCTGGCAGTGTCAAACTTTTCCTTCCCCTTAGTTAAGTTTAATGTGGCAAGGCAATGAGAACCAATCGGCATGAAGCAGTAGCATGAAGTAATAAAAGTACAATCAATCAAGATTTATTCCCGTTACGTTAAGTGCATCCTAGTTAGACCTTTACTTTAGCAGAATTTCTTAACTTCGCATTACATCCTGTTGTGTTACGTAAAGTGCATCGTAATCCCGTTTTAACGAAGGTAAATTTAGCAATGGCACATGAGACATTAGTTTTATTGCGGCTTACTGATGCCTTACTAAGGTCAGTAGTGTTCTGTTGATATCCTTGTTGTCTTCAGTGGACTAGTGGTACTGTGCTAGCCTCTAGTTCCCAAGGTCGTGGGTTCAAACCCGGCGGAGGGCAATGGATTTTTTCGGGCGTAAAAATCCTTAGCATGGCTTCCTTTGGAAGGGAAGTAAAGCCGGTGGTCCCGTGTCGTAGATTTACGGCATGTAAAAGAACCTCAAGCCTGATAAAGAGGCCTCTGAGCAAAATTACCAGTCTTTCATGCCCAATATGGAATGGGACGCTAAGAACCATAGCAGTTAAAGAGCGTCCATAAATAAAACTCAATTTATTTTGATATCCTTCTCTTGCATAATATGGAAGTGCCATTAGTATTGTATCAATTGAGATAATCAACCTCGGTTATCATCTCTGTCATATAGGTTAGGATGAATCCATTTAATCATCCTAACCTTTGCTTTACTAAACCTGTATTCACTTTGAATTTTACATTGCCATACTTTCCAATTATGTCTAATTTTGGTAGATAGTTTTACTCCACCATCTCATTTTGCAAATTCTACACAAGCAACCATGCCTATCATTCCAAAGTTATCCATTTTGTAAAGATGGTGTGCCTTTAATCTACCCCTCTGAAGTAGACCAAAATTTGATCCCAACCAAGGCATTTGATCCACCGACCAATACAAGTCCCGGTCTATGAATAAGAAAATCGATGGTCTGCTGTAAATCCACTGGAAGTAGTAAGTTGGTCTGGACCAAAATCGGTTATGCATACCACCCATAGAGTGTAAAAAACACAATGTAAAGATGCTGGAAAATAAATGCTTGAAAAGTGTGAGGGACAAGTTTAGTCTTCAAATGACAATAAATGTAGTAAAGAGCAGCTTAAAATTCTTTGGAAAAATGTTCCTAATCTTCAGATTTGCATCGCAGATCACTTGCGTGTTGAAGCAGAAATGCCCTTTCCGATTTCGGAAAAGTTCACCGTTTTCACTGAATAGGAACATGTGTGCAGTCAATTGCACTCACAATGTTTGGGAAACTAGCATAAATATTAAGTTATGACCAGCACTCATATAGTGAATTTTGTTAAGATTGCCTGCAACTTTCTGAAATGTTCCAGTATGAAACACTTGCAGGACGCATAACAATAAAATTGTAGTTTGGGTGATACAGCTTGGTTTTGTGCAGTAAATGCTCTCCAAAAGGAATGTAAAATATTCCCTCCTAGTATTGAAACATTCCTTGAACTCTCTCTCTCTGTATAAGTATCATATGGATCTCGCCTTTCCTGTACTATACACAGTATCACATTCCCGTTGTTTTCTTCGTCAAGATCAGTGTAATCTAAGTAATCATTGTTTACTTTGTCAAGACATCAATGTAATATAAGTAATCCATGAGCATGCCAAAATATCCTCAAAATATGATACGGTATTGTAGTTGAATCTGCAGGTAAGTTATTCCATCCAGATTGCAAGAGTAAATTCTAGCCTATATTTGTGCTCTATTTACTTCTGTAGTAACATACTACATGATGGTGCTCTTCAACATTTACTTTTGTAGTAATCTGCTCCAGGAATATCTGAAAGGAGTAAAAAAAGTACTTTGGAAGTAGCCTACTCTTGTGCGGAAGTCACCTACTGTTGAATTTAATAGTAGTTTACTACAGAAGTAGACTTACAGTTTGTGTAAAACGTCTTGATAGTCCCCTACTCCCAAAGCATAGATGCGCAATATCACTGACCAGCCCACTTCCATAATAAGAGAGGTGTGGGTCAGTGTGGAACCTACTGTGGGTGTGATAATCGCAAAGTCTCTTGCTCCTCCACCACTCTCACAACTTCTCATATCTCTTCTCTTGCCCATATGGAGTGCACGACGTATACACAAGCTGTACTCTTAGATTGGTGCTTACCGCCCTCAGTATTAAATGGTTGCCGTAGCAATTGGATTTTAAGAGCTTTATCCATTTGTTGCAGCTAGCAACCATGAAACTAATATAAAAGACTTCATCTGTCTAATATCAATGTACTATTTGTATGCTGTAATAGATAGTATTGGATAAAAATAATTATTCTACCGTTGTGTGTGAATTATGTTGTTTCAGGTCACAAAAAGTGGTATTGTTGAGGCTGTTCTGACATGGGCTAAGTTCAAAGCGGACACTCAGATGCAACAGAAATGTAGTGGGAAGAAACAGAATAAGCTCAAAGGTAAGGAAATATGTAGAACTGGATTCATAAATATATACTCATCTCATTTTCTATGCATTCTGCAAAAATAGTGTTTGGTGCAGACTAATTAAGGTAATAGTGAATGCCAAGGCAAAGGACGAACTCTGGGTTGGATTGGAAAATATTTCTCTTCAACAAGAGGAAGCAGTTATCAGTCTCATTCCTAATAGCGATCTTGTAGGCAAGCAAGTTTATTTCTAGCAGCCAGGTGTGTATATAGAATATCTCATTGCCATTACAAAATAGCAAAATAATGGGCCAAATTTAGGCTTCCTCTCATCTTAACAATAAATAATATGACCTAGCTAATGAACACATGGTTAATAGCTGTTCTTTCACTTGGTACATTGCGACCAAGTTGGAAATTTGAGTCAGACTTTAAACATTTAATGCCATGTCCGAGATCTTTGACTTTTTGTATCTATGTTTTACTCCTGAGCTACCATGGCAAGCAAGATGTCCATATGCTAAATTAGCCCTTCATCTGATTCAAATGTCCCAGAAAACGTGCAAGTTGATCTTGGATATTTGAGATGTATCCAAAGGTGACTTGCGACGTTGCAGTGCTTCTGACTTTCTAGATATACTTCCTTTGGAGGTAGGCATAAGAAAAAAGTAATCTCCAAATTCTGTGAGTCAGTCATGCACACGCTTAAAGCAGTTTGCACATTTGTTGCAAGGACTCTCAACATGCCTTACAGCTGCACATGCAAAACAGCATGCAGCATTCACTAGTGCAAGGTGAGATTGCTTGCACCAATATCTCTTAGTGCATGTTGTGCCATGTTCAAACTGCATGATTCAGTAAAAACCAAATTTAGGAGGCACAGACATCTACACACTACATAGAATGCAGGTGACTTACAACAAACCCTATTGATATTACAAGTGCTTCAAAAATGCAATTCTTCACAAATGTTTGTAAAGCTCTTCAGTAATTTGTATTGTAATATATAAATGCTGTAAACTTTCTATAAATTTTCCCTTTTAAAACCTTATCTTTCATCAGAGAGAAGGTTCTTATAAGTGGAAAACACATTTCCATGAATATACCAAAATAAGGGTGCATATTTAATCTAGTAAGATTGTTACCTGCTCAAAACCAAATTCTTCATTCCTAAAACCAAAAGCATTACAAGATCTTTAAAACACCCAGTTCATTTTATTTTTTTCTGTGTCACTGATTTAAAAAAAAAATTAAATGCATTAATTGAATAGAAATGCATCATTTTAGGCTTTACAGCTTTTAAATAAGTTGAAGTGAGCATAATTAGACATGTCCACGCATTTATATTTTACATGAAACATGGAGAAGTCTGAAGAAGTTTGATGCACAATCAAATGGGAACAGGAAGTTGCAATTCTAACCTCAGTTTCATGATTAAAATTCAGAGGTTATTCCACAATAAATTGGGAATGGAAAAAGAAGAGGAGAAATATTGAATGTTTATGGCTTTTAATTCACAACGAATTGAAGTTGGAAACAGGAAAGCATGTAAATTAATTTATTGAAAGTAACACAGAAAATTGTCCAGTAACACATATTTTGTCCATGCGAATATGAATGAACTTCACTTGCAGCTTCTCTGGGTCTAGAGGGGAGTGTTAGATATACCCACAGATTAACCAGATTCTCCACTCAATGGTGAGGGCAAGGTGTTGAATAGGGCGCTTTTCCCCTGATCTTTCGGAGTAGCACTAATTGGAACTAACAATTGAGTTGCTAATGCAGTCAACTTCTATTTTGACTGAGCGCATGTTACAGTACCACCTCTCCCCACCCCCTGTGCGCTTGCTTTCCATTCGGGAATTAGTTGCTGAGCTTATGAAGGCCCATCTCGAGCACACGTCATGAATGGTATAGGCACATTTCCACGTAGCTATGGAATGCATATTATGCCCTATGTGAAAAATTGAAATGTGCCGTAATTTATTCATGAGTGCGCGAGATGTGACCTCCCAAATAAGTTCAACTAATTCCTGAAAGAAAATCGTCAAGAAGCTTTTAAACTTGAACTATTTTCTGCTGCAGATCAATGATTATGGTTTCAATTAATCATTACAACTTTAATAAATAGATGAAGCGAGGCAGAGCACTCAAAAATGTGGCTAAGATTATGCAAATACATCTTCTTCCCTTTCCCTCTTCAAGTTAGAATTCAAAACCTTTTTACACTAAGGACTTCACTAATTGTAACTTCACACTGAATTATTACACATTATGGGTAGAGGAAGGGATACCACAGGGTTTTGTGTAATGCAATCTTTTTGTACCCAAGTTAGTAATAACATTTAAAAACTCCATTGAGGAAAACTGTAATGATAACAGCAAATATATATATTCAAAATGAAGATATAACAACTATGTACAAAAAAATAGCACTATCTGTTTCAAACTAAAACAAAAATGCTATGTTAATGCTGATATTTATTAAGGTTTTGAACAATACACATTATTAATTATTTAGCAAACCCTTTTTGTGCAACAATTGTAAATATGATAATCACAGCCAAAAAATACTGTGGATTAAATGAAAATTTGTATAATTTTGTAAAGAAATGCTGCTCTATTGCCTGCATGCCAACACACACACACATGGATATGCTCACTTTGTGGAGTGAAGGTTACTGGAGTAAACAAGTAAACTGTATGCACATAAATAAGTTAGTGATAAAGAGTCTGCAATGCAGTATGTAGTGTAAGTAAAGCAGGGAATTACAAAATAGATAGTGCATGAAAAATAGGGGAAGTGCTACAAAATATTAACTATTGATTATAGAATTGCTTCTGCAAGCTTTAATTTGTAAACATATGACTATTATTATGAACACTTTCAGGAAGCTAAGCATCCACTGAATACTTTCTTATAGCAGAGAATGCAAAAGCAGGGTTATATTAAACCCATGCATTACATGCAAATTCAAATAACCGTATTATCTCTTACATGTGGATTTTTTGTTTTTGCCTGTTTTTGGTTGCAGATTTCATAGGTGAGGCAATGCCACATTCCTTGGCACTTGAATCTAAATGAAAATTGGACCATCATATGTTGCAGTAAAGTGATTAATGTAATAATGGTGAGGGGATGAAAGTAAATTCAATGTGTTTTGTAATGATTTGCAATTACTAATAGCAAATTCAAACACAAACGAGGCAAAGAATGAGTTTTAACTTCGTAATATTCTGCTTAGGTAATAAAGTTGATGCAAAACTTATGAATATATTAATTTAAAATAATGTATATAAAATGTTGGAATAGTTAGCTCAGCATTACGTTTCATACAAGAATATCTACAGGTGTTTCACCATGAATGCTTTCAACGAATCTGTAACATGCAATTTAGCACAATATACAAATGTGTATATGAACGAAGAGTACATAATTTTGTTCCATTCAACACAGATATCTGTGGTCATCTCAATAGCAACTGAAGTTTTAAACTGATGCTTATTTGGAATTTAAGAGTGTGACTAGTGGCTTAAGACAAAGAGTATCTATATGTACAATTTGAGGAAAGGGTTGTAAATCAGCATAATAGTCTCCAAAAATTGTTATTATCGTTTACCTGCATATTGCATAATGTCACCATGCTGATAAAATTTATTCCACAAAAGCTAGATTCTGCATAAGAAATCCTGATAAGTGTAAGAGCTGCTAATTTTTTTTAAATACTTAATTAGGTAATAGAAATTCCAGTGTAACCTAGCTTTATAAAGGTAACACTCCAAATTTTGGCATAATAGGCACTACTAAAATCCCTTACAGGAATTAAAATTATTCTTAATACATACTTTCCAACAGCTTGGTGGAATATTTTAAAAGTGTTTATATGTAAGTGTTTATCTTAAACGTTGTAAATGGTTATATCTAAAAACGTGCGTTTCAATATGCACAACAGGGTGGTGGATAAATAAAGTAAAACAAGTGCACTAATGGCCATGGGTTGGAGGTTATGTTTTCATTACATGTGTTGGTGTCGGCATATGCCACATGTATGGTGTGTTCTATTTTTACGAGCTTTGCTCATTATGGGGCCTAACAAAGCAAAACAGTACAACTGGTGGCATATGTTCTATGGTATGGGGATATAAATCCAGCATAAAAAATTATACCTTAGGTTTCATTGAAAATATCTATGATGTGTGTATCTGTTAGCTAATTGTTGCATTACCGAGATGATTTATCTGCATAAATATATCTGTAACTGTCTTTAAATATCCTTTTCACACACAGCAAAATTCGTTATGCAAGTTTAATTACTGTTTCTGCACTTATTCTCGTATTCTGAAATGTTTCTTGCCTTTCAGAATTTTTCGGGAAACGAAACAGTTTAAATTCTTATTTCTGCCTGTAAGAGCGCAACCAAGAACAGCACATTTCTCGTAAACTAGATATTTGTACATTTCTTACTCAAATAGCAAACTGTTGTGCTGTTAACCCTTGTTTCATATGGCGGTAGTACAGAAGGTGAACAACATGTACTCCATTATGCTAGAGAACAGACTACCTGTAAAAGGTATTATTTCACAATTCATTGCCGTAATGTATGAGTGCGCAGAATTTAATTATAATTCAGTCATTGGTTTTATTGTTTTTACTTAGTATTTCCTACTATACTGTTGAAATTACGATGCTAATAAATTAATGGATATTGGTATCACTGATACTTAGTATACATCCGTTGAAATCTGGTAAAGAGAGACATCTGTTGACAGCAACCTGAGGTAATATTGATGTGCAACGCTCAAAATGTTTGGTTCGGGTTGGCCAATGTGGGAACATCGATGCTGCACCGGAAGTTACTATCCCACTTGACATACGCTGGATAGACCTCACTCAACATTGCCCAACATTTCCTGGACTCCAGAAAGCTTGTTGTTCATTGTCTATGCTCTTACTTGAAAACAACTATTTTAATCTTTTTCCCCATTCTGGTTCTTGTTTCTGTTCTTAAACAGTTGTGCTTATGAGGATGCATTTCGGGTCTATAGAAAAGAATAAGAATTTGACCCAAAATGAGATTCAATTCTGATGCATTGCATCACTTTTAAAAGCAGGAGGATTTGATGTAATTATGAAAAACTATGGTTACAGGTGTGCCTAAGCTAGAAGATGCTAATGATGCTGGTACAAGAAGTTCTTTGGATTGCACTCTGATCCTGACAGAAGGAGACTCAGCCAAGACTTTGGCTGTTTCTGGCCTGGGTGTGGTTGGAAGAGATAAGTATGGTGTTTTTCCTTTGAGGGGTAAGCTGCTGAATGTAAGGGAAGCCTCAATTAAGCAGGTAAGACAAAAGCAACCATTTGATATTGATTATGTTCTTCACACTTTGCTTTCAGAGATTTAAAACTGTTTTACTTGCTTTGTAGATAATGGAGAATGCAGAGATTACCAATATTATCAAGATCCTTGGTCTGCAGTATAAAAAAAAATATGAATCTATGGATGATTTAAAAACCCTAAGATATGGTAAATTGATGATCATGACAGATCAAGATCAAGATGGCTCGCACATCAAGGGACTTCTTATTAATTTCATTCATCACAATTGGCCTTCCCTTTTACGACTGCCCTTCCTTGAGGAATTTATTACTCCCATTGTGAAAGCCACGAAAAGCAATAAGGAGTTTGCATTTTATTCTCTGCCTGAATTTGAGGAATGGAAAGGATCCACGGAAAACTGGCATACATTCAAGATCAAATACTACAAAGGTGTTGTACTTTTACTTCTATATTTATTTGTTCACATTTGTGTTGGAAAAAAAATGCATTTAGTTCAGCAAATAAGTTTACAAATGCATACAATGAGAATAGAAATAAATTTCCTTTATCTCCAATGATATCAGAGGCAGTAATTCCAGTCAAATATCACAACTTTCTTCCTTTCTCAATGATGTTAAGTTACATGAACAATAAGTGTTTCTTATAGTTGGAAAGATTTGAAGCAGTGTTTTGATCAGCCACATTGTGTTTAAAGTACACTTTTTCATACACTGTAGCAAGGCATGTAACATAGTAAGCATAGTAAGTTTGGAAAAATTTTGGGGAGTTAGGAGAGGGCACAAAGTTGTTGACACAGCTATTTAATAGAATCAAAGAAAAGAAAGTGATACCAGAGAGCTGGAAAGTGAGCGTTATTGCACCATTGTATAAAGGAAAGGGAGATACAAATAATCCAAGCAACTACAGAGGAATTAGTTTATTATCTATATTAGGCAAAATATACACTGGTATATTAGCTAGAAGATTATACAAGTGGGCAGAGAGGGAAGATAAGCTATCAGAATACCAAGCAGGTTTTAGGAGAGGAAAAAGAACAATAGATAACATAATGATAATTCAAACCATTGTAAACAAATACTTAAGAAATAAAAGGGGTAGGGTATACATATTTTTTGAGGACTTCGAGAAGGCTTTTGATACTATAAACAGAGAGGCTTTGGTATATAAATTGAGGAACAAAGGAGTCAGCACTGCATTCATCGAGGGGATACAAAAATTGTATGAAGGAATTAAATTTCGTGTAAAATGTGGAAGAAATAGTACTACTGATTATATACAGCAAAATTTAGGTCTGAGGCAAGGTTGTAAACTTAGTCCAATATTATTTAACTTATTTATAGATGATATTTTAGATGGAATAATGAAAAGTAATAAACACTGTCCAGTCATAGGGAAAAAGGAAATACCAGGGTTATTATTTGCTGATGATCTAGTAGCCGGGGCAGTATCAGTGATAGGGTTGCAACATGCTATCAATGAAATTGCAACATTTTGTATGGAATGGGGGCTAAAGGTGAATACAAAAAAGTCCAAGATAATAGTGTTCAAGAAAGGATCAAAATTAAAAAGAGTGGAAAGATGGTATATAAATGGAGAGCAAATAGAGGTGGTAAAAGAATTTGATTACTTGGGGATTAGATTCTCAAGCAACGGGAAATGGGAAGCACAATCTAAATATGCACAATTGAAAGGAAAGCTAGCGATGAAAGCTGTTAGAGCTTGCTTGTGCAAAACACCCATGCTAACAATGAACTTGTTGGAAAGGCTATATGAAGCTGTAGTGGAGTCAAAAATGTTATATGGAATAGAAATGTGGGGGGTGGCAAAGGGATGGATTAAGATTGATATAGTCCATAGAATGTTTTGTAGAGAAGTTTTGGGTTTACCCAAGAGTTCACCAAGGGCCGTGGCACTGGCAGAGCTAGGAAGGGTAGGGAGAAAAGGTATAATAGTGGAAAGAATTTTGAAGTATTGGTATAGATGTTTAAATTTAGAAGATAGTAATATATTAAAAGAATGTATATAGTTTCAAAAAGCTGTCCTAGGAGAAGAGTGTTGGTTAGGGGAGATGGGAAATGTCCTAAAAGAAATTGGCATGAGGAATATTTTCCTGTTAGATAAACATAATAACAGTGGGTTTTGGAAAGAAGTGAGATTGAGAGTGGAAGATATCGAGAAACAAGAGATATGGGCTAGTTTTGAGGATAAAAGGTCATTGATCTTGTATAAATCAGTTAAAAGAAATTGGGGAAGGGAGAAGTATGTAGATATATGCAATCAATTTGGTAGAATAGGTCTTGTGTGGATGCGCACAGGAGTGATATTTTTAAAAAGGAATGGATATAATTGTTCAGGGGGATGTATTATGTGTGATGAATCGGGTAGTATTTTTCATTGTCTAATAGAATGTGTAAAGGTTAAAAGGTGGAGAGAGGTTATATGGAATAAAAAATGGGACAAGCTAAACAAAGAAGCAGTAGCATTAAGAATGTTGGGAAGCACAAAAATAGAAACAATTAAAATGATGGGGACATTTTTAGGCAACACAAGGGATAAGTGGATAAGGAGCTTAAGAAAGGTACAGCTGAACGGGCATAGTTTGGAAAGTGGAGAGGTGGTATAGTAGCTTTATCCCATATATACAGCCTAGGGGCTAAATATGGGGGAGCTAGAAAACTGGTGCACTAGACATAAGTTTTAGATGTAAGCTTTATTTGTATTATTGTAATAATGATGAAATAAATATTATATATATAGTAAGCATGTACCCATCAAGAGTACTTAGGTAAAATATAAAGCAAAGCTAAGGATACTTGCTGATTCTGGGATGACTGATATACCATATTATTATCCATGCTTTTCACAAAATACACTGAAAATGATAATGTAGTTTCATTGCTTTAAAGGAGGGATCTTGTTTTAATTATGCCCTGTATAGTAATCAAGTCTATCACTGGCTACACAGAATGTTTGATGTATTGAATAGAAACACGAGCCGGCTAGCAATTGGAGGGAAATAAGTTACAGTACCAGAAAATAAAGCATAGGTGACAATGGAGAAACAATAGAATTTATTTTCATACTAATTAATTGACAAAATGAATCCAAATTGAAAGTAATATGTCTCCTGTGATCTGTGCATAAGGATTTGACTTGAATATATGTTCCAAGCTCACTAAAGTAAGTCCATATTCCAGATGGAACTTTATTTTATAATGGAGTGATAAGACTATCAACAGTGAACTCATGTTTGCCTTTCAGATATTTTCCAAAAGAGA
This sequence comes from Deroplatys truncata, assembly GCA_030765065.1. NCBI lineage: Eukaryota > Metazoa > Arthropoda > Insecta > Mantodea > Mantidae > Deroplatys > Deroplatys truncata. The sequence goes on along the minus strand of CM060984.1, from coordinate 95,417,074 downwards.
GAAATAAGACAACCTACATATTATGATTTAACTGCAATTTTGTTTCTCCCATTTTTACTTACCACAGGAATGTTCAGTGGTTAATTGACCAAGTTGTTTACAGCAATAATACTGTATTCACTTGTATACCATGTGCAAACGAGTAAGACATGCACCCAATTTTTTCAGGCCCCCTTCCAAAAAAAAAAAAATGTGAAGTATATGCTTTACAAACCCAAACTCATACATACAAGATTAATATTTATTTAGAAACCATTTACAAAGTACAATAAAGGAAACGTCTTGTTTGTATCCATAGTATTCTATATGGCAAGAAGAATATTCCATGCAAGTTGACGACCTAAAACAAATAAAATATACACCTATTAGAATAGTGCATTGTGTTTAATGTAACTAACATCTAAATAAATTGCATTTTTATGTTGTATTGTACCTAAGTAGGTAAGTAATCCTCGTTATCACTGCTGGACTCACCTGCAAAACTTGGTTCATCATTATTCACTCTCCAGATTGTGTCCTCCTTCATCCCATCCATTGTGTTGCATGTGCAGCACTTGAATGACCTCTTGACGAGATTGGCCAGAATTCAGTAACCATGCAACTTTTACCCAGTTGCATACCAAAGACAATGTAGGTCTTGGAATTTTCCTAGTGGGCGTTGCTTGCCAAACATTCTGTATTGTCTCTTCAAATGAGCCTTAAATGGGTGGTTTATGCAAACATCCATTGGCTGTAGCAGTGAAGTCATTCCACCAGGAATCATAACCAGATCTGAATTTCCTGCAGCTAATCTTCATTTTACATTTTCTGTTTGATGCCTGCGAAAGCTGTCCAGTACTAGCATATTTCAATGCCGTGATAGTTCTTTAGGATGTCACTCCCACATGATTTTAATCCAGTCAACAACTAGCGTATTGTCCATGCACCCTTTTTTCTGGATTCTCACCAGGACTCCAGGAGGAAAATTCTCTTCCTTGGGAGTGGTTTTTTGCTTAAACATTACAAGCAATTCAAGTTTCCTGTCGTCAGCAAGTGTAGCCAGCATAGTGGTACAGCAGCTTTTTGGAACCAGCTGTACGTATTGCCACTGCCTACTCTATTCCCCTTGCACCTACAAGAAAATTAGCAATAAGATAGTTTCTGCAAATGTTTATCTCGATTAACATGAAGTAAATCGAGAATAAGCGTTTGTAAAAATGGTTTGTAAAGCGTAGAGGTCATGTGAGTGTAAAACAGATTTATTTTATGTCCTGGACATTAAAGAGAATGGAATGCTCCACATCGCAAAAGATTTGACTATTGCTTAAAGCCTACCATATTCCCCTTGCATCTACAAGAAAATTAGCAATAAGATAGTTTCTGCGAATGTTTATCTCGATTGACATGAAGTATATGGAGAATAAGCATTTGTAAAAATGGTTTGTACAAGAGTAGAGAAAGTCATGTGAGTGCAACACATCAGACTTTTTTATAGTACTGATCAAGTTCTTAATTTATTACTTTTATTATTAAGCTATTACTAAGAATAAAAGTATAGAAATATAGTGAAATACTTACACTACCACTGTTGTTAAGATGCTTTATTCTATTGTTCATTTTAAACAACAGTGGAAAGAACATTCGGAAGAATGTCTGGCACAAGACAAACAAAGCAAATAATGAAATACAGTGCGGTCGTTTTAAGATGAGGGCACAGATCGCACATATGCATGCTATGCACACTGTTTATTACACTGGGAGTTTTTCATTCCATAACTCCCACATTATTTAGTTACTCATGAGTGATAGTAACATGTACTATAATGAGTGTAACTTTGTTATAAGTGGTGTCCATCTGTGTGAAGACATTCCTGGTATCTTCGGATGAAATTTCCATTCACATGCATAAGTTCTTTTTGCATAGTGTTCATCATTTCTGTTTTTATAGTGTCATTATGTTCTAAGGTGTGGGAATTGTTCCAATAAACTTTATTTTTCAGGATTTCCCACAATGGATGCAGCAATTTCGTCAATTTTTTTCCTCTGTTAGAACATTTCGTTTTTGCTTCATAGGTTTACAATCCCGTTGTCTTAAACTTATTAACCAGGTATCTATTAGTTTCTCTACCTGGAACTGGAATATCAGGAAATTTCTCGTGAAATTGTCTACATACCTGTGTAGATGATTTGGCTTTTATGTATGTATCATGCATAAAAATTTGTAGTTCAAGCGTGAATTTATCATCAGGCATTGCAGTGGACTAGTAAGACATAAACATTCTTAAGCAAGTCAAACACAATACAAATGTGTTGAATAAACTTTCACCTTTGAGATACACAATGCACAACTCTCTTTACAACACGAACACAAAGCAGCAACGGAAGCACAGCTGATAAAGATATCCTTGAACACATTATGCACTGCCAGTTGCATGTCAGAAAAATACTGAGGTCACTGCAGTACAGCATGCTGCACATATAGCTGGACTGTGGCCTCACCTTAAAGTATAATCCTAAGAGTAGGAGGCCTGTGGCCCAGGAAATGATGGCTGGAGGACCTTGAAGGTGGAACAGACACTTAAATCCTATACCATGAAGACAATGATGACAACTTACACTACTAACATTGAAAGTCGAGGTGATATTCTGTTTCCCACTTATTTACTAAACAGTGGTATGTTCCAAAAAGAAGAACCTTTGGTGCATGTGATGCATAAAGAACTAATAGCACTTAAAAGTACCATAATTGTATTTGTGAAAGCTCAGCACCATTGTCTTTTGAAGCCTTCAGTGATGAGCGCTATGAATTGCCTGCAAGAGAAATAATTGAAAGTAGAATGTGTAATAAACTAAAAACACTTTCTGAAAAAGACAAACAACTCTTTAATGGAAGTAAAAAACCATTTTATCTCAACCTGCAAACATCTTTTACTCAGAAATCTTCAATGTTCATCTCTAGCACAGCAAGTCAAAGAAGGAACCCACAACAATATAGTGAAAATACTAGCAATGCTCCCTTTGGATATTTCACTGGACTTGATTGTAGATGAGTGGAAGCTTCTTATACTTGATATTGTCAGTGAATCTTGTTGCCTTGATACTGGAATCAGTTCTTTGAAAATGAGAAATATCTGGAGGTCTTAAATTTCCACTGCTTACCAAAGTGGTGAAAGTATCACACAAGAACCTTGTTTATCCCACCCTCAATCTGGATTTCTGGTTTATCCAGATTGATCTTTTTAGCTTGCTTTGGTTTTTGCTTCTCAAAGGTGGCACAGATTTGGAATAAAAGAAACAATATGCTATTTCAGAAAATAAAAGTGAGTAGTATTGAGTTCAAGTACCCAAACATTGGTAGTCCTAATCTGGATAAACAAGGTTCTTGCCTATAATCACATGGTATTGGAGACATAGAGAGAGGATTTTTAAAATCGGGGCATATTTAGACTGAGGAAAGGCCAGAATGTCTAAGAGAACGCACCTGCGTTTTGTATTGTGTTTACCAGAATAATGTACACCATGTTAACATCAAAGCAAGCTTTTACAGGTAACAGGAGCAGCTCATGTTCATTACAAACAGTATAATGATGAACTCATGGCATTAAAGAGAAGGAGAACAAAGAAAAAAAGAAATGAGAGGGAAAAGGTGAAGGATTTAGAAAGGCAAAAGAAAATCGATGTGAAGGCTAGTATACAAGAGAAGGAATGGCTAAAGGAACTGATTCAAAAACAAAATGAAAAGAGAATAATTGCTGGAAGATTGCTAAATGTTGCAACCAAACATTAAAGAGGCTGGAGGAATTCAACACTATACAATTCATGCTAGGGATAGAGAAAATATTGGAAGCAGAGAATGGGGAAAAAAGCATATAGATGCAGTGCATGCAACCAATTAAAAACTAAAGAGCACATTAACAACTTCTTTCTTTGACAAAAAGCCAAAGACACTGTAAAAGTAAACAAAGTTCTTGTCTTATAATTTTATGTCCATATTTTACTGTCTTACTAACCATTACCTGAAATACTACTAATATTTTTATTACTTCAGGTTTACTTTTAAAATGTTAATTCTTCGATAGGCATCAATAAAACTGCTAAGTTATGTCATTTTGGTCGTTCCTTTTGTTATTTTGGGCAGAAAAGTCTGTAATTAAACCAGTAATTTTGATACACTAGTTTCCAACCTAGAATTATTCCATATTAATTTGGAAATCAGGGCAATAGTTTATGATAGGTTCATTCATTGCAAGAAAGACATTAGGTGTGCAATTTCTTTCAATATGTAGATCAAATAAGCAAATAAATCCTAATAAAATGTTTAAAATCTGTTTCACAGGTTTGGGTACCTCCACTTCCAAGGAGGCCAAGGAATATTTTGCAGATATGAAACGGCACAGGATAAAGTTCAAGTACAGTGGGCCACAGGATGATCATTGTATCAACATGGTTAGTACAAGATTATGATTTTATTGTAATCACTTTGGATACCCGCTCTGAATGTTAGATCTTAAAAGTTTAACATAAATGAAGAAGCATCCTCACAGAACCTGGATACTCTTGTCCAAGGTTTTTTTGTTATATACATATGTGCAGTAATTAATTTTGAAGATTGAGAAGGTAGTAACAGTGATGTGTCAATTTAAAATAGAGAGAGAGTTGAAGGTTGTTACACTACATCACTAAAATGTTCTTACTTGAATGCGTTTCGGGAGAATGGTTTGCTCCCATCGTGAGCATGTTTTCAACTGATTTTTCTGGTTATTGTCTGGGGAATGTGTGTAGTTAGTGGTGTTCTCTGGTGCTAGGCTGATGAACCTCCAAAGGTTGCTGCGTGCCGGTAGTTCAAAATTCATTAGGTGATTCCTGTGTTTGACGATATGTATTTTTTCCCAGATGTCCAATTCATTGCTGCTGTTGATCGGTTTTAAGAGTTTTATGGATTTCATGGTTTGAAGACCAGAAATGATGTGCTACTGCTGATTTATCTGTGTAAATGTATCTCATATGCTCTTTAAGTCTTATTTCAAGGTTCTTCCAATGCTGAAAATAAGAAACGCCTTAAAATGAAGTTTTAAAAATATAAACAGCTAGCAACCAAATGCGCAAGAGTATTTAAAAAGTCTCGTAACGATCCTGAAGTGTTCGCAAGGTCAAAAATAAAAGTGGAAATCTAAAACTATAAGCAATGGAGAATTTTTTGGGAAGATGATTTTTTTTTTTTTTTTTTTAAAATAAGATTTTTTGAGATTTTAGGTTAATTTCAGTTGTGCATTCCCTTAACTAATTCAACGATTTCTCTTTCCTCTATTCTAATTTATTGAACTACAAACAAGTACATCAAATTATCACTCGTCAAAAGAGGGAAAAAACATGAAGCTGTTGTACTTCAAGACATTAAGCATCTCCACATTTTTAAAAGTAAGTCTGTTTCTATTAGGAGATAGAATGTCTTTGTAGATGCTAAAGCTTCTTTCAAAATCCACAGAAACCAGTGGGGCAAACCTTGTATTCACTCGGAATGGCAACTTTACAGATGTGGCGAATTCTTCAATGCCTGGATTCTTCTAAAGACTAGATTCAAGTTTGTCTTTGGCAAAGCCCTTTAATTACTCCCTCATGGAAGTAAAATATCCCATTGTTTTTCCTTTTCCAGACCTTGTTCTTCCAATCGTTTAATTGCTACAGTCAGGTACTTGTAACTATGGACACAATATAGTTCTGTCTGCAAATTATGTATTTTCTCTGGTAACAGAAGTTGCTGTGCCTTGGAAATTGTACCTGCATCGGATGGATCCAAAGAAAGCACAAACTCTTTAATTTTGTCAAAATTCTCACACAACATAGCAGCACACTCAATCCAAGATTCCCAGCGAGTAATGAGCGGGAAATTTGCAAGGGGCAGGCCAGTGATTTCCCTGAGTAAACAACACAGCTCGGAGCTTTCAGTAGAATCTTCTTCAGGGCAGAGATGAATTGATTTGCAATGTCGTATTCATTCCTTATGGATTCACAAACCCTGTGAAGGGCATGAGCCAAGCATATCACATGCTTCAAGTTAGGAAATAAAGGTTTCAATTGGTTAACAGCTGAAACCTGTATGGAGCCTGGTCCGTAACCACAAGAAGTTTTTCAATCTGATACCAGTAGGCCAGAGTTTTTGGCAGTAGTCCATAATGGATTGCATTACTGTACTGTCATTGGCTTTCTGCAGCTCATACATTTTTAACTTTCTCCCCTGCTAAGGGAAAAACTAAAATGTTCAAAACATATCGCTCCATTGAGTCTATGGTTTCATCCACAATGATTCCCACATTGCAATCAGACACTTTCTCCTTGATTCTTTCTATGGTTTCTTGGTAAACAGGCTTCATGTAGTTTTTCTTAAAGTACTCTCATTGGGCATTGACATCTTTGTGTATTTTTCAAGAAATCCCTTGAAGGCTAGATGGTTCACCTTATTGAGTGGAATTCCTGCTTGTGTAAGAGCTGCACCCAAATCAACGTTTAATTCCTTCAAATTTTGGCTTTTTGAAGAACGCTGTTGAAATGCATTTCGTAATAGTGGTTGCCGTGATTTGTTTGCTAGAAGAGTCTTGTTCATTTGATGCCGAGAGCTGGAAATTTGTTGTTCGATGCGATCTCGCTGGTGTTTTTCGTCTAACAAATAGTACATCGCATAACATTTTCATCAGTGTCTACGAAATCTTGTTTAAATTCCTCAGCCAGAACAATAAATCGAGCATGGACACCTTTGGTATGGTAAAAACTAGTAGTAGTATACTCGTTTGGAGAGCTAACACTAGTTCACTTGCTAACACAATGCGACTGTCACACAACTCACTCTTGCGCCCATTCGCTGTCCACATTCTCTTATAACACCGCGACAATTACCAGAATGTTCTCATTCATGCTGGAACTTCAGTCTCAGCGATTTCTAGTAGTTTCGAGCAGAACCTAGTCTTAATAATTCTCGGAACTGCGCGGGTGAGGTTACTGCCATCTCTGCGTGCCCAGCCTTCACCTCCACGCAAACAGATGACGTCTCTTACAGTAACAAACTCACATTCACGAACAGCAGGCTACTGATTCGGTAGGATAGAATCACTCATTGTCAATTGCATTATTGCGGGCTACTTCATAGCGGTAAAGCGAGAGAAAAAGGTTTTTGTCAACCACACAATTCTTTTCCATTGTTGCGGGTGTGCTTTCAATTCCCCCGCGGCATTTATTGAAAGAGGTAGGCTTACTATTCGCATGTACACAGCAAGCTGAGGAGATGTTAATTGAAAGTTAAAGAATAAATTGGAATGAAACTTAAAAGAAAAAAGGGGGAAAAAGAGGATTATGGGCATGGTTGGGGGAAAATGGGATAAAGGTGCCAAAAAGGGGTAAAGGTCCCAAAAAAGGGGAAAAGGTGCGAGAAAAAATGCCTCTTTTCGCAACTAGAAGCAAAATTTCACACTGATATCTTTCCGCACAGCTTTAAGTTTCCCTAAGAAAAAATGTGCGCACCTAAAAACCCTAACCCTGGTCATTACAAACTATTTGATACATACCAGCTGATTTATCGTTGGGGATAGGGTCTTTTGTTCTTTTGCATAGTATGGGGTCTTTCAACAAGAGTGTCCTATCTTTGAACTTAAATAAAGCACGTATAAATGACAGAGGTTTATTTCTTTTTTTATTTTGGAACATAATTAATGTCATTATGTGTGGAAGAGAAAATCAGTTAAGTGACCGCCGCGACTTCGTTGGGTTGCGCATATATGGTTGACCCAATTTTCAATGACAGAAAAACGTAAATTAGGTCCAACTTCACAAATAACACACATGATGTTATTCATAAGTTCATTTACTGTTTCTGGCTTGTTGACATAAACTTGAGATTTAACACCACCACAAGAAGTAATCCAACGGCGTTAAATCACATGACCTCGGGTGCCAGTTAACGTCACCACCACAGGAAATGATGAAACCTCTGAACTTCTCCTTCAAAAGATTGATTGTTTCGAGAGCAGTATGACATGTGGCACCATCTTGCTGGAATCAGATGTTTCTGAGATCCAGACCATCCAATTGAGGCCAAAAATACTCCCTTATAAGAGCCTGGTATCTTTCTCCATTGACAGTTACAGCTTCTCCATCTTCATCTTGGGAAAAATATGGACCAATGATTCCACCATACCAAAATCCACACCACACAGTAACCTTTTGGGGATGAAGTGGTCGTTCTTGAATCTGCATTGGGTTGTGATTGCTCCAATAGTGGCAATTTTGTTTGTTGACACAACCATCCATCCAAAAGTGGGCTTCGTCGCTGAAGATGATTTTTCGACAAAAATCCAGGTCAGCTTCCAATTGCTGCATAGCCCAATCAGCGAATACACAGTGCAACCTATGGTCATTGGGCTTTAGTTCTTGAGTTAACACCATTTTGTAAGCGTGAAACTTCAAGTCAGATGCAGAATTCGTCAAGTTGTGGTCGGCGAAAGCGTAAGGTAATTGGTCATTTTCTTTTTCTATTGTGAATTTTATAGATCCTTTTTGTAAATACAATAATTTCAAAGCATATTCTGACAGTGTTTTTGGAACAACAGCAAAAATATCATCTACGTACCTATACCAGGTTTTGAATAGATGTTGGAAAGAATTAGTAATATAGCATTCAAAATGGCTCATATATAGTTCTGCTAAAAATGGTGAAAGCGGGTTTCCCATAGTGGAATGAAAAGAAATTCTGGTCCAGACATAATTTTGTTAGTTTTAAGTAATCTTCTGTTTGCGCTCTAGGTGTGCCATTATTTAATATGCAAGTTTCTAGGAGTGGTCCTATCCAAGCATTCTTCTTTTGGTATGCTTGGGAAGATTCCAGTGACATCAAATGATACCATCATAGTTTTTCTTGAAACTTGGAACTTACACACAGTGAAGCATTCAAATATATTGAAGAAAGAGTGAGTCGACTCAAGATATTCTTTGCTCCACTTACTACATATTACATGCAGGACATGTTTCGTGAGGCATTCCCCACATCTTCCGCTGCTATGTGTCGACTAGCATGTAATATGTAGTAAGTGGAGCAAAGAGTATCTTGAATCGACTCAATCTTTCTTCAATGATACCATCATGTCTGTGGGTGATATATTTATATCTGAAAGGTGACTGGTTAATTGTAATGGATTTTTTATGTTTAGACTTTTGAACACAGGCATGGATTTGAAGGTATTTGAAAGTCATTTTGCTAGTTTATATGTGGGAGAGTTTATGTTGTTCACTATGGGCCTCATTTTGATGCCGAGTTGTGTATTTTTGGTAGGGCATATAACCTAGGTATGGTGGGAAAATCTGGCTTAATTCTGGATTTTTCGGCTTTTGATAATGTTTTGGTTTCTATCAATGTGTTTTGGAGTGACTTGGTGCATTCTTTTAATGGATTTTTGTTGATTTCTATGTACTCTGGGCTATGTAGTAATTGTGTAACCCTAGTTTCATAATCTTCTTGGTGTAATATCACTAATGTGTTTCCTCTGTCTGCTTTGGTGTATACTACAGGCTTTGACTTCAGATTTGATAATTTTTTGATGTGGTATGTAGTGGTATTTTTACTTTCTCTACTACGTATAGTAAGTAGGGGAAGTATTGCATTCCACCCAAAAATTCAATACCTAGATTTCACCGGAAATACATGTTTTGTTTTGAGACCCCCCGAATCCAATAAAAGCATTTTTGGAAACATGTCTGTGTGTGTGTGTGCGTGCGTGCGTGCGTGCGTGCGTGCGTGTGCCCTTTACATGGAACATTTTTCGAAAATTTTAATTTTCTCAAAAATGGCTCTAACGATATTGATTAAAATATCATATGTTTAAGATACTTTCATGACAAATAAAATGTATATGTTGAATTTTCTGGGAATGTCTCCAAAAGTATTCTTCATTCTGAATGACTTTTGCATAACTGGTAAACCATAAGAGATAGACAAAGTTTTACTACACAAAAAATGTAGATCGCATTTAAAATATACAAATGACAGGTAGGTAAAGTCATGTGAATGTGAACACATCTGCCGCTACCCATCCTCCTACTATCACCAAATGGGTGTGAATTCCTTTATCCAAAAGTATTGGCAACAACATGCAAAATACAATCACAGCTTTTACAATTCCAGTTGGAAAATGATTATAATATATGGAGTGGTTCAAATATACAATTTCACTAAAATAGGTTCACTACCTCAGAACTAGTTTCGAGGAATCACTTCCTCATCGTCAGCTGATTGCAACATTGAATTGGAAAACCAGCTCTCCTACCTGGACCTAAAAATCCTGAAGAACATAGATTAACTTTTGGAATATACAGAAAAAACACCTATATGGATATCTATATAAAAAAGAATAGTTATAACCCCCCATCACACAAAGTTGCAGTTTTTAACAGTTTGGCCCATAGATTAGTGAACATCCCCCTCAATGAAAAGGAATATAACTTAGAATACCAAGAAATCTTAAAAACAGCCAGAAAAAATGGCTACAAAACAGATATGGTGGATAGGTTAATCAAAAAATTCAAGCAACAAAAAATGATAAAAGAAAATACAACCCTCAAACTACACAAACAAAATCCAACATACAAAAAAGTCACATTTCACCCATGGTCACATACCTAATTCAAGAAAATTTTCAATGATAGCAATGTGGCACTCATCCCCGAAAATAAATTCAGCATAAAATTCCTCATAAATGCAAACCAAAAAGAAAAAATGCCAGCTCATAAAAAATCCGGGATTTATAGAATAGTTTGCAAGGATTATGAACAAATCTATATTGGTCAAACTAAGCATAACATAAAAACAAGGCTTAAGGAACATTTTCGAAACATCAAATCCAGGGAAGAAGAAAAATCAGCAGTTGCAGCACATTTTTGGATATAGGGACATGAAATTGAGGACACAGTATCTTATCAAGCAGGCACAATAACCTACTGAATAAAACATTTGGGAGAAAATATTTCTTTGGAAATTTCGTCCAAGGTTAATGAATTTCGACATTCCTATGGACAAAAATTTGATCACTAAACTTGTGGAACCACCACTAGAGGGGCAAAGAGTCATCTGTAACCATCAGAGGAAAGCCAACCAGTTGCAATCAGCTGACGAGGAAGTGATTCCTCAAAGCTTGTTAAAATCAGTTGCAATCAGCTGACGATGAGGAAGTGATTCCTCGAAACTAGGTCTGAGGTATTGAACCTATTTTAGTGAAATTGTATATTTGCAAGCACTTTTTCAGTATGTCTTCCAATATAAAAGTAATGGAAAATGATTGTTTACCCTTCGGTTGTCGCAGAGGTAATAAATGATTACTAGGAAAAGGCACTTTAAAGGGGCAGGAATGCACTCCCTTAGAAATGTTTTTAATTAATTAATTTGAATTTGTATTATGGATCTTATAAAAATGAAAAGTATTTTGTTTTCTTTATTTGAATTTGTTTTCTTGGCTTCTGAGTATAGTTTTGAGAGCTTATTTAATGATTGTTTTGAATAGGCATTCAGTAAAAAATGTGCAGAGCAACGTAAAGAGTGGCTGACAACCTGGATGGAGGATACCAAGCGCCGACGTGAGCTAGGCCTGCCTGAACAGTATTTATATGAAAAGGATACCAAGGCTGTAAACTATTCTGATTTTGTCAACAAGGAACTGGTACTCTTCAGCAACTGTGATAATGAAAGATCAATACCAAGCATGATGGATGGTTTGAAACCTGGTCAAAGAAAGGTAAAGCACGTATTTCAGCACAAATATGTAAGCCAATTATTATTGTAGGTATGGTTTTTAAACTCCAAGATACATTTAAATGCCTCTACTATGCATATAGCTGACAAGTGGAGCAAGTGATATCATAGGTGTTCTGTTAAGCTCAGCATTTTTGCCTCAGATAATTACATTTAGTTGGGCAGAACTGTCTTTCTTATAAATGTTTTCACAATTTTTTCAAAAAAATAACAATACAGATAGCACTTTTAAGATCAGTTTGTCCCTATAATTCCAAATAATTTCAACAAAATTTGTTAACAAATGTTCTTTAATTTGTGTTAGTCAATCTATTTTTCCTCTGTGTGGTAGTATACTTCAAATTATATTTAACATTATTGTAGCCCCACGTTGTGGTAGCCAATTTGCGAGTGTATTACTTATAATGTTTGTGTATTTATGTTTACTTCACGCGTTGAAGCCATCTTGTGACGTCATTCATTTGTTCGGTTTGTAGCTCCATCTGGTGTTAGCAATTTGCGGCAGTATTATTTTTTTTGTTTAAAAAATAATATGCTGTTATTTGATTTAATTTTGGTTCTTTGTCCTCCGGCTAGCTTTTGAGTCGAGCACGTCTCTATATACAGGTTGTGTAAACGGAAAGGAATCTTTTATCCAAAGATAACACTGATGAAGAAATTATACAGGTTGTGTAAACGGAAAGGAATCTTTTATCCAAAGATAACACTGATGAAGAAATTTGTTTTACACTTTTATTGTCGAACACGTTAACTATAACATTTACACATTGATCTTGACACTCGCCAAACTGAAACTGTTATAATAACTTCATTACTGATAATTCTTAATTCGCGTACTTAAACTTTTTGTATAATTAACTTTATAACACTTAAGATTTTTCCTAATTCTGGTACGCGTAACCTGCAAATACTGACGGGTCGAAGACGACGTGTAGTGTACAAAGATTTTTGATAAGCTGAGCGACTGACGGACTTTACCTCTAACCTAGCCTCTATTTATACTCCCACTCCCCGATATGCCTAAAGATTATAACTGAACTGCAATTGACTAATAAAACGCGCCAACATTAGCGTCTATTTTTATATCCAATGAAAATTATGAATACATATGCTCTAGGTAAACGTTCCAGAAGATTCTCAACGAAAAAACGCGCCAACATTACGTAACTTCCTCGTTTCCAATAATGATAAACAGCTCACCCCCTCGCTGCATTATTGCGCGCTATTATTGTCAGTTTCAGTAAGGCATTAAAAACTTACTTCTCAACAATAATTACAATAAACAAATATCTCAAATCAATGTCACATAAAAATGCATATTGAAGTAGCATTAGTGTGTATTTGTGTATTTGTGTCCCCACGTGGTGGATAATGTTTCTCACGTAATGTTGCTTACCTCACGCGTGGAACCATCTTGTGTGACGTCATTCGTTGGTCATTTGTTAACTCCTTCTGGCGTAGCAATCTATATGAATTAGTTTTAAGGTTATGTATATTGTCTTCCAGCCAGCTATTTAGGTAGGCATTTAATTCTTGCAGGGTGTGAAGCGGAAAAGGAATCTTTTATCCAAAAATTACTAGTGAAGAAATGTGTTTTATACTGTTTTATTGCCGAACACGTGCACTAACACTTTCACAGATTTATCTAGATAATCGCCATACTGAAACTGTTTATAATAACTTCTCACTTTTAACTCACGTACTTCAATTTTGTATATAAGTGACTTTGTAATATTTTAGATCTTTAATGATTTTCACTGCGTGTAACTTGGTGAACTGAGCGGCCAACGTGTAATGTACGGAGAATTTTGTATAACTGCAGGAGACGATGTGTAGTGCTTCGTGAATCTTGCCGAACTGGAGGACGATGTGAATGCTTCGAGAATCTTGCTGAACTGGAGAACGCTCGCTTTGAATCTACACTATTTATAGACTTGCCTCAAGCTACACCTAAAGATTATAAATGAATTACCATTGGCTAATAAAACGCGCCAACATTAGCGTCTATTTTACTATCCAATGAAAACCACTAATACATATTACTTTTATAGAATGTTCTGGAAGCTTTTACCGAAAAGGCGCGAAACATTACGTAACTTCCTGGTTCCCGGTAACGATAAACAACTCACCCCCTTGCTAAAGTATTGTGTTATTGTTAACAGTTTCAGTAGAGCCGAAAATTATTATTTACCATTAATAATTACAATTATTAAACCCCTGAAATCAATGTTACATAAAAATACATATTCATATTATTATCGTTAACCACATCTGAGTAATTTGTGATACAAATTACCGTCACATATGCCCCACTAGAAATATAATTATAAATATTTATAACCTGTTTAGAAATTTTATAATTTTGTTTTTAGTCTCCTAAATCTTGTAACACACGCTATTCACTTTCACTTAACACTTCACACGTATTTAACACACGACATATGTTTTATCTCGCCACTACTTACTGGCTTTGGTTTAATTTGTTTTAATATTAATCTGTCGTTACAATAAATTTTTTTTTTTTTTTATAGCAAATACTTTACCCTAAATTATTTAACTAGTGTTACAAAAAATGGTTTACTTTCTTATATTGTTACCAAAAATTTGTCAATTCAAGAATTTTTTTTGTAATTACTATACATATTTACCAAAATATTCACCCTTTACGTATATTTACATCTCTTAAATCTAGACAATTTTTCACCTTTTCTGTTTGCTACAGAAGTATTTGTTTTGAATTATTTTTACCATTTTTGTTATTTTAAATTTTATTTTAACAATACTCTTTGAATTGTATTTACGTACTTTTAATTTAATATCATCTTAAGTTTCAATCTTTGCATTCTTAATTTTTAAATCTTGGAATTGTATTTACGTACTTGTACTTTAATATCATATTAAGTTTCAATCTTTGCATTCTTAATTTTTTTATTCTTGGAATTGTATTTACGTACTTGTACTTTAATATCATATTAAGTTTCAATCTTTGCATTCTTAATTTTTAAATCTTTGAATTGTATTTACGTACTTTTAATTTAATCTCATCTTAAGTTTCAATCTTTGCATTCTTAATCTCCAAATATTTTGTTACAGTTACTAAAAATTTATTTATTTATTTATTTATTTATTTTTTTATTTTATCATTTCTCTTTTTTTTTTTTTTTTTTATTTTATCATTTAATTTATTTCACTTTTCAAATGACATATATAAATAATTAACCCTCTTACGTTCCAATACATTTCTCCGCAAGTCGTCTTCAACTATCCAGCATTTATTTTACATCACATTGCTATTTACCCTCCTGGATCAAATTGTGTGTGGCTAAACATTACTCGTAGCCATAACCTAACCTTCAAATTTGTGTTAATGAATAACCTCTTGTATTCATATGACATTTCGTTCCCTGATAACATTTGAAAACAATCTACAGTTTCTTGAACAATACATCTTTCAACAACTTTCATTTTCAATTCTTCTGCTATCTCTTTACTTTGAGAATACTTTGACAAATTTGTACTAAACTGTACTGGACTGGAGTTTTCATTTTGAACATCTTGGTACAAATTCTTTCTTTGCGTTATTGACTCATTCTGTATTTCTGATATTTCCCCTCTGGAATTAACTTGCACCTCATTTACATCTACATTCCTAACCTCTTTTATCTCTCTTAGCTCACTTGAAATACTACTCATTTGACTTCCTAACTCTGTACTTTCTACATTAACCTCACTTTTAGTATTAACCTCACTTTCTTTGTTACATATTTCCCTGCTCATGTCTAGCATTTTCTTTGCAATTTCTCCTGTCTCACTTGCTATTACTTCCTGATTTTCATCTCTCATTTCTGGCATACTACTATCTAGCTTCGTAACTTTCTTTTCACTTTCTTCACTGCTTTGATCTACTTTTTGCTCTAATATATCATTACTCCTACCAATATTTTCAATTGATTTCCTGTTTTGTTCAAAGCTCTTACCAATATCTTCCCTCAATTCTCTCTTATTCTGATCTAGTTTTTGTTCTAAACTCCTATCAATATCTTCTCTCAATTTCTCATTATTCTGAGTTAGTTTTTGTTCTAAACTCCTATCAATATCTTCCCTGTTTTGTTCTATTTTCTTACTAAGATCTTCCCTTAATTCCCTCTTATTCTTTTCCATATCTTCCCTCAATTCCCTATGCATATTTCTCATCATTTCCATCATTATCATACTATTATCAAGATTAACATTTCCTGCTATCCTATTCTCACTTTCTACACTAACATTTTCATCTTCAAATCCCAAAAAATCTGGGCTATTCCCTGTACTTTGTATTGGATCACAGCTAACTATTACACTATCTCCCTCCATAATTATTTCCTCCGTATTATTGGTAGCCATTGTTTTTATTATCCTACCACTTCTCAGTCTCATTTAATTACCTTTTTAATGCTGTCTGATGCTGCAGTTTTGATGTCCAGCGTTCTGCCCCATTCTCCTAGGTTTGTATGTCGCTTCTGCGTTGTATCGTGATGAATCTACGTCGTTTCGATGTTTTCTTGTAGCTGAATTACCCTTCTGTCTCGGAATCTGCGTCTATAGGTCGTTTCACTGCTGCTTTCGCCTCTCTGGTTATTCTTGTTCCTTTCCTAGTCGTCTAGCCTTCCTTTCCTAGTTGTCGCTCCACGTTGATGCGCCAATTTGAAGTGGTATTATGTTGTTTTTACATCACGCGTATTTGCGAGAGAACTTGCTTTATGTAATGTCTTTTTGTTGTCGAGCCCCACGTTGTGGAGCCAATTTGAAGTAGCAAATATTGTGTATTTGTGTATTTGTGTCCCCACGTGGTGGATAATGTTTCTCACGTAATGTTGCTTACCTCACGCGTGGAACCATCTTGTGTGACGTCATTCGTTGGTCATTTGTTAACTCCTTCTGGCGTAGCAATCTATATGAATTAGTTTTAAGGTTATGTATATTGTCTTCCAGCCAGCTATTTAGGTAGGCATTTAATTCTTGCAGGGTGTGAAGCGGAAAAGGAATCTTTTATCCAAAAATTACTAGTGAAGAAATGTGTTTTATACTGTTTTATTGCCGAACACGTGCACTAACACTTTCACAGATTTATCTAGATAATCGCCATACTGAAACTGTTTATAATAACTTCTCACTTTTAACTCACGTACTTCAATTTTGTATATAAGTGACTTTGTAATATTTTAGAT
Organism: Deroplatys truncata; assembly: GCA_030765065.1. Lineage (NCBI taxonomy): Eukaryota > Metazoa > Arthropoda > Insecta > Mantodea > Mantidae > Deroplatys > Deroplatys truncata. The sequence goes on along the minus strand of CM060984.1, from coordinate 95,400,103 downwards.
CTTTAATGATTTTCACTGCGTGTAACTTGGTGAACTGAGCGGCCAACGTGTAATGTACGGAGAATTTTGTATAACTGCAGGAGACGATGTGTAGTGCTTCGTGAATCTTGCCGAACTGGAGGACGATGTGAATGCTTCGAGAATCTTGCTGAACTGGAGAACGCTCGCTTTGAATCTACACTATTTATAGACTTGCCTCAAGCTACACCTAAAGATTATAAATGAATTACCATTGGCTAATAAAACGCGCCAACATTAGCGTCTATTTTACTATCCAATGAAAACCACTAATACATATTACTTTTATAGAATGTTCTGGAAGCTTTTACCGAAAAGGCGCGAAACATTACGTAACTTCCTGGTTCCCGGTAACGATAAACAACTCACCCCCTTGCTAAAGTATTGTGTTATTGTTAACAGTTTCAGTAGAGCCGAAAATTATTATTTACCATTAATAATTACAATTATTAAACCCCTGAAATCAATGTTACATAAAAATACATATTCATATTATTATCGTTAACCACATCTGAGTAATTTGTGATACAAATTACCGTCACAATATTCATATTACAATCATTATTTACATTTAAATAATTTGTGATACAAATTACTGCATCATATGCCCCACTAGAAACATAATTATAAATATTTACAACTTGTTTGGAAATTTTATAATTGGGTTTTTAGTCTCCTAAATCTTGGAACACACGCTATCACTTTCACTTAACACTTCACACGTATTTAACACACGACATATTTTTTTTTTTTTTTTTATCTCGCCACTACTTACTGGCTCTAGTTTAATGTGTTTAGACATTAATCTGACATCACAATTTTTTATAGCAAATACTGTACCCTGAATTATTTAATTACTGTTACCAAATTGTTTACTTTCTTAAGTTGTTGACAAAAATTTATACATTTAAAATTTTTGTAATTATTACACATATTTACCAAAATATTCACCCTCTATACAAATATATTTACATCTCTTAAATCTAGACACTGTTTCACATGTTCTGTTTGCTACATAAGTATTTTTTTTTTTTTTAATTATTTTTACCTCATTTTTGTTGTTTTGTACTTTATTTTAACAATACTCTTGGAATTTTATTTACGTACTGTTACTTTAATATCATATTAAGTTTCAATCTTTACATTCTTAATTTTCAAATACTGTTATAGTTACAAAAAAAATGTTATTTTCCTTTTTTTAAAAAAATTTAATTATATCCAAAATTTATTTCTCCTTTCACATGACGTACATATTTATTTAACCCTCTTACGTTCCAATACATTGCTCTGCATTTCGTCTTTAACTATCCAGCATTTACTATTTATCATCTTTGTTTTCTGTTTCACCTTTATCGTCATTGTTGTATGGTTTCAGCATCTCAATATGGAACTTTCCAATGCTTTTTCGAGTTGTTGGATTACATAACTCATATGTATTTGTTCCATATACTTCAACAACTTCATATGGTCCATGGTATTTGAGAAACATTCGCCAATAAAGTTTATTTGCTTTATCCGACAATTTCTTGGTTTTAACCAAAACTAAATCTCCAATTTTGATTCTCCATTCCTTTCTCTTCTTTTCTTCATGTTTAATTTTTCTTTTTATGGCCTTTTTCTTCATCCTCTCGAATGCTTTTCGGAACATCTCTTCTTCTGTTTGTGGTATCGAGTGCGCATCTGGAATGGCTTCTGGAATTTTCTTACACATTGTATTGATCTTCTTTCCTAACTTAATTTCACATGGTTTGTATCCAGTCACATTGTTTACTGTCTCATTTAATAGATTCTAAACAAAATTCACGTATCCATACCATTGCGTTTGTTTTCGATGACACAGCACCCTTAAATAATTTGAAATTTCCTTAATTTCCCTCTCCGCTGGGTTGGAGTTCGGTCTGTATCTTGACGAAAAATATTGTTTAATGCCATTTTCTTTCAGTCCGTCCATAAATTTTTTTCCTGTGAAGTACGAAGCATTATCGCTCAATACAGATTGAATACGTCCTTCTTCTATCATATATGACTTGAGTAGTCTATTCAAACATGCTAAACCTGTAGGTTTTCTCAAAGGGTAAATTCTTACATATTTGCTGAATATATCATAACAGACAAATATATATTTATTTCCAAATTGACTTGGAGGCATCGGACCATGAATATCGATACTAATTACACATCTCGGCTTATCCCTTATAACCGAATTAATTTCAAATGCATATGCTGCATTTATTTGCTTTGCCTTCTGACACAGGTTACATCACGATATAAATTTCCGCACTTTCTGACGCAATTTGGATATGTATAAATTCTCTAAAATCATAGAAGTTGTCCGGTCCGTCCCTGAGTGTGCTAACCCTTCATGAAAATTCTTAATTAGTTCCTTTTCCATGCTTTTCGGAACCATTACCTTCCAACTAGGCATTTCTTTTCCATGCTTCTTGTATAATGTCCCATCCGGAATTGTTACAATTTCTTTCTTTGCCTCTTCAATTAGTGGTGCCTTTTCTTTAAGTTCTAATAATTTTGTTTCCTCATTTTGAATTTCCCCTATATTTTTCAATTTTCTAATCATTTCTTTGCTTAAAGGAATTTCAATTGTCAATATTTTGACTTCATTTCTAGGCCTTTCAGTATTTTCGGGAATTTGTGGGTTGTAGTTTAATCTTGATAGCAAATCACTGAAGGTATTATTTTTGCCAGGAATGTGTATAATCTCAATATCGAATGCAGATATTGCATGAATGTATCTAGCAAGTTTTCCACTACATAATCTACACCGTTGTATGAAAGTTAAGCTGATGTGGTCTGAATATACTTTCACCTTTTGCTGATAAATATAGGTTTTAAAACGAATTAATGAGAAATATAGTGCTCCAGTTTCTAGCTGAGTCACTGAAGCATTCCGCTCAATATTTGTAAGTCCTCTAGAAGCTGTACTAATGACGTGAAAGTCATTGTTGATGTCCCGCTTTCCTAAAATTCCGGCATATCCTTGCATTGATGCGTCGACATAAATCTCATATTCCAAATCTTCTCTAGGCCTCTCAAGTAATATGGACTTAGCAAAGAGTTCTTTTACTCTCTCAAAACATTTTTGATGATCCTCTGTCCATTTCCACTTATTGTTCTTTCGGAGTAGCTGCCGCAGTGGTTCTATTTCAGCCGAATACCTTGGTACGAACTTACTCTGAAAGTTCAATACCCCTAAGAGACGTCTAATTTGTTTTATGTTCCTTGGTGATGGAATTTTCATTATTGCTTCTATTCTTTTCTGATTAGGTCTTATACCTCGTTCATCCACTACATAACCCAGAAAATTTATTTCCTTGACCCAAAATTTTGATTTTAGTATGTTCACAGTCGTACCATGTTGTTGCAGTTTATTTAACACATAATGGACATTATTCATGTGTTCTTCAAATGTTTGACTAATGATTAGGAAGTCGTCAATATACTTTATGAAAAAGTCATCTGCAGAATTTCCAAAGATACTGTGAATGGCTCTCAAAAATCCACTTCCTGAGTTTTTTAAACCAAAAGGATTTACACAAAAACGATACTGGATCCCTGAGTACTGAAATGAAGTGTAGTCACGCACTTGTGGATCTAATTCCACTTGCCAATATGATGCAGTGAGGTCAATGGATGTCAGAAATCTCCCTCTTGAAAGTTTCATAATTAATTGTTCAATTCCTTCACTTTGAAAATGATCAGGCTTCATATACTTGTTGACATATCTACCGTCTAATGTTCATCTCAAACTACCATCTCGTTTAATACTCCAACAGATTGAATTTATGTATTGAGAATTACTTTGCTCAATAATCCCTTTATGTATTGAGAATTACTTTGCTCAATAATCCCATTTTCTAACATGCTATTTATTAGTTGTCTAGCTTTGTCCCGAAGACTTATAGGTAAATTGTCATACTTGTGCCTATATGGTGGTACATCTTCTACTTGAAATGTATGCTGATATACATTACATCTGCCTGGGATATTACTAAATACTGAACTATTGTTCATCAAAACATCATGAAGGATTTGTTTTTGCATTATCGTAATATTATAAGCTTCTTCACACTTGTGTATTATTTCCTTATTTCTCTTCTCTTCCCAGCTGTTGTCTGTCTCGCTCACATGGTCGTCTTTTGTTTGGATTTTAAATTTCTCTACTTTCTCTGGCATTTCTTCTAGCTGTTGAAAATATGGCGTGGTGTTCCCTTCATATTCTGTGACTACCTGCTTTATCTGACTATTTGTATCAGTCTGTGTTATTTGTACAAAAAACTCTTGGTCACAAAGATTTTTCTCATCCTTTGTCATCTCAATCACAGAAACTTTCTCTTTTATAAATGTTACCTTTATTTCTCTATCGTCCTTTGTCATTTTTAACTCTTCATGTTTAAAATCTATACTTGCTTCATATTCATGTAGGAAGTCACATCCTATAATTATGTCACAAATCAGATGGTTTACAATTAGAAACATAACCTCAAAATTCTCTCCGCCGATAAGTATGTTAAGTAGAGCTTGTGTTTTTATGACCTGTGTCGTTCTTCCGATTGCAACACGACAAACTAAATTACTAGTGGGAAGAGCCATAATTTTGTTACCTTCATTAATCAAATTTATGTAAAATTTCTGTGAGCAAATTGAAGCTGACGAACCAGAATCTATAGTTGCAATGATCTCTTTCTTCGCAATTTCTATCCTAATATGAGGTGACTCGAAATTTTCTCCCTTATCTTGTGTTGCTGCAATCTTATTACAGGGTGTGTGTGTAGGCATATTATTTGTATTGGTAATGGATACTGAATTATTAAAGACGTCCTGAGAACCTACTGCACAGGAGTCTATTAACAGTTTTCCTGGGTATTTCCATGTTCACGTACGGGACTGCCATTCCTAACAGGCGCTAAATCTATCTCATTGTCGCTACCATTGTTTTGAGTTCCCCTTCCTCGAGTTCGAAATCCTCGATTTCTGAAATTATGTCCTCTTGGCACATAATTTTCTTGCCGTTCCTCAGATCTTTCCCGGTTATTGTTTTCCCTCCAGTGAGTGAAATTTCCCCTTTGTCTAATGTACCGGCTTCCATAATTTTGCCCTCTTTCAGGCAATCTTTCTGTCCTGACATAATTTATTTGTTCCTGTCGACCTGGTCTCCCATCTGTCCTTGATCTTTCAAATTGTGGAACGTATGATTGATACCGTTGTCTGGTATTATTTCCATGACGTCTGTCTTGTCCTCTACTTTGCTGATAACTACCTTGGTAATTTCGTCTATCTCGCACATCTAAAAATCTATGCTCCCACTCTCGAGATATATCTTCTTCCTGTTGTTCCAAAGCTGTCATTAATTCTGTCATCTCATATACGCTACGTGGTTTTGCAATTAATAAGTAATTTTGTATTCTTAAAGGATAATGCCTTGTGAGCAAACTCACAAAATCTTCCTCATTGATTGGAGGTGACAAGTTCCTAACCTGACTTGCATGTTTCAGTAAGTAATCAGTCATTGCTATTCCCTCTCGTGGATCAAATTGACCATGACTAAGCATTGCTCGAATTCTGTGCTGTACCGTAACATTCCAAAATCTGTTCATGAATAACCTCTTAAAGGATTCATATGAAATTTCACCCCCTGATACCATTTGTAACCAATCTAGAGTTTTCTGGTCCAAACATCTTTTGACAACTATCATTTTTAATGCTTCAGGTATCTTTTTAATTTGAAAATACTCTGTTAAGTCTGCAATAAACTGTACTGGACTGGAGTTTTCATTAAATTTTGGAAGTGGAAAATCACTTAAGATATGATTGTAATTTTGCAAATTCCCTACTCCCATATTTGAATTCTCTAGTATTACTTGTGCACTCTGAGTTTCAGCATTAGCTATAGATGAAGCTGCCGCATCACTCACATTATTTGTCATACCTGAGGAACTACCTCTATCATTATTTTGTACATCTGATACATTCACATCACATATATTTGCCCTTTAATTCAATTCTAACCTATTTACAGTACCTTGCAGATTTTCTATTGTCTGTTCCAATTTTTGATTATTCTCATTTTGAACAGCTTGGTGTTTGTTAATTTCAGAAGTTAGCTTTTGATTTAAATCTTTAGACAAATCTTTAACTTCTTCAGACAATTTATTTCTCTGTGTTTCTGACTCCTTCTGAATTTCAGATATTTCCCCTCTGAAATTAACTTGCACCTGAATTAAATCTGCATTTGTAGCCTCCATCATCTCTTTTAACTCACTTGAAATGCTACTTATTCGGCTACCTAACTCTGTACATTTTGCATCAACATGCTCTATTTTATTACTAACCTCACGTTATATATTTCCCTGCTTATGTCTAACATTTTCTTTGAAACTTCACCTATCTCATTTGCTATCATTTCCTGATTTTCATTTCTCATTCTCATCATACTACTATCTAGCTCCATGAATTTCTTTTCAATTTCTTCCCTGTTTTGTTCTAAGCTTTTACCAATATCTTCCCTTAATTCCCTATGACTCTTTTGCATATCTTCCCTGTTTTGATCTATTTTCTTTTCTAAGTTCTCATTACTCTTACCAATTTCTTCCCTTAATTGATCTGTAATACTCTTACCAATATCTTCCCTCAATTTCTCATTATTCTTTTGCATATTCTGATCTAATTTTTCACCAAAATTTCTCAACATTTCCATAATCATACTAGTATCAGAATTAATATTTCCTGCTGTTTTATTCTCACTTCCTGCACTAACATTTTCTCCCTCCAATACTACATCGTTTGAGCTATTTTCTGTAACCTGTATTGGATTACAGCTAACTGTTACACTATCCCCCTCCATCATTGTTTCTTCAATATTATTAGTAGCCATTGTTTTCTTTATCCTACCGCTCCTAAGGTACATTTAAAATTTTTACACTTTTTTTTTTAGAATAAAAATCACACGTTTCTAACCTTTCTGATGGTATCTGCTGATGTTGCTTTGATGTCCAGCTTTCTGCCCCTCTCTCCTAGATTATATGTCGCTTCTGCGTTGTATTACTATGAATCTACGTCGTTTTGGTGTTCCGTATTTGACTTCCCCTGTTGCCTTTTAATCTTGGAATTACGATGTCCAATCATCCGCGTAGTCTGTCGTCCCTTTTGTTGTTTCTGGAATCTGCGTCTTGTAGTTCAGTTCACTTCTCCATTCGCCCCTTCCTGGTCATCTCACTTCTTCCTGGTTAATTCTGCCCCTTCCTGGTTATTCTGATCCTTTCCTGGTCACTCTGCTCCTTTCCTGGTCATCGTGTTCCTTTCCTGGTCATCGTGCCCCACGTTCTGGGTGCCAATTTGTGGTTGTATTTATTTTGTTGAGCCCCACGTTTGGGAGCCAATTTGTAACGGTATTACTTACAAATGTTTGTGTATTTATGTTTACTTCACGCGTTGAAGCCATCTTGTGACGTCATTCATTTGTTCGGTTTGTAGCTCCATCTGGTGTTAGCAATTTGCGGCAGTATTATTTTTTTCGTTTAAAAAATAATATGCTGTTATTTGATTTAATTTTGGTTCTTTGTCCTCCGGCTAGCTTTTGAGACGAGCACGTCTCTATATACAGGTTGTGTAAATGGAAAGGAATCTTTTATCCAAAGATAACACTGATGAAGAAATTTGTTTTACACTTTTATTGTCGAACACGTTAACTATCACATTTACACATTGATCTTGACACTCGCCAAACTGAAACTGTTATAATAACTTCATTACTGATAATTCTTAATTCGCGTACTTAAACTTTTTGTATAATTAACTTTATAACACTTAAGATTTTTCCTAATTCTGTTACGCGTAACCTGCAAATACTGACGGGTCGAAGACGACGTGTAGTGTACAAAGATTTTTGATAAACTGAGCGACTGACGGACTTTACCTCTAACCTAGCCTCTATTTATACTCCCACTCCCCGATACGCCTAAAGATTATAACTGAACTGCAATTGACTAATAAAATGCGCCAACATTAGCGTCTATTTTTATATCCAATGAAAATTATGAATACATATGCTCTAGGTAAACGTTCCAGAAGATTCTCAACGAAAAAACGCGCCAACATTACGTAACTTCCTCGTTTCCAATAATGATAAACAGCTCACCCCCTCGCTGCATTATTGCGCGCTATCATTGTCAGTTTCAGTAAGGCATTAAAAACTTACTTCTCAACAATAATTACAATAAACAAATATCTCAAATCAATGTCACATAAAAATGCATATTCATATTACAATCATTATTTACATTTAAGTAATTTGTGATACAAATTACTGCATCATCTGCAAACCCAGCCTTCTGTTTTCCTCTGTGTCTCCACATATGAACCCCTTTATCTTAATATTGTGCTGATATCTGCTGTCCTAATCCTTTTTCCCATTCATCACTATTTCCAGTGCATATCTAAGTATGTGGTGTCTACTCAGCCATTTCCAGCCAATTTCTTATCTTGATCAATTTCCATTTTTCTGCATATTGATATTTCAAATGCTTCCAGTCGGTTTTCTTCACTTTGTCACCATTTCCAAGTTAACAACTAAGCTGGTTTCACATTGCATTCAAAGCACTTTATTAATCTTATTTTGCTGTTGCTATCTTAACTTCTTGACCAAAGCTAACTTTACTAACAATATATCCCAAGTATCTAAAACTGTCCATTACTCCTCTGCCTCATCTCGAATTTACAATTGTTTCTTATTTATTTTATTCCAATTACCATAGTGTAGGGTATTTTAGAAAACTGATTGGGGGAAGGAAAAGTAGTAAAGATATAATTGAAGTCAGAAGCCAATAAAAATTGAAAATTAGATGGACAAAAACAAATGACTGAAGTTAACCAACGAATAAAAAAGTTAAAAAAAAAGATAGACAGTGAGGGATCGGTGGAATTCCAGGAGAACTTGGAAAGTTGTAAGACAATTTAAAAATAATGGCGAACTTGCTAATTAAAATTAAAAAAAAAAAAAGTAAACTGGTAAATGGAGATATATATAAATAAAGGGAGGGGTAATGCCTATCGCCTACCTTCAGAATAATTTACAAGAAACTGAAAAAGAAAAAGAAGAAGTGCAAAAGCTAAAGAGGGTTTAAGGGCTACTCATCATACTAATGGCTGAGCATTCAAGCAGCAGAAAACAGACAACCATGGGCTAGATGTGTACTTAGGCTAGACAAGGGTAAGTAATTTTATTGTAAATGTTCAAATATTTGTATATGATTACAAATACAGTAGAATCTCATTAGTACGTTTCTGCGGGGAACTAAGGATTTGGACATCATAGGCGGGAAAACGCGTTAACGAAAATGCAAAATCTAATAATTACTACGTCTCCATGGGCAATTTAAATTGATTTTGAGTACAATTACATACTGAATACGATCCGCGTTTCCATGTTAAATTCAATATGTTTAAATGGATTTGGATACACAAAGCCTGAGAATAAATAATTCAAGCTTTTATTTTGGTCATCTTGGATTTTTTAGGTTATGAATGTTTTTGAGAAAATAAATTGCGAATTGTGGAAGCGGCAATAGTGGTTTTGCTGTGTGTTTTATTACACACGTGATAACAATTTCTGCTAAAAAAGAAAAAATTATGAGCGTGCATCGTGTTACGAGTACAATAGACGATATTATCTTTGGTGTATACAAGACGATTTGAATACGGACGTGTTTCCATGCAACAAATTTCGTTCCGGTCCTCTTCTGATCCTATTTTCCAAGAGAAAAGTTTTGTTTTAGTATTTTTCCCTTCTTTAAAAGCAGTTTCAATCAATTTAGGTTTGCTAACAATCGTGTTTAAGGTTGACGGAGGAATGTTTAACTTCCGCACTATATCGACATGTTTTATATTTGGATTGTGATTACATCAAGGATTTTCAGTTTTTCACTGTTGGTTATTTACCTACTACACTTTCTTTTTTTCATTGTAAATGAAAAGTTAAAATACAATCTACGGTTGTTTGGTCATCACTCAACATTAGAAACTATCGTTAGCGTTTACCGCGTTTACGACGCCAAGGTAAAGCATTCTCTATCCCGCCCACAGAAATCATGTCACACAAATATTTAAATGCATGTATGTGATTGGCTGCCAATATCCACCCCGTGACCAAGGATTGACCAAAGTAGCAAATGAGGACGTCAAACTATGAACGTGTTATAAATGCCTACTCCCACTGTACCGATCAAGGATTGGCCAAAACAGCAAATGAGGACGTCAAAATTCAAACGTAGTAAGCGGGACCGGGAAAACGCACTAAGCAAACATTATTTATTATATTTGGTGATTTGGTACCGGGACTTTTATAATTCAACGTAATACACGGGAAAACGTGTTAATGAGGAACGTGCTAACGAGATTCCACTGTATAGGTATACTAAAAAATGCATTGTCATTTAGCTTCGTCAATGTGACGCCTAGAATCTTTTGCCTTCTCTGCTAGCAATGCCATGTCAGCAGCAAAAGTTATGCATTTTAGTCTTTTTCCTTCCACTACAATTCCTCTCTTGTTCTGGAAGTAGCTCTTCACCAAATTCTCCAAGTAGGTCCAGAATGAGATGTTGAATAAGGGGCATGCTTCCCCCTGTTCTACCTCTGATATAGCTTTTCTGGTTTTCACTCGATTAGTTGCTCCATATAAAATTACCTGGACCATTTCTCTCTCTCTCTCTCTCTCTCTCTCTCTCTCTCTCTCTCTCTCTCTCTCTCCAGACCAGTATTCCCAGAATTTCATTAATCTCTTCCATTTCTCTCAGTCAAATGACTCAGGGCTATATACACCTTTAATCTTTTTCCGAGTAACATTCACCAAATGCCCTTAGCAGTCAGGTTGCATCTCTTATGTCTAAGCTTATTGAAGTAAAATTGTACTTTTAATTTACTATCCATCTTAGAATATAGATTTCTATTCGGGTACTCTGGAATATTTACGGAATGACATATCAGCCAATAATCCTGAAGTCATAACGTTTTACTTTCTCTACTACGTATAGTAAGTAGGGGAAGTATTGTATTCCACCCAAAAATTCGATACCGAGATTTCACCGGAAATACATGTTTTGAGACCCCCTGAATCCAAAAAAAAGCATTTTTGGAAACATGTCCGTCTGTGTGTCTGTCTGTCTGTCTGTGAACAGTATAACTCAGAAACGAACAGTCGGATAAACATCAAACTTGGTATTTAGGTTCAGTATCTTCCAGAGATGCGACACGAAGGTTTTCAAGAAAATCCCCCCTCCCCAGATTACCCTTTACATGGAAGATTTTTCGAAAATTTTAATTTTCTCAAAAATGGCTCTAACGATTTTGATTAAAATATCGTATGTTTAAGATATTTTCATGACAAATAAAATGTTTATCTTGAATTTTCTGGGAATGTCTCCAAAAGTATTCTTCATTGTGAACGACTTTTGCATAACTGGTAAACCATAAGAAATAGACAAAATTTTACTACGCAAAAAATGTAGATCGTGTTAATATACACAATTTAGTCCTGGTAATGCAAAGAGAATGGAATGCGTCACATAGCAACCAGCGTTAAAATATTTGACTATAGCTTAAAGCCTACCAATTCCCCTTGCACCTAGAAGAAAATTAGCAATAAGGTTAACATCTCGATTAACATGAAGCATTTGGAGAATAAGCATTTGTAAAAATAGTTTATACAAGAGTAGAGAAAGTCATGTGAGTGTAACACATCAGATTTTTTTTTTTTTTTTGAAGTTGTTTTTCTTCATGAAGGGCTCAAGACATTCATCATTCTCTTATGTCATTCATAAAGAAAGAATTGTCTTCTTTCCGTCACGCATTTTGTTATACTAAACAAAACAAAAAAGTTTCAAGAGATGCCATTTTCACATCCACTGAAATACAAAAAATAAATTCCATCCATATATAACTTGTTGGGGAAACAGTAAAGTATAATCATACTGAAGATTAATAATGAATGGTCGTAGCAGTAAAAATATTGTATGATTTACTTTCAATCATGTTTCAGAGGCAGTTACCTCCATCAGCTTTGATCCACTGAGCTCCTTGCTGATACGATTGGATATATCTGATTTTTCTTTCTTTCTTTTTCTTTTTTCTCCCCGTTTCAAAATTCATTCAGGAATCATCATTTGGGAAGCTGAAATTTATTACTTGCTTCCTGTTTTTCTGAGTTAGTATTTTTTCCCAGATAGTTATATTGGATTTTGGATCATTTTTACTGATTTCATTCTGTGTTGCGGTGTGTATCTCAGTGGTAATATGCTGCTTCTCTGCCCCTACCCATGTGTCTTTGGTATTCAAGCTAGTGCTCCTTTATGTTTTTCCAATGCAATTTTTCTCACAGTTGCTGTAGTTTATATCATTGGAAAAACAAAAGGAAGCGTTGGTTTAAGGAATGCTATTTTATTTTCTCTATGAAGAACACCCCTCAAAAGAAGAAAGAAAAGAAAAGAAGGGGGAAAAAACTTGCACATCATATTACTTCAGGGAAGCACATTACAGAGTAGAAAAAAATTATTAAAAATTATCCATAACTGAAAGTTGACTAAGTGGGGAAAATACTAATTCAGAAAAACAGAAACCAATAAATTTCAATATCCTTGATAACTATCTCATTTCTAGATACATATTACAGATATGCCAAGAAACTCTTAGTGGATCATAATTAATGTTGAGAGCAGTATGACTGAAACATGTTCAAAGGTAACTTGCCACTGTAGAAAGGTGCTGAGGGTTTGTGATTTGATTCCTGCTTTGGAAATTGATTTTAAGTAGGCGCTTTCCCTCTGACTAAATCATGTGAAGTATCCCCAAGTCCCAACATGGTACAAAGTCCACAGTAAAAGCTGTAGGTCCTCTCGTGCTATCACCATTTTCTATTATGATCCCCTCATCAGAGGTAATAGACTCTGCCCTTTGGGTGTCTCCTGTTAATAAATGGGACCCATACATACATCACTTGGTGGAACAAGGTTTCTCCGGAGGTCACCAACCGTATGGGGAGCCTTGTAAACCAACCAACTTCATAATTCTAGAATTACATTTAGTATAAGTTTTTCAAATCTGAATTTGTTCATATAAAACCAAAATAATTTATGTCTGGAAGCATGTGTGAAGGAGAGCAGCATGCAGTGGTGTCTTTGTTGGTAATAAAGTAAAATCAGTATACTCATAACAAAAATAATTGGAGTGAAATTAAAGCATTCTTTTTTCTCACGTCTGTTGTTAAAACAAAATAATTTTATTGTGCTGCAGGTATTGTTTACATGTTTGAAGCGTAATGACAAAAGAGAAATCAAAGTTGCTCAGTTGGCTGGTTCTGTGGCTGAACATTCATCATACCATCATGGTGAACAATCGCTGATGTCTACCATTGTCAACTTGGCTCAGAACTTTGTGGGCAGCAATAACATAAATCTTCTGCAGCCCATTGGTCAGTTTGGTACTCGATTGGCTGGTGGCAAGGATTCAGCCAGTCCTCGATATATTTTCACATTACTCAGGTGAGATGAAGTTGTGAAACTGAACACAGCCTTTTTAATTGTCCTTTTTATTTACGAAAACAGTTACCTATTACATCCATTATCATAGAATTGTCATTTAATACTTACCAGAGTAGTTTTGAAATTTAATGCATGGTAATTGATTTAATATGCAGAAACATGTATCCAAACTTTCTGTATATGAGAATGTATGTGTTACACAAATACATAAATGTAACAATAATTGTTCATGCAACTTGTTGCTGAAATGGGACATTTTTTTACTCCCCGGGTATAAAATGAACTCGTATTCAAGTTAGTGTATTTGATTTTGTTTACATACTATAACAAAAATTCACAAACTTGCAAAATCAAAATGAAAATATTCTGTGAGATTAAGTTTAGGGCTCATACTGAGCATAGACAGTTGAATAGGATACACAGCAGTGTATACTTGTACAGTAAAGTATAAGTTCGTGTTCAAGACACTGAATTTGAGAAATCTCTACTTCTCACATTTGAAACCGTTTAGCTATGCTATAAACATTAAATTGGACTTCATGAACTTTAGACATAAAAGTCTTAGCTTATTGGGGACACAGCCTAACTTACTAAAAAAACAAAGATGGCTGATACCGTGTGTCAGGGCGGTCAACGTTTTAATATTATATAACCAGAAAACCCAATTTACAAATGATGCGCTATTTCGGGCTTCTGCTAGTGTTACCTACGAGTCATTGTCATATCATATACGTACTGCTCTGTAATATTCTTTTCTTTGCGCAAAAGTTTGGGCATCATCATCCTTATATGTCATAATCGCTGATTGCCTATAACCTGGATGCACCTCAAGTATCAAACCAAACCCTGAACAATGCTATGGACTTAATTTATATAACATGTGTATGTTACAAATTACTGTACTGTAATAATATGAAGACCAACTTATAATTACATTTTAATATAATTTTGGCATACTTACCTAAACCAAACAATTAACGCTTACTCCAAAAATTGCAAAAACCATTTAAATTCGTAGTAACTGCAAAGGTAAGATCTAATAAGTTGTCCTCCATGGTCTAGGGGGTACCATGCTAGACTCTAGTTCCCGAGGTTGCGAGTTCAAACTGGTGGAGGACGATGGATTTTTACACCTGTAAAAATCCTTAGCTTGGCTTCCTTCAGAAGGGAAGTGAAGCCGGTGGTCCCATGTTATAGATTTATGGCACGTAAAAGAACCTCAAGCCTGATAAAGAGGCCTCTGAGCAAAATTTCTGGTCTTTTACACCCAATATAGATTGGGGCACTAAGAACCATGGTAGTTGAAGTCCAGCCATAAATAAAAAATTTTTAATCAATAACCTAAAAGCCTAATAATTTAATTAATATAGCTATAACTAATCTAATATAAATAGTAATATAATGTAATATATAATATAATGAATATTATAATCAGTGCATCAGTTGGTGACAAATATAAAATTAGGGCACCAGTGTAACATATTCAATATAACTAACCTTCTCAATACATGTAACACGTGTGTATTTCCAGAGCAGTTGCCAGTTATGAGTGTTACCTAACAACCTGAACATCACCAGATTCTAGTGACTTATCCCATAATAGTGGGAAAATGTCATGTGTATTTAGTAACCTATCGTATATTGTAACCCCTTTAGTAGCATTACTTCCCCCTTTATTGAAGTCCTGTGAATATCAAAAGAAGTTGGAAGCTGTTCTGTGTTGCATGAATGAAGGTAAATTTAGGAGTTTTTTTATGACTTGGTGTACAATCATTCAGTTCCATGCTAAAACAACCCATCAGCATAAAAGCTAATTTTGTTTATAGGCACATTGATTGAAACATTTTAAGAATTTGGGGCTAGTCCATTTAATTAATCATAATTTTTCCTACTTTCTCCCGTCCCCCTCAAAACTAAGGGTCATGAATTGAAGGCCTTCCAGCATAGAGCAATTCAGCTGTTTATGAAGGTTTGCATGCGGTCATCCTAATGGGGAATCACCCATATGAATAATCACAGCTGCATACTGATGCAGGATGTTTACTGATACTGGAAATATTGGATTTTTTTACATACTGGATATGCTTGAATTATAGTACCACCGTTTTATCTCTGGCATTTTGTTCGACCGAGAAAGTCAGTGTTGCCAATTCTTGCCCCTACTGTGAACACGTGTGTATGCATGTGCCACTTCTTTGCAAAGTGCAAACAATGAAATAGTTGCCTATATTAGAGTATTTAAAGTATGGGGATAGTGTTTACAGGAAGCTTGAACAAAGAGATTTAAATTACTCACATTTAACATGCCAATAGTCCAGCGGAAAGACGCCGCACTCCCCGTAGATATCCATTTCTTCATCATTAGCATCACTGGAGTCACTAATGTCGGCATTTAATGAAATAACTAATTCTTCAACATGTTCTTCCAAAACACCTTCTAGCTTTTTTTGCTTGAAGTAGAAGTTCCCACATATGTTTCACAACACTCTGCCACTTTTCCACTGACACCTGTTTGATTCCTTGTTGCACCAAGCGCTCAACCTCTGCGATGTGTAAAGTCTTGTTGTGTTCTGAAATGTACCCCTTGACTTGTGCCCAATGGGATTGAAATGGCAGTGATATGGCGGAACCCTGATGACAGTATGCCCATGTGTAGCGGCGATGGTGTCTATCTCGTATGTACAGAAGCTTGGTTTGTACAACTTAACAATTTGTAAGAGCTCTTTTTTATTCATTACTGCTGCCACTCCGGAGACATTATTTTCCAACAGCCATTTAAGCATGACTTGCTTCCTGTCTTTGGCTGTTGGTGTTTTATTTAGCTGCACTGAATGATAAGGGGGCATTTTCCATTACAATAATGGACTTAGTTGTGGAAGTAAGGCTTCTTTAAACTATACGTGAAAGTTTTCCCATTCATTTCTTTGTGATGATTACACATACTTTTTTTATTTAAATAGAAGCATTGCTCCAGGAACAAACCCATTTACTTCGTCAGCATGAAGCAGAATAAGTCTGCTTCCGTTCCCGATGGGCACCTTCATTGTTTCTGCTTCTGTGTCGTCTGTCCAGGCCTTTGATTTTGTATGTCCTGTGCTCGCCCACGTTTCGTCCAACCATGCCACTTTTTTGGGACTAACGTTTAAAATTTCCCTCAGAAATCTGCCATACCGTGCCACTATATTACGACTTTCCTATCTGAAAAGTTCTTGAATTTAAAACCAAGTTCTTTTAGCACCTTAAACTTGTCTAACTCCATCAAATAATCCAGCTTGTTTCAAAGAACCCAGAAGTTTCTCTCGAGTAGTAAATTCTTTCCTCTTATAAAACTGGTAAATATGCTGCCATATCACATCCTTCTGAAAGGCATCCACTGTTGTCTTAGGCCTGACTTTAGATCTCGATTTTCCTGGTGATTGCAATTCTTCTGATGGCGCATTCAAATCGGCCGGGCATTTTTCCTTCGTCATACTTTTCACAGTTGTTTTACCCACCTTCAGTGCATCACAAACAACTCTATCCACTACTCTTACCAAAGGTAGAAGAGATGCCCTGTTGTCTCACTCCTTTTCAAAATATTCACGTAGCCTGAATATAAATTCACGGCTTTGGCTCTGGTAAGACCCAATTTTTTTCTTTGATTCTGAAGAACCACTAGTCATAGCGATATAACAACTATAATGATCTATAACAATAACTATAAGAATAACTATAACAAGAGTAATGCAGTAAATCGTGCGCGCGCGCGCACACACACACACACACACACACATATACACAAACACAAAAAAAACCAACTTCACCTGAACTGAAGCAAACAGCTGCTGACCACACGTGCTTCACTTACAAAAGAATTGGCAACACAGTCCAAAATGCAGTGTGGATGCGCATGGGGAAGAAGGTTGTAATTGGTTCTAGCAGACAGCTTCCACCCTTTGTGAGTCAACCCAGTACAGATTTTCGATTCGTTTCTTTTGTGTTGTGTTTTGCGTATAGCAAAGCTGTAAACAACAACAGTAAACTATATTTATTAAAAATGTTAGAAGAAATCAAATTAAAATCCTGATTTATCTGTTGAAAGGATACAAAATAGCTTCCTTTAATGTGGAAATTCACAGTACTAGTATTGTTAGAGGTGGCCATTCTGATATATACCTATCTCTTTCTTTACCCTCATGAAACGTCAGGGCCGGAGATACAGCGGTGTGATTATAGTGATTACATACTGGAAAAATGGATGAAATATCCATATAATATTGATTTATTTCACATTAAATTTTCAGGTGATTGGTTCCTAGAGATCTTGTTAATGAAATAAGTATGTTTTTAGTGTTATTGTTTTGTATATCTATTTTTGGGGGCGAAAGGGGTAATAATGGAGAGAGCTCTTAAATATTGGTACAGATTATTAAATTTAGAAGAGAAGAACTTGTTGAGGCAGTGTTTGGAATTCCAAGAAAGGAGCTTAAAGAAGAATGGGTGGAGTTATAGTATACAAACTAATTTGGAAAATAGTGGTCTAGGGGAAATCTGGAGAAGGAGGGAAAATAATGTTAAGGATTTTTGGAAAGAAGCTAGGCAGAGGTTTGAAGATATAGAGATACAAAATTTATTTAGCAACATTGGGAACAAAAGTTCCTTGGAATCATATATATTAATAAAAAATGTATGGGCTAGAGAACAGTATGTGGATAACTCAAATAAGGAACAAAGAGAAAGTATTGCCTGGGCACGAGCAGGTGTATGGAGATTAATAGGAATGAGAAATGGGTTCCCACAGAATCAGTGCCCAATATGTGGGGAAAGAGAAGATTTAGAACATATCGTTTTTGACTGTAAAGGTACACAGCATTGGAGAAAGGCAGCTATAAATGGGAAATGGTTAAAACGGGACAGGAAAGTAGCTTTAAGCAAGATTTTTAACAAGGATAGTAAAAAGGTAGGAGAATACTTGTCCAAAGTTAAAAAGAAATGGTTATGGACAATAAAAAGAGATGTAAATTAATTCCATCAAGTGATGTTAAGTTATGTAATTATATTATTATTATTATTATTATTATTATTATTATTATTATTATTATTATATATTATTACTATAAGATTATTATTTTGGTACCATTACTATTATTTTTATTATTATTAATATCATCATCTTTTATGTTATAATAAGAGTGTAATATGGGTAGAATATGGCAAGATAACAGCTTGAGCTGATGTATAGCCATATTCTAAGGCAGATTGCTAGCACAAATAAATAAATAAAACAAATAAAATATCTATTTTTCATAATTTTTCATCTTATGTAAAAATGGTTCAAACTTTTGGATAATCTTTCACCCCTAACCTGTTTTTACAGTTATACAGCATTTCCAGAGTTTTGAAGATTGTTGTGAGGGTGGGAGATAAATACAAAATCTGTTATTTCATTCCCATTTTTGTGAATATCCATTATTACGATTCACTGTAGTTTTATGAAATTACAATTCTAAGAGGTAATGGAGAGAAATCAGTATAAAAAAGATCTTCTAGATCATTGTACAATAATTTCATACAGAGCATGATAAATTTAATTAAATCGTCATTTAGAAATTGAAAAAGCCACTCGTTCAACATCAGTAATAAACATAGCTTCATATTATGACTGGAAAAGAAAAGAAAGAAAAAAAAACAGTAAAGATATTAAGCTAGCCATAACACACTGAATATTGCTGCATTTTTACTGTATTATGACGATGTAGTACTGGAATTTTGTCAAAACTTACACTGGAAATATACTGGAATTTTAAACATTCAAGGCAGTAGACACCCTGAGATATTTTCACATCCCTATCATCACAACATTCTTGATTTGACAATTGTAAAATGTTAACTATTCTAGAAGGATACCAAAGTAAAGTATAACGTAATGTAAATGAAATTCTTTAAGTTATAAAACAGCCAAAATGGATCAAGGCTGAAAATTTCTGCTAGTCTGATATCAAGTGTGCGCATCCTTCTCCTGATCAGAATTCCTGCAACAGGACCCTCTCAGAGGCCTCTATAGTATTTTCATTTTTACCAGTCCATTCAAGGCCACTTTTTTCCCACTTTGCAACCGTTCCCCCACTTCACTCAGCTCTCCTCTTGCAGTAGCAGTAGTATTGTGTGGCAGTTGAGTCTTGTAACGGGTCTGAAGCTGAGAGGAAGGGAGGGACTGGTGGCGAAATATAGAAAGAGACAAATATACAGTGTGACAGGTCGAATTACAGTGTTTGTCTTGACTGGCCAGAGTGAAATCACTAAAGTATTGACAGGTATATTTTCATTTGATTGCATGAAAAAAGGGTTCATTTCATTCTTGGAGCATTGGGGGACTAATAATTTGCGAGAAATTATCTATGGAAGTTAACTTTAATTGTGCATAAACATTTATGCAGTATTGGAACTACTTATCATCTAAACATTTATGTCATGAAAATATTTGGATTTCATTCTACAGATAAATTTAAATCAAGAGTTTTATTCTAAACTGCTTAGACACTGAATAAATTTGTGACCTTGAATGGGGAGTGGTGCGCATGTCTGGAGTCTCTTGCTGTACTGTTCGCATACAGCAGCTCATGTCGCTTGTTGGTGGCACAATAATTAAGAGGTGCACAAATACATTGCACAGAACTTTTGGAGAAGGTTCCAAGAACACTTGCGAAAGAAATAACATGTATGAATAGTAGCACAAAAGATTTTCGGTATGATTTGGAATCTGTGGAAAATTAATTCTACCAATGACAACCACAAATAAGCATTACAACCAAAGTGTTTGTGTGTTTGAGACCCTGGAATTACATTTTGAATGATTCTCTTCATGAACAGTAAATGCTACCTATTATTGCTGACTTCCAGAAGAAGGGAAAGGCAACTTATCACAAGCAAGGTCAGCAACCATTTCAGGTTCTTGTCCATGACAAAGTAGAATCATATACTGCAGTGTTAGTGTGTCAAACACTGACAGAGATTCACTGGACAGCACTAGAGCACCTTCTTACAGCCCAGACTTATCCTGCTGTAACTACATTCTACACTCTTACGCCTGGTTTCACAATTTAAGCTTAACTTTTGAATTGAGCTTAAGCTACAATGGAGCTTTACAGTGCGTAGTTAAAGCGATAAGCTGATCTTATATATGGCTTGGCTTAAACCATACTGAACTGTGGTTTAAGCTAAGGAGTCGCCATGTTATCTGAAGAATATGATATTAATGATGAGGAAATGCAAATTATTTTAATCCATATGCACAACAGATAATGATCTTGAATATTTATAATTGCCATGTTATAACTTGTACCGTGAACAGTTCTAGCACATGTGGCACGATTGAAATGGAGGGAGAGCTGCATTGCAACCTTTTTCACATAGGATAATGGGAGGGCGAAATGCTACCTGGTGCACTTTGTTGACAATGCTAACAGTTGATTCATTATTGTACACGACTAAATAAATCAACTTTCCCACACTGTTAGCGAAAGAAAAAATTATAAGTTGATGTTTATACTGAGAAACTACTAATGCTATTATCAAAAACATTAATTACCAGTATTGTAATTATATATTTAATCACAGCGTTGTGTTATGAGATAGCGGGAACAGGAAAGGCTGCATGTTATTTGTGAGTAGTATTTCTGATAACTGCTTATTTTGATAACAGATCCAAATCAATGCAGAGGAAACATAATTAGTTGTGCATAAAATGCACTCCATAATTTGTCATGTAGTAACAGAAAATGTATTTGTAAACTCTGCGAACTAAGGTGCAACAAATACCACATGCTGTATTGCACCAAGTGCTCAAAATCCGTAACAAAACTCAGTGCTAAAAACTAAAGATTTGTTTTGTCTTTGCGCACTTGTGCATATTTCACTTATTATTTTTCTTAATAACACATTACTACTGTTTTATCGCATTACCAAGTGCAGCAGTATAAATAAATCTGTCAACAGTGGAAGTGTTGTGCTGTAGGTTATAGGAGGAGTGGGTCAAAGGAATGTTGTACGGTATCAATGGTGATTGGCTGTCACACATGTAGCTGCATCAATGTAAACTGTCACTGAGCTGTCTGAAGGGGCAAGTTATAATACATAGAATGCATCCAAACCATATTCACGTATGGAATAACCAAGAATTTTACGAAAGATTTTGATTAAGTAAACATTTGGCAATTATGTTACCAAAACTTATTGATGGTACAATTAAACAATAAACCTGACTGATTAAGCAAAACTTTATTTGGCATGCCGTTAATTTTAAAGTTATACAGTGGAATCTCATTTGCACGTTCCTCATTAACACGTTTTCCCGTGTATTACGTTGAATTATAAAAGTCCTGGTACCAAATCACCAAATGTAATAAATAACGTCCCGCTTACTACATAAGTTTGACGTCCTCATTTGCTGTTTTGGGCAATCCTTGGTCGGTCCAGTGGAAGTCGGTGCTTAACACGTTCAAACTTTGACGTCCTCATTTGCTACTTTGGTCACGGGATGGATACCAGCAGCCAATCACATGCATGTATGTAAATGTTTGTGTGATACGATTTGTGTGGGCGGGATAAAGAATTCTTTACCTTGGCGTGGTAAACGCCGATAGTTTCTACTGTTGAGTGTTGACCAAACACAGGTAGATTATATCTTAACTTTTCATTTGCAATGAAAAAAAGGAAGTGTAGCAAATAACCAACACTGAAAATCTTTGAAGTAGTTCACAATCCAAATATGAAACATGTAGATATAGTGTGGAAGCTAAACATTCCTCCGTCAACCTTAAACACGATTGTTAGCAAACCTAAATTAATTTAAACTGCTTTTAAAGAAGGGGAAAAAGCTAAAACAAAACTTTCCTCTTGGAAAATAGGATCAGAAGAGGATCGGAACGAAATTTGTTGCATGGAAACACCTACCATATTCAAATTGTATTGAATACACCAAAGATACTATCATCTATTGTACTCGTAACACGATGCACACTCATAATTTTGTTTTCTTATTTAGCAGAAATTGTTAATCACATGTGTAATAAAACACACAGTAAAGCCACTATTGTCGCTTCCATAATTCACAATTTATTTTCTCAGAACCATTCATAACCTCAAAAATCCAAGTTGACCAACATGAAAGCTTGAATTATTTATTCTCAGGTATTGTTTATCCAAATCCATTTGGACACATATTGAATTTAATATGGAAACATGGATCGTATTCAGTATGAAATGTACTCGAAATTGATTTCAATTGCGCATGGAGACGAAGTAATTATTAGATTTTATTACATAACTATGTTCTTAAATTCCAGATTTTGTATTTTCGTTAACACGTTTTGACATCCAAATCCTTAGGTCCCTGCAAAAATGTACTAACGAGATTCTACTGTACTTCATACTGTAACAGTACATTCACACATACTGTAATAGTACGTACACATTGTAACAGTCATTCCTGTCACATCTATAATGTTGTCATAAACTACACAGTTTGGACCTTAAGATCCGTTCCATATACACAGAGTTACAGCTGATCTCTCTATTGCTTTTTGGGTTCTTCCTACACTTCTACCATTTGGATGGTAATTTAATTGTCGTGATCTCAAACAAATTTGGATGATAGAGCAACAATTACCAGAAACATTTCATTAATTTCAGGATTGGACATGGGACCGTACTGTAACTATTCATGCATTAATTTGAAGTAGAATATTTGTTGGTAGTTGGAAGATGCTTCATGTTTATCTGCCCCACGTATGGGAGCCAATTTGTCGCGGTTACGTGTTATCTTATTGCTGAGCGCCTGTTATTGTTTTATTATTTTGCCTTTTGGATTCAATGTCTTCCAGCTAGCTATTATTATTCAGTCAAGCAAATCTCTTGAACAGGGTGTGTAAACGGAAAGGAGTTTTTACTGAAAGATAACACTAATAAAAGAATTTGTTTTTACACTTTTATTGCCGTCACACTTATTCATTTCACATAAATATTCTTGATACACGCCCGACTGAAACTGTTATATTTCTTATGTTACTATAATCACTTATTTGCTGCACATTATTAATTCACGTATTTCGCATTTATAACTAACTTTACGACGCAAGAGATTTTTTTAGAACTGCGCGACGTATAACACGTGAATGATTCTGATGAACTTAGCGACGTTTAACTTCTGAATTATTCTGATGGGCTGAGCGATGTATTACCCGCGAGTGCTTCTGTTGGACTGAGCGACGTTTGCCTTGTGAATTATTCTGTCAAACTGCGCGTTACCCGTCTCTGGCACGGAATTTATACTCCCACACCCCGATATGCCTAAACATTATAACCAAGCTACTATTGGTTAATAAAACGCGCCAACATTAGCGTCCATTTTTATATCCAATCAAAATTATAAATACATATGCTCTAGGGAAGATATTCCCTCCATTTTTAAGAAAGGCACGCTACTCTGACGTCATTTGTTTGTCTCTTCTAATTAATAATCAACTCACCCCCTCTCTCATTGTTGCCCGTTCTTATTGTCAGTTTCAGTGAGGCCGTGTAAACTTATTTCCTAACAATGCTTATAATTAACAAACATCTCAAATCAATGTCATACAATAATGCAAATTTACACTACAATTACTCTGGCATTTATATTGTTGTGATATTAAATACTGCGTCAAATTCTACAAATTTTCTAACTCGCACCTAAACAGGCCAGGAGAATTTTCCTTTAAGAACCTTAAAACCTTACAACTTCAAAAATGTACTGGCACATTTATTATAAAAGTAACAAATGCAAAATCAGTACCCAGTGGTTGGAAGAAGATGCGTGTGCTCAACCCATGTTGACTGTCCGACAATAGCACATAAAGAAAGAAAACAATGCCACACCTTCCCCTGGCCACCAATGTCTATGCCCTCGTAAGAAGTAAAGCACTGCACCCGACACCATATTAAAACCGAGTAAATTTGAAACTATAGCTGCTTGCTACACACAATTTTAACCTAATTTAAAGTTTAAAATAATAAAGCACGTAAATGTGTATCAAAAGCCACGACTGTTTTGTTTGCTTCTCCTATCTATAACAAAATAAGCTATAGCAACATGAAATGACGGTTAGGAAAGTATGTATGAGTAAATAAGGAAGTGACTCAGTATGCTGCTAGGTTTTATTTAACAGAAGAATAAAAATCTAATGTTACATTTATATAACTTTCTCTACCCTCTGTCATTTATTATGGGTCTACAAATTATTCTTACGAAAGCTTATTTTTCTTACTACTTCATTTTAATTGAGATAAACCTTTACAGAAATAGCTACATTAAACATTTCTTTATAAATGCAAAGGGAACAGCGATAGTCTTTTAAGAACTGGACGCTATACGCTGGCCTTAAAATTCTATATTCTTTCCATTCAATTGCAATAAGCAACTGAAAATCAACTGGACTTAAAAAGAAAGAAGTATTGAACCATTAATAATGATATCTCAGAAATGGTTGATGCCACTTAAAAAGTTATTTGGAATAAATTATGTGTTTTAAAGAGATCTACATTTTTTGTGTAGTATGTTTTGTCTATCGCTTAACATTTACCAAGTATATGACTTTTTATTACTTATTTGTTTATTTATTTATTCATGGACACTTTTTAACTGCTATGGTTCTTAGCGTCCCATTCTATATTGGTTGTGAAAAACACGGAAATTTTGCTCAGAGGCCTCTTTATCAGGTCTCGCTACCACACACAAATAGGTAGAGAAGGTATTCCATTCCATCCAAAAATTTTATGTCAAGATTTTGCAAGAAATACATGTTTTGAGGCCCCTGCATACAAGAAAAGCATTTTTAGAAAAAGGTGTGTGTGGCCCACCTCTAACAAAATGCCCCACCCCAATTTTGCTTTACATGTAACATTTTTTGAAATTTTTTATTTTCTCACCAGTGGCTCTTAAATTTGATTAAAATAATATATATTAAAGATATTTATGTGATAAATAAAACATGTATCTTGAATTTTCTAGGAATAGCCTGTCAAGTCCTTTTCATTCATAAGCAATTTTATATAATGTATAACTGGTAAATGTTAAGCAATAGACGAAAATGTACTACACAAAAAATGTAGATCTTTTTAAAACACACAATTTATTTTAAATAAGTTGTTTTCCGCCATAAGCTATTTCCGAGATATCCTTATAAATGGTTTGCATTGTTCAATACTTTGTCCTTCTTTTAAGGCCAGCATATAGATTCCTGTTCTTAAACATTTGACTATTGCTGTTCCCATTATATCTGTAACAAAATGTGTAATTTAGCTATTTCTGCAAATGTTTATCTTGATTAAAATGAAGTAGATAGAAAAATAAGCTTTCGTAAGAATAATTTGTATACTCATTAATAAACAATAGAGGTTAGAGAAAGTCATGTGAATGTAGCCAGATTCTTTTATTGTCTCAATAGTTTATTTAAAAAATATCTGGTTTAATGTCTGTACCTGAATACTGTTTTAGTTTGTGGTTTATTTAAAAGAAATTAATAAAATAATTTGTTTTAAGAAATGAGTCAATATTTTTATGTGTTGTAGAAGTGAGACTCTTCCTACAAAAGAATGGTGAAAAGAAAGGAGGGAGGGGAACTAAGTAGTTTTTTTCTGTTGATTGTTAACCGCTTCAGATGGCCATTTAAGCCCTGCACGGGCCGGGAATGGATACCAATAAACAGCGCAAGACATTTAAATTGTTAAATAGGGTAAAAATGCTGCATAAATACACATTTGTATCTTCCGTATTTATTAAGTTATTTTAATGAAACAAGAACTGGTTTAAAGCTCAATAAAGATAGTATACATCTACGGTATCAACAAAGTGTAGACTATTTTAAAAAATGTTGAAATTTCACTACTTTGTTTCTCTGTAGCAAAAGCCATTTCTGCGTCGAACGCTCCTAATTTGTGTATCAGCTTGTTTGTGCGTACGAACGATATAGCTGCCTCAGCGATGTGTTCTCCGGTTCAAGGTTTCATGCTTTCGTTTATATTACAATGCGTTAATGTACTTCTGTGTATTGAAACATGCCAGCTACAAACAAAGCAAACCTCTGTCAGCATTTGTATGTGCCTACGTCTTAGAATCTTACACAACTGAAGTGTATGGTAGACGACTGCAGTAATATTTTCTTTCAGTCTGAAAAGCTTTCGTGTTCTGTACTGAAGAGCACATTTGAAATTGTTATATCTCAGTGCTAACCATGGCTTCAAAGTAATGTAGCAAATCAATCAGGAAGTGTACGGGCTTCTAAATTACTTCACAAAATGTGCAGGACTTTTTGCTGTTTGACAGTGATTTGGATATAGACGGCGGGTTTTCATACTTTGAGGGGGCTATTGAGGATGTAGGTAGCAGTGAGGAAGAAAATGACTCTCTTCCTTCAGGTGTTCATGAAGAATCAACATTTTGGAGTAGTCAAAATAACACCAACACAAATGGACATATCTTCACGAACACAGACTCTGATGTACAACCCCAGGCTCAACTGACTTCTGACAGTCAACCAATTGATATTTTCACAAATTTTTTTACTGCTGACTGTCTCTCATTGTTACGGAAACAAATGTATATGCAAGTAAGGTGAAGGAAGACCTGACCTCTAAAGGCAATTTAGAGTAGAATTCAGAAGTGGACAGAAGTAACACTGAATGAGATTTACAGGCTCTTGGGTGTTATTCGTAAACCTACATTACACATGTACTGGTCTACAGTTGACATGCTAGCTACTCTATTTTTCGGAAATGCATGTCAAATAACAGGTTTACTTCCATTTTGCAGTTCCTACATTTCACATGCACAGAAAATGTAAATGATAAACTACACAAAATCAGGCTGGTTTTCGATTATATTATTTCAAAATTTAAAGAAAATTACGTGCCTAGTGAAAAAGTCACTGTTGATGAAAGCTTGATGCTTTGGAAGGGCCGCTTAGGTTGGAAGCAATACATCAAAACAAAGAGGGCCAGATTTGGCATAAGAGTTTTGATCTTTGTGAAAGTAAAACGGGATATCTTTATAATAGTTGACTATACACTGGTCAAGGGACTGATCATACTGGAGACAAAGATTTGGGGTTATCTGCCTCCATAGTAAAGCACCGGATGGAACCTCTACTTGATCAGGGTAGGACTGTACAGCTCCCCAAAATTATACATGGCCTTATACAAAAGAAAAACAAATGCAATTGGAACATGTTCAAATTGTATTGACTTGACGTGAATACAAAGGCTCTAAGGAGAGGAGAAATGCAGGTGTGTCAGCTCCCACCTTTGACCTACATTGCTTGGCAAGACAGGAGGGTAGTTACGGCATTATCCAATTGCAGCTCTAAGTTTTTGATGGTTGACACTGGAAAAATAGATTCTCACACCAAAATGTCAATTTTCAAGCCTGATGTTATCCAGGAATACACTATGCATATGGGAAGTGCGGATCTAGTAGATCAAGTATTGCAAGCATATCCCTCTTTACGAAAAACAGTTAAATGGTATAAAAAGTATTTTTGCACCACTTGGATATAACCATATACAATTGTTTAGTAATTTGGAGAGCTGTAAACCCATGCAAGACAATGACATACCTGGACTTCCGCATATCAATAGCACGTAGCCTAATGAGCAGTATAACATTCAGAGGCCTCTTCATACTGAGGGTAAGAAATTCACAACCCCCTGCACCCCTCAGACTTGAAAGAAAACATTTTCCTAAAAGGATACCACCCACTGCAAAAAAGTCGCGTCCATTTTGAAAGTGTCTGGTGTGTTCCAAAAAAAGGTGTTTGCAAGGAAACTAATATGATTTGCCATGAATGTGATATGCCCTTGTGCGTTTATCCATGTTTTGAGGTATACCATTCAAGAAGAAACCTTTAAAGGTAAGCCTTGATGTCTTGTAGAATTTATTTAAATTTATTATAAAAAAGAAAAATTATAATAATAGGGTTAAATAAGCATTAAATGCATGTATACACAGGACATCTATTGACATCCATATCCTTTCTCCTGCAAGGCTTAATATGTGCAATAAACATATTTAAACATATTTTCATGTTCCCTTATCTCTGTTCGTCCCTTCACCATCACTAGTGGAAGAATCATTGTCACCAACTTGCTATAAAGCATTGACCCTCAGTTCTGTCAAGTGAATTTGTAATACTGCATTTTTTTTAAATATTTTTTCACTATGCGGCGGCGCCGTGGCCAAGTGGTTAGACCGCTCGTCTCCCACCGAGGTGGCCTGGGTTCAATCCCAGGGACCTGCATGTGGGATTTGTGGTGGACGAAGCGGCGTCTGGGCGGGTTTTCTCCGGGTTCTCCGGTTTCCCCCGCCATTCATTCCACCAACTGCTCCATCATCACCTTTCCTTTCATCCATTTCACCCACATTTCGTTTTATCTACTTCCTTCATCCCATACCATACCAGGTATCGGGCTGATCACCCATCCTGGATGTTCTGACTGATGCATGAGTGTCTGCTCCTCGACGGGCCTCTGACCCCAGGCACCTGCCTGTAAGTCCTGGGGGGTGTAAGTCCTACATAAGAGGAGGGTAAACAGATAATGAATGAATGAATGAAAATTTTTTCACTATGCATAAATGCTTGTTTTACATTGGCCATTCATTACATTTATGACTGTTTCAGTGTCACCTAGTAGGTTTGGTTTCTACACATATTTAGTGGTTAGAGGAGAGATTTTAGTTGAATGTTCATGAATTCCAGGTCCTTTGTTCTTTTGAGTTTGTCAGCATTTAGATTCATCCAGCTGTCTGTTGAATATTTGTGATTATTTCAGAAGCAAGAAGTGGCAAGGGGTTGGCCCGATAATTTTATTTTGGAGTGTTCTTCCCCACAAACAGGTTACCTTCATCACAGTTTGGAATCCTGTCCCCCTCCCCCCACTGAATTTGCCTGAATTTGATTTTAGTTTTCTTCCCCGAGATAGGTTGCCTTCACTACGGCATGAATCCTGCCTACTTGCATAACCCTGTGAAAGGGACCCTTTACCAGGTGCTATCTCCTGGGCCAGGAGAACCTAGATCATATGTGGGCAGGGGCACTACTCCTTGAAATAAGGCTGTCTCCTTAGGAACTCTCCTAAGCCTCACTCATTTATTTAATTTGTAATGAAAGTAATCCATGCAAAATGCTTGCTTGTGATCTCCAGCTGCTAAGAGAGGTGAAGAGCATTCAAATGTGTAACATGGCAAATTATCTGGAGATCCAGGCCAGTGTTTACATTTCTAGAACAAAGAAGCAGGTTTTCAAACAACAGCACATCATCTACTTAGCATTAGTAATTTAATGCATAGATTGAACTATTGTAATAAACTTTTACTGTAATTTAATTACTTAGAACCTATAAAAATTATTTTGCTACAGACATTGAGGGGGGTAGACTGATAAGAAACAAATTTAAAAAGTTTGCTTCACTATTAGTTTCATTCTATTTCATGATTAAAGTCAAACTAGTTTGGTTTTGCAGATTTCTCTATATTGATTAGTTTTACATTATTGTGCAATTCAAATCCGTTTTTGTGTACATTTGTATGAAAATGAAAAATTAGACTTGCTTTGCATGAAACATGAGCATTTTTCCATATTCTGCCATGTGAAATAATTGTGCATCTACATATAAGTATTAAGCACGGGCTTAAAAAGATATAATAGTTACAGTAAGAACAAACCTTGTTGCCTTTTAAATAAGAGGAATAATTTTGGAGTGTTTGTATAATTCTTATTTTGCAGTCCTATCACAAGGATGATTTTCCATCCACATGATGACCCTCTACTAAAGCATCAGTATGATGATAATCAGAAGATTGAACCAGTATGGTACATACCCATTCTGCCAATGTTACTTGTGAATGGTGCTGATGGTATCGGTACTGGTTGGATGACCAAAATTCCCAATTACAATCCTAGAGCAATTGTTAGCAATCTGAAAAGAATGATCCGCAATGAAGAACCTAAGCCAATGGTAAGGATTTTTTACTTTCTCTACTATTTACCTATATTAGGTAGAGAAAATATTGTATTTCTATCAAACGTTTGCTTTTGAGGTTTCTCTAGTAAACATGGATCATATTGGAGTTGGAAAATGGGATACCGTAAGATATATTAGCAACTAAAATACTGGCAGATGTTAGCATGAGAAAATAAATAAAATGGAATTCTTAGGAAGTGTAAGGGATAAGTGGTTAAGGAGTTTAATCAAGAAATAAGGGAATGTATATAATTATGAAATGTAGTGGCTCTATCCCATACACTTAACAAGGAGCATGAGTGTTTTCTTGGAACCTATCTTTGGGGAGGGGCAAAGCAAGTGAAAACTGTATCATGAAACACAATATAAAATAAAGTAGTTCTTATTCACCTTTTAGGGAATAAAATTAATTACAAGAAAAATTGAAGTTAGTAACAATGAAGTATATAATTAAGCATTAATGGTTTGAAAAGAAACAACAAACAATTTAAATAGTTAATACTAGTTTGTCAATTGAGACTGCTAAAGAGAAGTCAATGAAATTATCTTAAGCGTGTTCTTACAAAAATGCTTTATGTGAGCTAATGAAAAAAACAAAGTAAGTAAATACTAATAAATAGTCTGCTCTGCTACAACGTTGGCACTCCTAAATGGAGGGGAGGATGGTGATATTGCTTACATTAATCCCAGCTTACTGATAGTAACTGAACCCCAAAGTCATGACTGATGATTGTAGATATTTTAGCTGGAAATTACTCTATTAATTTAAATATAAAATACAATTTTATGATTTTACTTAAAGGAACTCAAAACAAAATGTTTAGTTGGAAATATTAGAATGGGGGATCAAATGCCTCCCTTTGCTTCCCCCAAGATATGTCTGATTAGGGCTAAGGTATCCTGAATTGTGCTAGATTCTTAAGTGGATTGTTTGCATATTAATTGTATGTCTATTGTGTTTAAAAATAAATGTGAATACGTGAATCAGACGACTAGTTCAGTGTGTTGAATGTTGGAAACTATCAGATTAAATTCCAGCTATGTGATTTCATTTTTTTCAAATCTGATTCAGCCACACTTGAAATACTTTATTTCTTTATGGAAACCTTCAAGTTCCTCTTTAATCATTTTATCACAGATTCCCTGGTGGAAAAATTTCAAAGGAGAAGTGGAGTCGCTTGGTGACAAGAGATATGTTATATATGGAGAAGTTGCTGTTATCAGTGACAACAAGCTAGAAATTACAGAACTGCCAGTTGGAGTTTGGACACAAGCCTACAAGGAGTCTGTTTTAGAACCTATGCTACATGGGACAAATGAAAAGACCCCAGCACAGATCACGTGAGTTTGTTTTTATTGTAAACTATGCAGTGACCTTTAAGCTCTGTTTAATAGTACAGTAAGTGTATAAGATGAGACAGTAAGTAACATTTTTGTGCAAACAGATATTCTGTATTAAATCAGTAAATAAAAGCTTCACTTTCTTTTTGGTTATATTTTCTACATTTGTAGAACTTGATATTGTTCTAATTTTGTCATTTATAACTTTCTCGAAGTTGCTTCAATCACTTTAAAATTAATAGCTTCCATGGTTCAGTTCATAAAAAAAGTTTGTTGTTTTTCACAGGGACTACAAAGAATACAACACAGACACGACTGTGAGATTTGTGGTAACCATGAATTCAGATAAACTGAGAGCTGCTGAGCACGAAGGTCTACACAAATTCTTTAAACTTCAGACAACCATATCTATATCATCCATGGTAAGTTTCCAATTGCATAAAAGATACTTTTCAAGTTTTTTGGGTATATAAGTGAAAGAAGGGAGAAAAATGGTACAGGGTGGTTCAGATATAAGCACGATTTTATTATTATTGTTATTTTACAACTAACCCTGCCTGGTAGGTTACAGGCTGGGGAGGGGTGAGATAACCTCTCTGTGCCCTCATAGTTCAGTCTAATCTGAGATCTGCAAAAGAGATGAGTGAACAGAAAGTGCCTTGCAGCATGAAACAATACATTTTCAAATTTCTTGCTGGGATATGAATAAATTCTCCAGAAAGAAGAAAAATAATAGTTTGGAGAAGTTATATCTTGAGAACCCATATGTTGAAATTCTTCATAGAAGAGAGAGAGTTGCAAGACAGCAAACTTTATTCCAACAAGCATTGATCATACTAATGTGCTTAATTGGAAGAATCGGCACATCAGTGTAAAAGAACTTCCTTCAGTAGTGTGTAAAAGTGTAGGTAGTGTAAAACTAGTATAAAAGGCCATTTGAAACCCTTCGCAAGCCCCCCTCTGTGGTGTGGGGGTAGCGTGTCTGCCTCACATTCAAAAGGTCCTGAGTTCAAATCTTGTTTACAGTGAGTTACTTGGATAAGGTTTTTCTGGAAAAGGCGAATGTCAAGTAACTTTAAGCTCTATGGTCTCCGGGCTCATTTGAGCATTATTTCTCCCATATCATTCATCGTCCGATATGATCTAACTGGTTTAACGGCATAAAAAAAACCTTTGTACATCAGGAAAGTAAGTGCTTGCTAGGAGCCCATGCACCTATGAAAAGTTAATGATATATGGATGGCTAGCCAATCCCTGGGACATTTTGAAACAGGAGAGTAATTTCTTAAGTCCATAGTCAGCACTAATGAAACCTGGGTCAATTCAATTCCTGAGTTTTATCAGTCAAGGGAATGTCAGCATAACAATTATTCAAGACAAAAGTAACCAAGGACAATCTGAGATGGAAGAGTAACAGCAATATTCTTTTGGGATTCGAAGGTAGTTTACTTATGTCGATTTCCTTCAGGAAGAACCATTATTGCAGAATAGTACTGCTGGCATTTTATCAGGAAAAGTGAATAATAGGATCCAGTCCAAGAAAAAATCAAGAGTCAATGTGAGGCCTCACATTACCAGAAAAACCAAGGAAGCTAGCGAGACATCCCCCTTCACCCAGCTTGGAGTCCAATACCCAATTGATTTTCGTAGGGAATGCATTTTGTGGATAGCAGTGCAAATGATCACACATGTTCATCTAGCTAAAAACAAAAAGAGAATATAACCGTTGCCAGAACATGAGTAGAAATATATGGAGACCTATAGACACTACTTTGAAGGATAATGTAAAACCATTAATGTAATAATGCAAGTACAGTAGCACTTGAATCTATTCCTGGAACAATCGCTTTTCCCTGTATTTATCATTCCAATTGTATGGTCCCAAAACTATTTCCATTGTAAGATATGTTAATAAAGCCCACAATTATTATTATTCATTTTCTCCCATCATTCAGAAATTTCAGTTCCAACAGAACTTAAATACTCATTTTCAAACTAGAGTAATTAAAGCAGAGATTGACTAATTTTGAAGATTTAGAAGCTATTGTTCCAAAAAAACTTTCAGAAGATGCTTTGAAATTATTAAATTTACAAAAAAGATCTATTAAATTCACAGTAGAAAAAGAAGAAAATGGCCAATTACCTTACCTAGACATCAGGATCATCAGAAATAATGCACACAACAAACTAACGTTCGGCATTCACAGAAAACCAATGCACACAGAAAATTATATTAAAAACAATAGCTACAAGCCACAAACATGCAATTTTAAATAGCATTTACAAACAGGTTAGTACATATACCAATGGAGAAAGAGGAATAGCAGAAAGAATACCAACACATTATCAACATAGCCACTATGAATGGATACCAGAAAAAAACAATAGATAAGAAGATAAAAAGGTTTGAAAGAAAGAAATACATCCAACAAATGACTACGTTACTCAGACAATAAAAACCACAAGCATATAGAAAATTCACTTTTCACCCTTGGACACATCATAAGTTTCAAAGGATCTTCAAGAAATACAACATCTCCCTGTCTCCACAGAATAACCACAATATACAGAAACTACTATGCAACAGAACAAAAGATCCTATCCCCAACGATAAATCAGCTGGTGTATATCAAATTGATTGTAATGAATGTAACTTGGTATACATAGGAAGAACCAAAATAAATCTTGAAATAAGGCTTAAAGAGCATATGAGATACATTTACCAAAAGCAGCCAGATAAATCAGCAGTAGCCCATCATTTCTGGTCTTCAAACCATGATATCACTCCGAACATAAAACTCTTAAAACTGATCAACAGCAGCAATGAATTGGACATCTGGGAAAAAATACATATTGTCAAACACAGGAATCACCTAATCAATTTCGAACTGCCGCCATCCAGCAGCCTTTGGAGGTTCATCAGCCCAGCACCAGAGAACACCACTAGCCACACACATCCCCCAGACGATGACCGGAAACATCAGTTGAGAACATGCTGACGATGGGAACAAGCCGTCTCCCGAAACGCGTTCAAGTAAGAATATTTTAGTGATGTAGTGTAACAACCCTCAACTCTCTTTATTTTAAAGCAGAGATATTTTATATATAACTGCTAATGATTTTTAAGCAGTTTGTACCACTGATCTAAAATGTTTCTTTACTGGCTTATTTACATCAACATCACATCTGTATGCTTTAGATAGGTTGGGAACATATGCTGTTGATATAAAAAATTAGTGGGAAAGTGCAGAAAGAAACTATGGTCACATTCCTCTATACCCCCGCCGCTGTAACGTTGCACTTGACAGCTAGCGTTTAAGTTGGTACACTCGCGAAAAAACAGATGAAAAGCTTCAACCGTTTGACTTCCTAAGCCAATCACAAGGCAGCATTCCGGATGGTCGATGACAAAACGGAACCGGAACTAGAATCGGCTCTGTTGCCGGATGTAACTCTTCCCAACCACGTGCTTCAGTTTGTGAATCTCTAGCACGAGAGTCGAGTTGTTCTTTGCAAGCTACATATTGTTCATTGTTATTTATATTTGTGGTTATTGTTTGATAGTTTTGTTATTGTTTGTTTATACATATATATATTTATCTATTTTATATATATATATATATATATATATATATATATATATCATTCATATTATTTATTTAAACAAAACTTAAGTGTGACTGTCTGAAAAACGACTCCGATCGCCGAGTGATGATTCACGAAGTGAAAATCCTTTGCGCCGAGGTGTGCCACTTAATAGTCAGGCATTGGAACTATTAAGGAGAACCCGGAAATTCTTTGAACAGGAAAAGGAGTATGTGAAGCTTCATGGCAATCCCTCTATTTCTGCTGATAAAGCCGTACAACGAACTGCAGCAGCTGTTGGACTAAGCACAAGAACTGTTATTCACAAGGGAGTGAAACTCCAAGAGAAAGAGGACAAAATTCCTGAACCATCTGGAACGCAACAGGTATTTCTATCAACTCCAGCGAAGAAAAGAAAGCAGCCTCGTCCAGTCACAAATCTTGATGCTTTCCAATTAGACGCCATACGTAGACACATTTATGCCTATTATCATAGAAAGGAGTATCCGACCATACCAAAGCTGCTTATATCGCTTATTTTCAATTAACAATAATAGTAATAATAATAATACGAAATAGTTATTATTCATTGATGTTCGCTACTTTTTTATGCGGCTTAGATGCGATAGAAAGGAGAACAATCAGCTGTTGTTGTTTACTAACCACTCTGGCAACATTGCAACCACAATGTAGCCAACCTTACGTGAAGCCACACGAACTGTCAAGTGCAAAGATACAGCAGCGGGGGTATAGTATCAGCCACTTCACTTTTGTACTTTGGTTGAGTTTGTAGTTGCCTCTATATTACAAAGCCAATGTAAGGATTAGGCCAGCACTAGAGGTGTCATGAGTATTTTGTTGTATGTGAAACAGACAGGGTTAGAAAGGTGGTAGAAAATGTTTGGAAGAGAGGGAAGATCATCCATTCAAGTTTTATAGAGAACAGACGTGAGTATTCTTTAAAATAAGTATTAATTTACAAACATCCTTTATCCTCGTTTAACTTCTTTTCTCCTGCTTGCTGTAAAAATGATATTAAACTGTATTTTGTTTTAAAAATTAAATTCTATTATAACTTTCACACAGCAAAGCTATTAAGATTCTGCATATTGCAGTTGAGTTTTAACAATACTTCACTTGCTTTAACCTAGTTTTAGCTAGAACTTGTTTCACAGGCTGTTGTGTGCATCATCAGCTAGCATAGGCTGCCGCATCCACAGAAGCATTCAGGTGAGGTAGCTCTAGTGCTGGTTTAGGAACCTGAAGGTTCAAATATCTTCTGGGATGTCAAAATTCATTATTCGTTTCTCATGCTGCATTATATAAATTTTCTCCCAGATGTTTCAACTCAATTTGCATTCTGCATTTCACCCTTTTTATGTTGTGCTGTTCTGAAAATTGAGTGACAGCCAATTTATCCACTTGTTTGAATTTTAAGTTCCTTAGATGTTCCTTCAAGGCTGGTTCACAACCACCCGGTAACGGTAACCAGAACGGAAACGAGAACGGGAAGCAAGAAATTTTGATTCACAACAGCCCGGTAACGAGAACGGGAATGCATATCGATCACAAAGTGAAAGTCGATTTTGCGCATTGGGATTTCATTTGTTTTTAACTGACCAATGACTTTTTTCACCTACTTCCAATTTAGCCAAGCCAACGTCAAAATTCGATAGAGTAAACATTATCTAAATGCATATTCATTACATTTCCGATCCCTCTACTTATGCCAAACTTTCATTCCTTTATTTAATGGCATACATTAAAATTGTTTATTCTTTTTTCATTTCCACCGGATTTAGCTGTTCTTTGTAGCTTTTGCCATTGTTTTTTTAGGTAATAGCCAGTTTTTAGTTGCATATAAACAAACTACAAATGATCCCTTCACCAGAGGAACCAACGTTGATTAGATTTGCGGGTGTCGGATTGAGGTTAGGAAGCACATTTACTACTAATTCCTACCAGTTTCATGTTTCCAGCTTGCGACTACAGAGAGCACTAGTGGCTGTTTCATGTCACGGCCGCTTAGAATAACCTCTAGAGTGAAGAGTCTAATATGCACAATAGGGATCTAATATGCCGTGCCCGGGAACGAGAACGAGAAAGTTAAAAGTTGGGCAACTCTTCTTCCCGTTCCCGGGGCCCGGGAAGGCTTCCCGTCGGTTGTGGACACTCCCATTTGAATACATGTATTTCAACTTTCCCGTTCTCGTTCTCGTTACCGTTCTCGTTGGTTGTGAACCAGCCTTCAATCTTGTATCTAAATTACTTTTCGTCTTACCAATGTAGGTCTTGTTGCAATTTGCAAATTTATTTTTATCTATTCCAGATCTGTCATTTGGTGGTACTTTATCAATTTTTGTGTACTTAGGATTTTTTTTTTTTTTTTTTTTTTTTTTTTTTTTTTTTTGATACTCTATTTACTGGAGTCAAAACAATATAATCTGCAAAGATTTTTTTAGAATGTATTAATAGCATTTGGATATGTAAACTTATATAACGTTGATTTATTTTTCTTATGGAGTGAAAGTTGTGATTTGCTTGTTTTGTTAGCTTTTAACTTGTTCAGTTTCCTTCATTGCTAGTTTTTTTCTGGAATCCATTGTCTATGACTATTTTTATTACGCGTGAGACTTCTTTTTCATACTTCTTATCAATTATGCTAGGTTTTCCAGTCTATATACCAAATTGTTAATTGCTGCATGTTTGGTGTCCTAGGGTTTTAAAGTGTTTGCTTTAATGTGGTTGTCAGTATGAGTGTCTTTTCAATATACATCCAACTCCAATCTGTTTTGTTTCCTCAAAATATTCAATGTAGAAACGGAAGCATTGAGTTTCTTTCTCCATTGTGAATTTGATGTTACGATCTTGAATATTCAACAGGCACAACTTCCAAGCGCCTGTGTCATTATTCACAAAACAATACCAGATTTTGAAAAAAAAAAATTAGGAAAAGATTTTGTAATATGGATTTCAAAAAGGCTCATGAAAGGATTGCCAGACAAGGACAAGGGAGACAAAGGACTCCCTATTGCCAGGCCAGATTCTTTCTTGTACCAATTTCCTTCAAACACGGACATCTGATTACATAAGTAATTAAGTTCATGTATTCTTCAATTATGTGATCAAGTGCAGTCGATTTCAGCCATTTAATCATATATGATCTCAAATTTATCTTTTGGAATGCTAGTAAATAGCAACTTATCAAGCAGCACCATTCATTTGTTTGGGAACAATTCTATGCCTTCAATCTTTTCTATTAATTCAAAGGCATTACCTAGGCTCAGGGCCTCGATGTTTGCAAGTCTTTGAAATTCCTTAGCCAGCCATTTTGCTAGTAAATAAACTGGAGTATTCCTTTAGTTAATTATTGTGCTCATGCTTATAACCAGTTTACTTATTTTTGGATAACCCATAAACAGCTTTCTTTAGTTTTTCTATTATCATTTTAAACTCCTCTGCATTACAAATTAATTTGCTATTTTTAATGGCATTGTTTACCAGGGTTGTGTATTTTCTCAAAAGCTTTGATTCAACTTCCACTAACTCAGAGTCCGTGAGTAATTGCGTATTAGATTATTGTAGTGTTGTCTATTTGCTACCAGTTTGTTTCCCTTTATCTGCTTTTACACATACTATGTCTTTTTGGTTAAGTTGAAATTAAGTTTTATTTATGGACGCTCTTTAACTGCTGTGGTTCTTAGCGTCCCGTTCTATATTGGGTGTGAAATACCGATAATTTTGCTCAGAGGCCTCTTTATCAAGCTTGAGGTTCTTTTACGTGCCATAAATCTATGACACGGGACCACTGGCTTTACTTCCCTTCCGAAGGAAGTCATGCTAAGGATTTTTACGCCCGAAAAAATCCATTGCCCTCCGTCGGGTTTGATCCCGCAACCTTGGGAACTAGAGGCTAGCACGGTACCACTAGTCCTCGGAGGACAACTTTTTTGGTTAAGTGATTTTAAAATTCTTAGGTAATCCAAATATTTTCATTCTTCAGATATCTCAAAAAGAATTTCAAATTTACTTCTTATGGCTGCTGATTCATTTGAGCACATTCCTTCCATAGCTACTTCTACATTCATGGCATAATCCATGCATGATTGAAGGCTCATATTTAACAAATTTAGTTCTTAGCTAAAATCAT
Organism: Deroplatys truncata; assembly: GCA_030765065.1. NCBI lineage: Eukaryota > Metazoa > Arthropoda > Insecta > Mantodea > Mantidae > Deroplatys > Deroplatys truncata. Next base: position 95,360,437 of record CM060984.1, on the reverse strand, counting down.
GTACTGAACAGTTCTCTAAGTTGTTACGAGCAGAGATCATAGGCGCTAAAAAACTCAAAGTGGGCACAACCACTTATTCATTTACCAATTAAAATGCATTTTGACATGGCAGAACAGCATAGAAATATCACATATTAAATGTATCATATTCCAGTATTCTCTTAAAGCGTAAACATTTCTTTAAATATGCACTCTTCAGTTACTATATATTTATGGTAAACCTATTATCAGTTTTTAAGTAATTTCTCTCTTGAATACACTTTACACTCCCACACTGGTTTGTAATTATTATTGAGTCTGTTATGTGTTATTGCATTTGCAATGAAATTAAGTGTAGTCTTTTTAAGCCAGTATTATGCTTTTACCCACATGGGAAGTAGAAAACAAAGCCATTGTATTCATGCACAAGGCAGTGAGTTAATACTAAACTGACTGATTTCCCAATCATAAATCAAGTAGTTATTTGTAGTTGATCTTTTACTGTACGCTTTGTGCTAAGTAGCTATTTTTTATAATTATTACACAAAACAATGCAGCTGTTAGGGAAAAGATTGCTGTTATTACAAACTTCCTCAGGCATGTTTTTAACATGAGAAGCATTAATTGCAATACTAAGGTAAGCATCACATTAATTAAAAATATTATTGATAAATAAGTGTAAACAACAAAAATAATGAAATTATAATAGGCAAGCACTTTTATATGAAAGTTCTCACAAAAAAGCCAAAATAGGCCCTTAAGCTATGAAAAGGTACTTACAATGAAAATGGCAATTATGGGCACTATAAAATTAGTATATTTTACTCCAATAAGTATGAACATATATACAGAAGTCCTTAAGCTATGTAAAGGCACTCACTATGAAAATGGCAATTATAGGCACTATAAAATTAGTATATTTTACTCCATAAGTATGAAACATATATACACTGTTTACGATTTCAAACAAAAGAACAAAATAGGCAAATGCAGAGCTCCAGATATGGGATAGTTTTGGTATTGTATATATTTTTAATGTTTTTAAAACCTTGCTGCCAATTTACTCTTTTGAATGCTTACTTTCAAAATTACATTTTTGAACATTTTACTTCCCAGATTAACATAAAGTGCCTACTTTTCCAGGTAAAATTGAATGCAAAAGTCAATTTGATTGGTATTCCTGTAATGTTTTACAGTTTCAAACTCAAGGACTTTATTTTTTAATTGCTTTTTGTAACTAGACTTCACATTTTCCTTGCGATTTTAGGCAAACATTGTGTTTAACACAACTTCCGAAAGTGTGTGTTCATTGATGTCTCCTTTTTCCTTTTAATTCTACATGTTGTCTAATCATTAGGGCCCGGAAGTTCATGTCCTAAAAGGCTATGAAATATGCATGGAAAATGTGCTGTAAAAACTTAAAAATATTCTAATAAATATGCACTTAAAATAGGCTTTCTGTAATATTCTTCACTATAAACAAAGGGAGATTAAATTGAACAAATTGCAGTTCGCAACAACCATATGATGAGGTTTACAAACTTGAAAGAATGCCCATTATCTCTCAAGATGGATTTATATCTTGAGAAACTCCTCTCTACATCACAGGATGATACTGGCACATACTTAAACGATGCTAATTGTTCACAGTAAACGGCAGTTCATGTAATTTAATTGTAGAGTTTCCATTTACAATGTCTCCAATTTTACATATCTGTTCATATTCAGGATTTTTTTTATATTACCCTTTTCACTTTGTTCTTTAGTATTTCTTCTGCACTACCAGAAACAGAATTTAAGTTGGATGTTGTTTCTTGAAATACTTTTCAGTGCTTCATTTAAGGCTAGGCCTACTGTTTCTAAGGAGGTAATAGCTTTAGGTAGCCCAAAAAAGTGCGTAGACAGAAAAACAAGATTAGCTTCCAATTCCCTATTAGACAAATTTTGGGCTGTAAGAATGGATGCAGCATCACTAAGGTCTAAGGAGTTTGCAATCTCTTTTACTGATTGTAGATATCTGCATATTAGAGGGCAGCATCAACCCACGTTCCCCATCTTGTTAATATTGGTTCAGAAGGAAGTGGAACTGATGGTGCTGAGGACCTAAATAACTGAACTCTCGATGGGGCTTTCAAAAAAACTCTTTTTGCTACAGCCACTAACCGATCCACTAAAGTAAATTCTTCACCTATCTGTTCACAAATGCGGTGGAATGCATGTGTGAGGCACATTAAATGTATTAAATTAGGGAAAATACCATTCAATGTGCTTCCTGATTTAATCATGTAGCTGGCCCCGTCTGTGACGAATAAAAGCACCCTATCATATTTAATTCCATTTGGCCATAGTAATTTTAAAGAATCAAATACAGATTGAGTTATTGTTAAATTATTTGTGACCTTCAAATTTATCACATTAAGATATGACACCATTGGTTCCTGCTTGTTAAGGGCACCACTATTACATTTGCAATAAATCTACCCTCAGAATCTATCGAGACCCAAATAAGCTCATTTTCCAATTTGTCTCGCATTCTTGATACAAATTTTCATACAAATGGCTGACATAAGCTTTTCGTAATGTTTTCTTGAGGTACATGATGTGTGTTATATTTACAAAGAAAGTTTCTCAAATTAGGATTAGTAAGTTTCCAAAGCAGTATATTAGATACTAAAAATGCTTCACATAAATTGGAGAAAATTGATCTAGTTTGTTTCCTAAACATTCCCTCAATTGCTTTTGATTAGGCGCTTTCTCTCTCTCTCTTTTTCATTTGTTTGTCAGTAATTGCCTATGTTTTGCTGAGTTTATGTGTTGGGTAAATTGAGAGCATTTTCCACTTCCCACATTTTTTCACATGCTCTACAAAACAATATTGTGCCATCTGTACAAATCAAATCACATGCAAATTCATTTTGAAGATTATTAAGTCTAGATGTCTCGCAAGCTTTTACTTTCAGCATAGGGCTATTTGAATATGTTCACTGACAAATGCAGACCCCTAACAAGTTTTTTCTAAACTAATGAAAGTAATACACACAGAGGAATCATAGGACAAGAATACTACGACCGCATACAGAACAAATACTGAGCTGGTTGTGAAGAGATGCTGGCACAGGCTATGCAATAAATTAACGCAGCTGCACACTATCTCATGATAACAGCTCGGGACTTCCCCAACGTGTTTGTAAGCTCTCGGTTCGGAGTTGCAACATTTGTAATCCTTCATGGGGAAAAAAAGACAGTGTTCTGCCGTAAAAACACTAAAATTATAGAAATATAATGTTTTTATCAGAAAAGCCAAAATATGCATTTATATGCAACTTCAAATTGGGTTTACTACTTATAAACTGATGATTTGTGCACATAACTGACCAGCATTGTAATTATAACAAAGGAAAAAAATATGTAAATGCATGAACTTCTCGGTCCTACTAACCATATGTTGTTGTTCACCAGTGGCACTGGGGATTAATTGATCTGCATTTTCCCTCTGGCTTCCCAATATAAAGTCTGTAAGTTATCACTTTTAAAGCCTTTGCATTTGGCGAGATGTTTGTTCAGGATGACATCTTCTTCACAGAGAGTGCACTTGGGTGTAGGTAGGCATCACATCATGTAGAGATGTTCTGCGAGGCAATCGTGGCCAGTTGCCATCCTAAATAAGGCCACTGCCGTCTCTCTTGGCATTTTTTGTATATCAACTCTATCTTTAATATTCTTATAATCTTTATATTTTAATTTATCTTCTTTATCAAGTCTCTGGTGTCTTTTGAAATGTTTAATGTTATTTAATTGTTTATTTATTTCTATTTGTCCCACAAGTTTTATTTGTTGTATTGCACCTTTCTTTGCTAATTGATCCGCATGTTCATTGCCCAAAAGTCTGACATGAGCTGGGATCCTTTGTAGAGTGACATGATTTCTAGTTTCAACTGCTTTAATTAGGCTTCTTATTTCTTTAATATTTCTTGTTTTATTATTGTAATTTACTATTCCATCTATGGCTGATTTTGAGTCTGATAAGATGACTATTTTTTGTTTTATGTATGGTCTATATAAAATGTTCTGTAATGCTGCTTTTGTAGCTGTTAATTCTCCATCATATATCAGAATGACCTGATATATACAATACACAAACAAAACAATATACCAGATGAAATAAGAGCCATAGCAATAGCTACGGAAAATGAAAGATACCCAGAAAAAGAATGGCTGCGAATATATACAGATGGATCCCTCATCAATAAAAAAAATGCTGGTGCAGGAGTATACTGTAAACATTTTGCACAGTATCTAACAATCATATATTTAGTTTCAACACTTTTGTGTTAAAGACATCCTAAGTGTTATACCTTACCTCAGTGTTGTTGTTATAATAATTATTATTAGCTAGAACTAGGTAAGTAAAGCAAGCAAAGTGTTGTTAAAACTCAATTGTAATATCAAGAGTTTTATTTATATTTGAACAGGTTGAAAGGAAATTTTTTAGGTAAAGTTTGTGTTTTTTACTATTTTTAAACCACGTGCTTAATTTTCTGTATAAATATTAAGGATACAGTTTCACAACAAGCAATTTTTTTCTTTAAAAAAATTATAAATTTCATGCTTTAATTTTCTTGCCACAGTCTCCAGTTTTAAAATATGGGGGAAATCTCTTTAAAAGCTTCCATAAAACGAGCAGACTAAAAATGAATTGGAGCTTGGAGACAATCTTGTACTGGTAAGCTCTTGTACTTTGAAATGCCTAATGTGTGTGTTGTGTGTTTGTTTTTTATGCAAAGAACCGAAAAGGGCCAAAATTTTACCAGTGATTGCTCTTAAAATCATATATTTTTCATTCTAGTGTGCATTTGATGAGCTTGGCTGCCTTAGAAAGTTTGAATGTGTGGAACCAATCCTACGGGAATTTTTCAAAATCCGATTGGATTATTATGGCAAGAGGAAAGACTATCTAGAAGGAATACTGCAGGCAGAATCTCTGAAACTCACGAATCAAGCAAGGTAAGATGCATTTACTATCATCAGCCAAAGACTGCAAAGTTATGCAGTCCCACCAAACTATTATGTTTAGCATCCCATTGTTTTTTCCTTCATCTGCACTTTTTAAGTTTTCTACTGCATATAGTAAGTATGTATATATGTGTGTATAATATTTATTTATTTCCATAATGCTATACAAAATTCTTACAATTTTTAATACGTTACTTTGAATTGCTATTTTTTCTTTCTTTAGTCCATCATGCATTTTAACACTGGTTTTTATGCATGGTGGGTCATAACAAATTCATATTGCTTTAGTTTCTAAACCATTTTTCTCTTACTCTCCCCATATATTCTTCTATTCTTTTTATATTCCTCTTCTTTTGTATTTTCATTAACCTAACTTTTAATACTTCTTTGTTAATGTTCTCCCATTCTTTAGGTAAAAACTAATCTCTCCACAACTTAGTTTCTTTACATTCAATTATATAATGCAAATCATTATCTGCCTCTCCACAAAGAGGACATCTATTCAAATTCGCTCCCTTCCTATCTCCCCTTGCCTACGTGCACTTAATCTAGACCAGGCCCACCCTTCTCTCACTAACCTATTATCTACATCCACATACATCCACTTCTCCCTTCTCCAGTCCACCTTTAGTTGTCTATATAGTTCCAAACTTTTCTTTCCTTCCAGACTTTGAAATAATTCTTGTTTCTCTATATCTTCTCTTCCTCACTTCTTTCCAGAAACCTTTACCTAACCCCTCTCTCTCCTCCCATAAGTTACCCATTCCTATTTACTGTAAAATTCTCGTTATTCCTTGAGCCCAGTTCATCCCAGCACTGGATTTTTCTTGGATTATTAAACATTGCCTCAAGATATTATGCTTGCCCAATGCTTTCAATCTATACCAATATTTAAGTATCCTTTCTACTATCAAGGGAAGTATTGCATGCCACCTAAAAATTGGATACCAAGATTTCATTGGAAATACATGTTTTGAGGTGCCGTGAATCCAAATAAAGTATTTTTGGAACATGTCCGTGTATGTCTGTCCGTGAACAGCATAACTCAAAAACAAAAACTCGGATAAATACTAAGCTTGGTACTTGGGTTTAGTGTCTTCCAAGGATGCGACACGAAGATTTTCAAGAAAATCCCCTCTTTACATGGAACATTTTTTTAGAATATTGACTTTCTCAAAAATGACTAACAATTTTGATTAAAATATCATGTTTAATATATTTTTATGGCAAATGAAATGTGTATCTTGGATTTTGTGGGAATGTCCCCAAAAGTCCTCATCATTCTGAATGACTTTCACATTTCTGGTAAACCATGAGATAGACAAAATTTTACTGCACAAAAAATGTAGATCTGGTTAAAATACACAATTTATATTGTGTATTTTAACCTTCGAGGATGGGAACAATGGTTTCCCGAAACATGTTAAGTGAGTAAACTTAAGTGATGTTAGTGTAACAATTCCGACTCACCTTTAAATAAATTCAATACACATCACTGTTTCTAGCTTCTTTTCATTACAATATCAATGTATATCTTGAATTTTCTGTGAGTGACCTATGAAGTCCTCTTCATTTAACTTCAATTTTGTATAATTGAGCATTTTTTCAAAAGTCGATAAGTGCTCAAATTTTGAAAATTCAGATTTTTGTAGCTACATATCAAGGTTTTCATGCATGGTTATAGGGTGTTGAAAACAGTGCATTTTTGCAAAACTTAAATTCAAAATTTGTTTTACTTCTGAGAGAGAATAACATTGTAGGGAAGTCAATTATTGTTAAGCACTTCCCACCAGAGGCAACAATACAAATTATTTCAAACAACTCCTGATTATTGCTCAACTTTTGCAGGGACAAGATTGAAGTAAAAGAGTAGTCTACTCTACTATAATATAGCAATCATAAAATGACGTACATGTATAATCGGCGCAACAGTTCTAGACACGTGAAAATCTTAATGAGAGCTATGATGCGAGTTGCTTACCAGATCAGGTGGTGACCGGTCGACTGCATGCTGCAGGAGTGCGTGAGACAGTCATCATCAAATATCCACACCGGTTATGCACTGCGTTGCGCTGATAAACTTAGTTATATACAGTATATTAAAATCCACGCTGTAAAAAGCGCTTAATATAAAAAACGCTGTCAATCATTGCCTCCAATTCTTCCACATCTAACAACCCTTCCTCTTCTGCGGAATCACTCACATTATTGCCGTCATCACTGCTGCCACTACTTTCTGCACCATTATCTTGGATGAGAATTATTTCTATTTGATTTTCTGCAATTCCGTATTTTTCGGAATAATGATTCTTAATTTATTCAGCATGTCGCCATACATTTTCCCATTCTGGCCTTCCAATTTCAGCAAATTGCTGGCGTTATAACTGCTCCACATATTTTAATTTAAAAGTGATATTTCTGCATGCCATCCATTTTTTGATATCAGCCCAGATTAATTCGATTGGGTTTAGATTTGGGCGATACGATGACAGTCTAAGTACGTTATGGCGATGTTGTATTACTATCTGGTCAAGTATGTATGACTTCTGAAGCTGTTTGTTGGCTTTAATTAAGTTATATAGCTTTGTTTTACTCATGCTTTCATCGAAAGCTTTATTATGTCTAAGTAACCAAGCTCTCATTTCTTCTTTCAAGGAAGTTGAGGTAGGTGGTTTGTGAATTTGAGTGTTGACGCATTGTGAAGCATTGTCGATGACCAGAACAGACCCAGCAGGCATATTAGGTATCAACATGGCGTTGATTCACTTCATGTAATTTTCTGTATTCATTTCTTGATGAAAATCTCCTGTTGTTTGTTGCGACTTGTAAAAGAAGGGCATTTGTAACGAAGCCGATCTTTCCAACAGCACGAACGATAATAAGTATTTGCCCTTTGGCAACAGGTGCCTGCAAACCTAATTCGCTATCGTCACTCCAACTTTTAGATGCTGTATGACTGCTGTGTATGTATGACTCATCTTCATACATTATAGTATTTTTCTGAAATTTGTAGCACCACCTTGAAAATTGATGCTGATATAAGTACACACTGATATAAGTACATATAAAATTATAGTCATTTGGAAAGGTAGAATCAGACTGAAAAATTCAATGCCATAGCCGGGATTTGAACCACGGATCTTAGGCTTTCGGTGCCGTTGCTCTAACCGACTAAGCTATCATGGCAACATTTAGTTTTTATTTTTATTTTATTTATTTATTTTGCTTTTCTGTTAGAACTCTTCTATTTGATTTCGGTTTCTTCCATTTGAACCCTAAATCTTTAATAATTTTTCTGAGATTTGTAGCACCACCTTGAAAGTTTCTGCTGTCTCAGCTGGATGAGCAATCTGCTTATTGTTAGCACAGTTTTTTCTTCCACATAGGAATTGTGAATCGTGCGCTGAATGACGCATTCGAAATTGTCTATTTCTGTAATACGTTTAGGGACCTTATGTTTCTTCCCAGGTGTGTCAAATGGTACTCTTTCATCCATATGTTTTTTTCTCTTATCTTTGAGAACTCTGGAAACGGAACTCGGGGAAACACCAGTTGCTTTGTCTACTCTTTCTTTCACTCTCTTAAGGCTTTTGTGGAACTCGGATATAATTTCTTCCTTCATCTCTGCTTCTTGCTTCATGAAGTCGATGACATTTGCAATTATTTCCCTACTTTGACTATGTAACACCTTACCACTTAACTTTGAAAACATAGGAGCCATGGTTATAAATATAACAAATATAAAATAAGTACTATTTAGATACTGCAGCTCTCTTTAAAATTACAACCAGATGCAGACACTTTCTATGCAGACTGTATGTGTTACGCACTGTGAGCAAGCAAAGGTATTATATCGCTTTCGTTGATAAAGCTAAACATAAACCATTCCTAGGCTTGGCAGCTGGGATGGCAATCAAGGTCACGATTCCAGAAGTTTTGCGCGAGTAATAACTGAGCGCCCCAGGTGGTAGGAAGTTCAGATCAAGAGTAAAAACACCTACAAAGCCCATCAAGAACAAGAAAATGCTAATTATTGCATGTTCACATGGGCTACCAGGCATACCAGTGAGCCCAAGCCTTAGGAAGAAAAGAAGCTGATCTTTTTTTATAACAATATCATAGTTTTCCATCAGCATGTAAATAGTTTAAACAAAATTGACCAGGATAAATTATTGCTAAAGTACATGGAAATAACGTTGCCAAAACGTAAGAATAGCCCCCCCCCCAAAAAAAAAAAGTAAAAAAGAATTCAGTTTGGGTAAAGCGCAGAATAAGGAATAAAGGTAGCCAGACATTGCCTGTATGTGCCGCAGCATTTCAAGCAGTATCAGAAATGTCTAAGGATAGTCTCTCACATTTGTCCAGTAACATGCAACAAGAAAGTTACCAACTGAAAACTGAGGAGGAGACCGGAGCACTGCTGAAGATAAAGAAGTTACAGAAACTAAATAAAAATGTCAAACTGATAAATGCACAGAGAGCCACTGTTGCAGATTTAAGTCCGAAGAGATTATTTACTACACGAGCTGAGCATAAGTAAAAGTGGCAGAGTTTCCGTAAGAAAAGGAAAACTGTAGGCCTTTCTACTTCCTCTTTGTCTAAGTGCAAGCGTATTTTCTGTAACTGCTTTAACCTGTCATTTAAAACTCCCCATAGAGATAGATATATGCTCAATATGCAAGATTGATCTCTTGAAAATCAAAAAGGAAAAAACATTAGAGAAAAAATAAATCAGAACAAATTACAGGTTGCACAAACTCTTGTGAAAAGATTCTATGCACTAATGAAAGGAGAAAATCCAAACATGATTAATATACAACAGAATCAGCCAATATCAAAGCTCTCTGTGGGTGAAGTGTTCTATTTTAGAAAGGTTTGGCTATACAATTTGTGCATTATGATTCATTCTCAAGAACAAACAAAGGAAAGCATTGTTTTTTATACTTGGCTAGAAACAGAAGAATTGAAAGTTGTATCTGGTGTACTACTTTTCTTAGAAGCCTTGAGGCATTCCAGCCAGAAAATGCCAACTGAAATTCATTATTTTTTAACTCTTGTGCAAGTCAAAATCAAAACACCATGTGATATCTACACTAATAACTTTTATGGAAGAAAGTAGAAGATTTAATAAGCTAGTTCATTACTTTCCAATTCGTGGATATGCCTCCAGACAGTGTTTGGTAGATTAGAAAAGCCTACCGCAAAAAGGAAGAAATCTTGTCAGCAACTGAATACTATGAAGTAGTGATGGGCACTATCAAATTTGATAGCTGCATAACGATCATTATATTCAACTGCTGCCAAGTATTTGGTTTGAAAAAACTCTTTTGGTGCTGCTGAGGTTATGTAATGTTACTATTTTATTAGTTGCTTTAATCGATGAACCAATGCAGATATGATGCCAACCCCATTCCAGAGAGTATAAAGTAGCTTCCCTTCTATTTTCTTGATGTAACAGTTTTGGTAATGTATTACACCAAAGGATGCTACCAAATAAGAAATATAAATATGTGGTTGTCAGGGCAGTGGTGGCAAAAATGCGACTTGCAAGGCAGTGTGACTTGCAGGTGCAACTCTTTTTCTAGCCATCGATTCATTTGTTTTCCATGTGCTGCTGAGTGGTGTAGTGCGTGTTGCATATTTGATGAGAGAGAGAGGGGGGGGCGTTTTTGCCACCCTTGGTCTAGGGCATACACTTTGTTGTAAAACTGTACATTAATAGTCACTTTCATAATCCATACATTAAAAGCAGATTTTACACAGTCTAGAACAAGCACTGCATCAGTGTTGGGAAAGATGGTGGCATACTTTGGTGTAGTGCTTGTAAATAAAAGCCAAAAATTTCTAATTTCAAACCTTAACACAACCTCGTTTTTGCTTAGCAGAAGTTAGTTGTGGTAATGTTGCTGCTTTACGTTTCAGCTGCAGTTGCACATTTTTGGTTATTAAAATTGGGAAGCACACAAAGCTTAGAATGTAGATATATATTTGCTATGCTTTATATTCCTCAATTCAGTCCAAAATATCAGTTTCCCCAAATTTAAAGCCAGGCACCACAATTACAGAATAAGAGCTAATTACTAAATCATGACTCCCCATATTGTGATGGAATAAACTTTGGCTCAGTCATTTTGACCTGAAATCAAATAGCAGCAAACTGATAAATGTGATATAACCTAGCATAACATATACTGTATAACCTAAAATAACTATTACACCATAACCACACACAACTCGCAACTGGTAGACAACCTTAAAATGTAATATATTTCTTTATATCTTTATTTAAAGACTTCATAGTTCCATTACAGAGTTACACGTGCTAATCTGATTGAGAAACAGTATGGTTTTACAATCCAATATTAATGGAATTAATTTTTGCTCATTACTAGAGAATAATTTCAAGAAATGGTGTAGGTGTTTTAATATTACAATATAATGGACACTAAAGCTATATGTATATTACTCCAACACCTATTATAACATACTTTTAAATCCGAATAAAACGTAGTTAGAAGTTATCTATGCATTTTGCATAAATCAGCTTTCAAAACTGGAATGGAAAACCCAACCTTTTCATTTGATAATCATTTCTCACTATCTGAATATATTCTATTATCGAAAGCATTCAATAGTGCCCATCACTAATATGAAGTGCTGGGACACCATGGCACTGTGAAAATACTAAATAAAGATTGGAAAGCAAAGGATCTGAAGTCCAGTACACTGAAGGTATAAGATGCCTTTCAAAATAGCTGCCCAACGGGTGATGGCTTATGAAAAGTGTAAAAAGAAGATATTGTTGTCACTATCAGACACCTTTGCTGGAATTAGTTCTGTTGAGGTACTGAAGTACAGGAACTGCAGTCTGGAAGTTAAGAAAGCATTTACTTTGCAAAAAATGAACATGGTCAGCAAGGATAAGAAAAAGCCTATCTTAAAACTCGTGAAGTATTTTGAAATACCAGAAGGAGCAGAAGAGTGTTATAAGGTGATTGTTGAGTCACCATTAGGTTTGTATTTTTGTATTGTTGGAGTCTCTATTTTGATGTTAGATTACTATTTTGCACTTATATCTATCCAACTGCTATGGAGCAATGTGATGCTAAATTTATTGTAATCCAACCTGAATAATAAAGATGCCTTTTTATAATAGCTATGAAAGGTAAAGGAAAAGAAAAAAAAAATGGAATGTAAATAACAACTTTTACCTTCAAGCTATGTATTTATCAACTTTTGAAAAAGCTTGGAAATGTTGTCCCTCCTTTTTGATACTAGGAATAAAAATTTTACATATGTCAAATAGCTAATGAAATATATGCTTAAAAACATAATGTAAATGAATTTTCCTCCTACAATTGATATTTTGGTGTGGTATTTAAAAAATGTGTTTCCTGAAAAATTTTACTATTTTGCATTTATCAACTTCTGAAAAAATGCTCCTCAATTGGTAAACGTTAAGAGAGGCAAAAACTTGTTACAGAAATATTATAGAGATTGTTAAAGCTCATTAAACGAATTTTGCTAGATCAATTTTTTTGTGACATAAACCATCTCCAAGATATTCTTTGTTATTGGTTTGAGTTTTCAAATACTTGCATGACTGAGCTGAATGCACAGTGACAAACTTAGGGACATTCATATCTGTCGCTCTAAAAAACAGTATGAGAAAGTAATTTTTGTAATGTTCTTCATTTATGCTAATTGCAAAAACTGTTGGCCCTATTATGTTAGGTGCATTAACCAGCCACCAACCCTGATTTTCTCATCTTGTAATGGATGTTGTGTATTAAATTCAGTTTCTCCGAGCTCCATTCCCAGTTACTATGCTCAAATCACAGCCATGTAAATGAAAGCATGGTTTGATAGAGAAGATTATTAAATTTGGATCAATTACTCCATCATTAACATTACCCAAAATCAGCTATAAAAATGTTGCTTACTCTTATGTGATAGCAGTTCATTGACAACATTGGTTTTGTATGGTTTCAATTTCTCATTTGAGCATCATACCACCCTTTTCATTCATTCAGCCTGATAAGGGGCCTCTGAGCAAAATTACCGGTCTTTCACACCCAATATAGAATGGGACGCTAAGAACCATAGTAGTTAAAGAGCGTCCATAAATAAAACTCAATTTCATTTTTTATTCATTCGTCCAATATGACTTACTAGGTTAAATGATATTTACAGTTTTTGTAAATCGTCATGACAGTCCCCCACTTCTGAAGCATATATGCGCAATAGCACTGACCAGTCCACTTGCATAATAAGAGAGCTGGGGGTCGGTGTTCCAACTGCTGAGAACTCAAATGTAAGACAATCTTAAACATTTGTTTACAATGCGTTGTGTATATGGCTGCATCCGAATTCTGATACCACTTGCTCCCCACCATTCTCACCAATACTCCTCATTTCTCCTCTCATGCGCATATGGAGTGTCACGACATTTTACTCAAGCTGTAAAAAAAGCATTAAGAGATTACTGAGCTCATTGAAATTTTGTCTTCCTGTGAGAAACATAACAGATTTTCTAGGAGAAGGTTCTAATCATTATCTTCGTGTAAATTTCTCCTCAGCATGTGCCGTGCAACTTAACCTCTTATTGAGGTTCAAATCCATTTACCTAAATTTATTAACAAGTTTTTGTATATGTTCTCTACTTGGAGGACATACACACATTACAACACACTCTAAACCATTTGTAATATGTAAACACACTAAATTCACTTCTGAAATCACACTTCTTCTATTGAAACTGGGAGTACACCAAGTTTACAAAGTGCAGAGAGTTACTAGTCCGACCACCACTCTGCTGTGGTGTGCTAGTCCGACCATCTCTCTGCACGTCAACTGAACAACTTTCACATGAAAAGCATGTTATCCAGCGTAAAATGACTTCACTGCGCATTATTTCACAATGTTTTTGCAATGTATTTCAGATTCATTTGTGAAAAGTGTGATGGCAAGCTAATAATAGAGAACAAAAAGAAGAAAATTATGATAGAAGAATTAAAGAAGGCAAAATATGATCCAGATCCTGTAAAAGCCTGGAAGCTTCAGCGGAATAAGGAAGAGGCTTTGGTGAGTAATTTTTTAAATTCAGAAATAGGGTCTTTATTTTCATATGCTTTAAACACTTAATAGTAACTGCTATAAGCACACCTGTATTTATGAAATCTGCTTACCTGTACATTCATACAGCAGTGCATCTCTAGATTGGCTGGAAAAAAATTTTTAAGATTGACTGTAGCAGTAAACATGACATTTTCATGCAAAAATAGCTTTTTTTCTTTAATCTGGAGCTTTCTGACCATAGACATTTTGTAGCTCCATCCTCTCTCTCCCTCTCTGTTTGTAGAGCAGTTATTATTACTCATCATTGTACATTATAATGTCACAGCATTGATTTTGTTAACTCCAGTATCTCACATATATTTCATGCCTAAAATGTCTGTTGGGCAGTGCCTTGTTGCCACTGTTTCTTCCATTGTTAAATTAATTGGGAAATGCAAGATGTTGGGAATACAAGAAAGTATGTTGCACTCCTTGTACAGTTGATGTGTAACAGAGCAGTTGAGTTGTAAAAGATTTCTGCCCACATAAAGCCAGTGCATTTTAATGCACTTAGCTTAGCATTATTGCAGCATACAACAATGGAACTCTCAGATTGACTCTGGATCTTTGAATTGGTTCATGTTTCTAAGAAGCATAAGCTATAGACATGCATCATTGTTAATGATAGTCGTCCTCCCTGATATAGTGGTTACCATGCTAGCCTCTTAGTTTCTGAGGTCGCGGATTCCAACCCTGAGGAGGGCGATGGATTTTTTTGGGACGTAAAAGTCCTTAGCATGGCTTCCTTCGGAAGGGAAGTAAAGCCAGTCTTCGCATGCAGTAGATTTACAGAATGTAAAAGAACCTCAAGCCTGTTAAAGAGGCCTCTGAGCAAAATTACCAGTTTTTTGCGCCCAATATAGAATGGAACGCTAAGGACCACATCAGTTAAAAGAACATCCATAAATGAAATTTAATTTTAATTGCTAATGATAACACTGCTCAGTTCAATTACTCTCTTATGGCCATATGCACCATCTTCGATCAGAGTTTGATTGAGGTCAATTTGATATTGGGCTGCATTCAACGCGATTTTTCGGTGCATTGACAATGATCAAAGATAAACGAGGTAGTTGATTATGGTCAACTTTGACTGCAGGTGCTGGATTGATCAATTCCATTGATTGCAGTCAAGTTGTACAAAATGGCTGCCCATTTCAATTTTGTTGAAGGTATTGAGGATGGGATAATGTACCTAGATTACTTATATTGGGGCCAACTTCAAGACCGCATCATTGTAATATAGCAGAAAAAAAATATTTGTTTAGTTATTTGTGAATTCAGTTTATAATTGAAAATTGAGCAACGAGAACTCAATATATCCTCAGGGTGCGTAACAGGTAAGATTTCATTTATTTTTCTCAATTTTCTGTTTTACATTTTTCTTTTTATATTCTTTTGTATCTTTGCAAATTATTTCATTTAAATATTGTATTACATTTAAATAATGCTAAACTTCTTTTATAAATTTGGATGTAATCTTTCTAATGATGACGAAACACAACTGTTCTGTATGAGCACTTGAGATACTAATTTCTTTTAAAGAGAGGAAGACTATTTATTGCTCCTTGGCAACATTCATTCTATTGTTGTTTCATTTTGTTTTTATGGAATAAACAAGTTTGAGTAAGACAAGGCAAAAGTAACAATTTCAATCCAAAATCTCATCAACACCCCATTTACAACAGGCTTGCCTTGCCTACAGACTTTATCAACCTTCCCCTCAGCAAAGAGGAATTTGAACATGAATACAACTACATCTTCCACATAGCTGAAGTAAATGGCTACAATATCAATATAGTCCACATCAAAGTAAAAAAGTTCCAGAAACAAAAAAGCCTTAGAGAAAATATAACCCTCCGTATGCAGGAACCAAAGCAACAATTCATAAAATTCTCATATCTTCCTCAGCTTAATCACACATTTTAATAAAATCTTCAATAATACAACATATCATTGGTACTACAGAATAAGCACACAATTCAGAATCTACTAGCTTCCCCTGTCAAAGATAAAATTTCAAAGAACAAAAATCTGACATCTAATTAACTGTGAAAGTTACACTTCAGATGTATATCCAACAAACAGATGGACAAATCTGCCATAGCACACCATTTTTGGTCCACAAACCACGACATCAACCCTACAGTCAGACTCCTGAAATGCACCACCAATCCAACAGATTAAAAGTTTGGGAAAACATACACATAATCAAATGCATGAAAACAACAATGAACTTCAAAATCTCATCACTCAACAATCTAAGCAGTTTCATCATGGACACACCACCTATACCTATGGACCCGAATTCCCAGCATGTTCAGTCGGAAAAAAGCTGAAGATGAAAGCCAGCGGTGCTTTTGAAACATGTTCGACTAATTTCAAGTAAATGAAGTTTTAGTGAATCCACTGACTCAAGATTCAATAAATCATTGTTTTGCTTCACTGTGTCTAACTTCTGAATAACACTTAAATTATTCAGTCATCATTTTAATAGCATTAGTCAAGGCAATATAAACTATAATTATTCAAATATTACATATGTTAACCTACAATTTGTCACATCATCGTTGTGAATTAAGAATTTTGCAGTATTATCAAAATGCCAGCTATAATGCAGTTTACAAATAACTTTTAATTTCCTGAAAGTTTCACATCATGACTCGCACTATTTTAACAAGTAGCAATTTATTTACTTATTTGATGTTTAAAACTCGCTGATGTCATATTTAAATGCATGACTAAATACATCCATGCCTCCTGCATTCCTTTAAAGAACAGTCCTTTTGTTTTCCATTTTATTGGAATATGAAACAGCTAGTTACAATAGAATGTATATGTCATGTTGAACATTTTGGAGATCACTTTTGTTTCCCATTTCCGCTTACTGCCAAAAGGACGTCCAATTATATAACATTTAAAAATCAAAACAAAAATAAAACTTATATGATGGGATTGTAATTGCACTGCAACCTCTTTGGATATGGAGTTGGATTCCTTTCTTTGAGTAATTTTGTAGAATCCTGAACGTTCAACAATCTAGTGCACAGTCAGCTGATAGTGGTTCGTTGAACGAGAATTAACCATGAGGAACTGCAACTACAATTTAACTGCGGTCAAGTTTGATCATGTTTCAATGACCCTCGATCAACTAGGATTTTATCAAGAATGGTTCACATGACCATTCATTTTTGCAGGTATAACAAAACTTTACAGCTAAATATGGATAAAACATTAAGCATATACATGTGATACATCTTTCCTGTTTCTTGTTGCCCTTTGTGGTTGCACAGATGGACTCATGTGTAAATACAGCCTACATATAACTGCATATTTAGAAAATGTCAGTAATTTTGTTAATGAAATATTTCCATCAGGATTTCCAAAGCTATGCAAGTTTGTCAGATTTATGCCAGGTTTTACCAACCATTGGCAAATTTATCTTGAGGGACATAAAATTAATGCTTCATCAGTTTTTGCCATATTGTCAATGACAGTTCTGTTAAAATGATGGTTCGGTAACTATGACGACTCATTACAATTTGTGATGGTTGGCTACATGTCTTTTCATTGGCTGAGATTATGGCTTTGAAAACAAAACATAAGCACAACTTGTATTTTTAAACCATGCCATACTCCTCAGTAACCACTGTCACCAAGTACAAAATGCCATCTTCCTGTCTCAAACAGCATTCTCAACTTACTGTTGTCAAATATAAAGCTGTCATGAACATAATTTGGCCAGTGTGCCACAATTTGGTAATTAGTAAACCAATGTAACCATCTGAATATACTATGCATACCATGGCATCGTGCCCACCAGGTGACAAAATGGGCCCATAAGTACAGTCAGTGGTGTCTACAATGTCAGGAAAATTTCCATTTGTAAAATTCTTGGATTGCTGTGGCTATAAGGAAGCGATTGCTCCCATTACTTTCTCCACATATCTGCACATCATGGATTTCCAAACTCTGGTGATGTCACCATTGACAATACGGAATGACTCTGTGTTGAAATATTGTGTTACCAATAACGGTTGAATCGGTAAAAGTGACCAATGTCTGTTTGTACGGAATTTCAATCATGGTTCAGTTACTTGGCCATAAAGCTATTTTGATAATCTGTAACAAGTCACAAATTTTATGTGAATTTTGTAGAAATAGTTATTTCTATCTGGAATAACACATTCTGGACCAACATTTACAGTAAATTCGTTGAACAATATTTCTGTATTGAAAATATCAAACTTTTAATTTGTTGGATTGGTGGTGCATTTCAGGAGTCTGACTTTAGGGTTGAGGTCGTGGTTTGTGGACCAAAAATGGTTTCCTATGACAGATTTGTCCATCTGTTTGTTGGATATACATCTGAAGTGTAACTTTCACAGATTTTTGTTCTTGTGAAATTGATCAGTTATTGGAATGAAAGAAACTACAATGCCATTTCTCTAGAGCTAGCATACGTACATAACCTTTAAACTAGGTTTTGAGCAAATTTGTGACAGGAACTTTGCTGTCAAAAGCTTGATGCACATTGGTGAAATGAAACTTCCACTTTTAACGAGGTGTCAACAGTTTGTTGATGGTTGGTGAAACCTGGCACTACACCAGTTTTGAATCATTCCATGTCAAATCGAACACTTCTGAAACTTCGCTTGTAGTATTTTCTCCAAACGTTTTTTATGTTACCCCTAGTTGAGATTAAATAACCTGTCTGTTTTGTTTGAAACCATTATTTATCAATTTATTAAATATTTTTTCTACATATTTGCATACTATGTTATAAGAAAATTGTTATACTGAAGATTATATGAATATTAGAGTTTTCATGTTATGGCATTTTGAAGTACAGACACTGCAGTTTTACATACTACTTTTTTAGGTTCAGTCAGAACAAAATGTACCCCTTTTAGAGTGTAGTATTTTTAAAATGTATTTTTGATTAACAAAACCTTACTTTAAAAAGTCAGGAAAAAGAAAAAAAAAAACACCATAAAAATCCTTGAAATATTGTGCACTGAGCTACGTTGGTTTCAGAATGGAATTCAAATAAGAAGTGATTTTATAAATACTTTACTGATGGTATGTTGGGGTGAGTCACTTGGGTCAGTGAGGAGACTGCTACGTATGAACATCTCTGTGAGATATCATTTCACATCCAGTGTTTACTCTTCAAATGTATAATAGGTTTGCTGTAAATAAACGTCACCCTCATTACGTCGCCAGTTGACTTTTAGTATGATTTCTGACGTGTGCGGTTGTGTTCTCTACATCCCATGTAAAGGGACCTTGTGATGGCATTGGTGGTGCAGTTAAGAGGCTTGCAAGGAAAGCAAACCTTCAACCCAGAATACCCCCTATCACAACTCTAAGAAAACTGTCTAACTGGACTGAGACCATTTCTAATATTGTTTGAACTTTTTCTCTGATAGCGAACACAAGGAGCATAATAGTGTTTTTCAGTCAAGATACCAACTAACAAAAGTAGTGTGAGGCACTTTGCAATTGCACTCTTTGGTTCCAGTATCTGCATCTCAAGCCAATAATAAAAAACTATTCATTTCAAAGCAAGGGGAGAATGGTGGATATTTAAAAATAGTTGACTCATCTCTTATTAATTTACAAATCAGTGTAACACGAAAGGCAGTGACTGCTTCTGTTTAAAGCTATAATTGGAATTTTAAATCATAGAATGTTGACTTTGTGTCATGTGATGAATGTTAAAATTGAGTTTTATTTCTGGATGCTCTTTAACTGCTATGGTTCTTAGCATCCCATTTTATATTGAGCGTGAAAGACCGAACATTTTGCTCAGAGGCTTCTTTATCAGGCATGAGGTTCTTTTAAGTCCATAAATCTATGACAAGGTACCACACCGGCTTCACATCCTTTCCAAAGGAAGACATGCTAAGGATTTTTACACCTGAAAAAAAATCCATCTCCCTCTTGACAGCTTTGAACCCATGATCTTGGTAACTAGGGGCTAGCATGGTACCCCTAGACCATAGAGGACATATGTGTGGATGAATGTAATGGACTAAAAGTGATCAATGACACTCAGCTATACACAGAGTTGACCTTGTACACAATGCCAGCAATGCAACGATGACATGCAATTAGCTGACACACCTCTTGACATCATATGTGACGCCACCATTGCAATGTTATTGTTGCTGCTTTTGAAAATGTTTTTTCAGATTTTAAAGCAGGAATGTTAGCATTGTAATGAAGTTTGTAACTTGAATGCCTTTGTAAAAATAGTAAATATTAAGCAAAATTCTTTTTCTGTTGATATTGTAATGAAAAGAAGCTAGAAACAATGATGTGTATTGAATTTATTTAAAGGTGAGTCGGAATTGTTACACTAACATCACTTAAGTTTACTCACTTAACATGTTTCGGGAAACCGTTGTTCCCATCCTCAGAAGGTTAATTCGACATGTTAAGTGAGTAAACTTAAGTGATGTTAGTGTAACAATTCCGACTCACCTTTAAATAAAATTCTTTTTGTTTCACCCATAATGAAGTAGGCATTTCGACATTCAGAATGAGCCAAAGAGAATTGTTCTGATAAATAATGCGAGAAATATTCATACTTATGTACAACAGTGTGTGTAAAATATCCGAAAATTCAAGTTTTATATGTACCAAAATAATAACAGACTAACCAAAAAAATCTGATGTGTTACACTCACATGACTTTCTCTACTCTTGTACAAACTATTTTTACAAACGCTTACTCTCCATATGCTTCATGTTAATTGAGATATTGAGATGTTAATCTTATTGCTAATTTTCTTGTAGATGCAAGGGGAATATGATAGGTTTTAAGCGATAGTCAAATATTTTAAGCGCTGGTTGCTATGTGGCCCATTCCATTCTCTTTGCATGTCCAGGACATAAAAAAAAAGGAATAACGAATTTGAGAAAATGTATAAGTATTGGAAAATTTAAGAGAATAACAAGCGATATCTCAAACGGTTCACTCAACAAAAAGAAATGTATATGACATAAGTTGTGTATTTTAATGCGATCTACATTGTATAGTAAAATTTTGTCTATCTCTTATGGTTTACCAGTTATGCAAAAGTCGTTCATAATGAAGAGTACTTTTGGAGTCATTCCCAGGAAATTCGAGATATACATTTCATTTCTCATAACAATATCTTAAACATATGATATTTTAATCAAAATCGTTCGAGCCATTTTTGAGAAAATTAAAATCTTCGAAAAATATTCCATGTAAAGGGTAGTCTGGGGTGGGGGGATTTTCTTGAAAACCTTCGTGTCGCATCTCTGGAAGGTACTGAACCTAAATACCAAACATGTTTGTAAAAAGGCTTTTTTTTGGATTCAGGGGGTCTCAAAACATGTATTTCCGGTGAAATCTTGGTATCGAATTTTTGGTTGGAATACAATACTTCCCCTACTTACTATACGTAGTAGAGAAAGTAAAAAATAAATAAATAAAATGCCTATGTCTCATTTTTTGCTTCACAAAGTAGATATATCCATTTAATATCAATTGAATTGGACACATAAAAGTCAAATTTTCCTGGAATTTGTGCAATTTGCCATGTGATGAGTGAAGTCGGAAATCATACTAAAAGTCAACTGATGACATAATGAGAGTGATATTTATTTGAACAGTAAACACCAGATGTGAAGTGATACGTTGCACATAGCACAATAAGCCCAAGGCTGAAGTGCATCTGGAGCAATGATGGAAACCTGTATTGTATACGACACCTTGCACAGATGTTCATATGTAGGAGTCTCCTCACTCGATCCAAGTGACTCAACTCAACAAACCATTGTCAAGTATTTATAAAATCACTTATTTCAATTCCATTCTGAAACCAATGTAGTTCAGTGCACAATGTGTTGTGGTTTAGTACTTACGTAATATGTTTTTACGTAAATTATTAGAACTTGAAGATCTTATATTGTGCTGCTTTTGTTTTGTTTGGTTACATAATTTTAACTGCCCCACGTATGGGAGCCAATTTGGGGCAGTATTTATGTTGTATTTATTTATTTATTGAGCCCCACGTTTGGGAGCCAATTTGCGGGTGATATACTTTATATTATATTTAATTTGTTGAGCCCCACGGGGTAGCCAATTTGCGGCGGTTTTACTTATAATGTTTGTGTATGTGTGTTTACTTCACGTGGTGATGCCATTTTGTGACGTAATTCTTTGTTAGGTTTGTAGCTCCATCTGGTGTTAGCAATTTGCGGTAGTATTATTGTTTGTTTGAAAGAATGCTACTGTTATTTTATTTAATTTTGGTTTACTGTCCTCCGGTTAGCTATTATCCTTTTGGGTCGAGCCCTTCTCTTTATACAGGTTGTGTAAACGGAAAGGAATCTTTTATCCAAAGATAACACTGATGAAAGAATTTCTTTTATACTTTTATTGTCGAACACTTTCACTATCACATTTACACATTGATCTAGACACTCGCCAAACTGAAACTGTTATAACAACTTCTTACTGATCACTTTTAATTCACGTACTTCAACCTTTTGTATAATTAACTTTACAATACTTGAGATTTTTTATAACTCTTATACGCGTAACTTGCGAATCGATAGCCGACGTGTAATATTTCTGCTGGACTGAAGGCGACGTGTATCATACAAATATTTTCGACGAACTGACGGACTGAAGGCGACGTGTAGTGTACAAATATTTTCGACGAACTGACGGGGTCTATCTCTAACCTAGCCCTTTTATACTCATACACCCCGATATGCCTAAAGATTATAACTGAGTTGCTATTGGCTAATAAAACGCACCAACATTAGCGTCTATTTTTATATCCAATGAAAATTATGAATACATATGCTCTAGGGAAATGTTCCAGCAAATTCTAAAGAAAAATGCGCTAACATTACGTAACTTCCTCGTCTCTAATAATGATAAACAGCTCACCCCCTCGCTGCATTATTGCACACTATTATTGTCAGTTTCAGTAAGGCAGTATAAACTTACTTCCCAACAATAATTACAATCAACAAACATCTCAAATCAATGTCACATAATAATGCATATTCATACTATAATCACTCTTTACATTTAAATAATTTGTGATACAAATTAGTGCATCAAATATTTCAAAGATTATGATGTGTTTTTTATTTAAGTAAGGTTTTGCTAATTCAAAGCACATTTAAAAAATACTACCCTTAAAAGGGGCCCATTTTTATGTTTTGACTGAACCTAAAAAATAGTGTGTAAAACTGCAATGTTTATACTTCAAAATGTCACAAACATGAAAATTCTGCTGTTCATATAATTCTTCTGTTTAATGATTTTCATATAATATAGCGTGCGAATATACAAAAAATATTTAATAGATTGATAAATAATTATTTCAGACTGAAAAGAAAAAAAGAAGGATTATTTAATTTCATCTAGGGGTTACAAAAGAAGTTTGGAGAAAATACTAAAAGTAAAGTTTTAGAAGTGTTCAGTTTGACATGGAAGAACTCTTTTACATTGTTCCTTTTCACATTGTCATGCTTCCAAAATACTACTGTAATAAAAAGTTTGGCAGTGTATACCTCAGATTTATTAATATCTGCTGTTTTGTTTTGCCCAATTGCTTACTCAGGAACATGGAATGGTAAGTGAATAATAGGTTATTAATTAACATTTTTGCATGGTATGTACATAACATTTTTGTGGATGGCAAATAAAATGTTTGAACTAAAGTTGATGAATAACTACTGTCCATTCCAAACCAGAGTTCCTTCTGATGTAAACAAGCACGCGCTTCTGCTTGTCATGAACCTCAGCACACACTCCCATGCCAACGTAAATAGTTCCTTAATAAATTTATTGTAGCATGAAATATTGGGGCAGGAAAAGTATAAAACTGCACATTTTGTTGCGGTTATCATAAGAACTCATTGCTAAAGGTAATGGATATATATACCAACTGTTAGATTACAAAATTGATTTTTGTCTTCTATTGCACTAATGCTGGTAGTATCTTGCTTGTTAATTACCAACTGTATGCATGACTGCCATTCTCTTGGACATACAGGAAATGCAGCAATGAATTCCCAGAGGTGCTATCTGAATACTGAATAAACACTTTGTGTAACACAGGAAATATGATAATTATAGTATGCTAGCACACGTATATGCTCAGCTCAGATCAAATCTTGTAATTCAGTCAGTAGTATTTGAGTTCTCATGGCAGAGTAAGGTACGTGTAGTGCAAATAAACTATTCAAACACAAAAGCGGGAAACCATTAAAAAGTGGCAAAAAACAAACGATACTTAATGTATTTAACTCACTATTAGAAAATTATTGGATATCACGAAACTAACATCCAAGTTTTCAGGCGTTTCAGTGAAAAGTGTAACCAAAGCGTGGGGGGAATATAAACAGACATAATAGAAAAGGAGAATCAAATGGTGAACTTGTTTTGTGTGCAACAGTGTTGTGCATAAGCTTGTCATTAACTTGGAGAATACTTCTGATTTCAATATGGCAACCGAGTCTTCTTAGGAGGATTTAGATTTTGATGTTGCACTTTTGCCTGAGGATTGTGATTAACATAAGTAAAATGTTCATTTCTGCATGCTTATAAAATTTATTGTTACCTCAGGTTGTATTTTGAACTATGATTTTCATGGAGGATGCGTTTTTATACATTGAAACAATGTTCAACTGTAAGTGATACGCAGCAAGCACGTGAGAGAGGAACGAGCAGCCATTAGGGGCAGGAATTGCGAACTGCTTTTGTGCAGATAATACAAAGAGTGTGTTTACAATGAGAGGCACTCTGGTTTGGAATGGACATTAGAACTGTGTGACATTAACATTACCTTAATGCTTATTGCATAATAAATATCATTTACCAGGATACTTGAATCAGATAAGAGTTGATGTTCATTATTTAGTTTGTAATGTTTGGCAGTTGGCAATGAAGCCATTTGTTCTCTTGCACTCCAGTATTTTGATTAAAGGCTGGGCAGCTATGTAGGTGTACTTGCTCCATACCTTCTCTGAATTAACGGAAAGGGCATATAGGAGACTGCTATGCCAATCCTGCACAGATGTTTGTTAAGGCAGTCATGACGTCCTAGTAATCCGAAATTTGCTACTGAGGATTTTTTTGGTGGCGTAGTAATTCTAGTCATGTTGTTATACAGGTTTTCCTATTGCTTTCCTTTTTGAAGTTTATTGTTGTATATTAATATAATTATTCTTTTGATAGAATGATGGAACGAAGGATGTAATTTTGTTACCTTTCTTGGTCACAAAATTGACTTTTTCTGCTAGTCCATGGTATGCTGATATCCGTTGAAGCACTACTTTTTTAAGTTCATTGTGTTATAGTTTTGTGACATTAAGATTTTTAACAGTTTTGTCAGATGCTGGGCGATTATATGCCTGTCACTTTTACATTAGCTTGCTCGTAAATTGTATGGGAGTGGAAGTTTTATTATGACTACTGCAAAGGAGACATTATTATAGCTTTGTGGTTAGATTCAAAGTGTTACAGATTTTTATCATGGGCATGACAAAGAATTAATGCAATGCATTGTTAAAATTTGGTAAAAAAAATAACATTTTACAGCTTTTTGCATTTTTATTATACTTATAACTTGTACCTTCATGCTACAAAATCGGTTTTTTAATATCAACAATTTTAAATTCACAAATGACTATTTAATTGGTCCTGTACCATTTAGGTAAAGCACCATGAACTTTAAACTCCATTTTTCTCAATTCCTTCTTCTCAGCATTTTTCACTTTCCAAAATGCTCCTTGGAACACAGTTCATAACAGCCTGAAATTTTCAAGAGAGCTTTAGCAATTATGATTTTAAAATTGTTGTGCACTAGTTAAAAAATATGAAATAGTTCAACTGAAGTTGTTTTCCGTAACTCAAACTGAAAAAGTTGAAAAATTCAATAACATGTGAACAACTGATTAAAATTAAGAAATTTTCACAGGTGCATTACCTTAAATTCTATTGCATTGAATTGTAAGCTAAGATTACAGACTGAATGTACTGTGCTAATTGGTATATTTAGTCATGATAGGCCAAAGCTGTGTGTTTGTTCATTACAATCATGGTTCTCCTTCACTGGTCTACAACAGAATGCATAAGTTGTGGTTTTAAAATATGATTTCATCACCTTGGCTACCTACAGCAAACCTTCAGTATTGGACAACACGAACAGTGAAGTCAACTCTCTCATATAAACGTTCTAAGGCTGCAGAATATGTTTCCTATTTTATGTGACAGTTTTGTTCATATTATGAAGCATAAAATATGGACTGGAAGTCTGTGTATAGCCTAGGAAGTTGTCTTCGTTGCTTCAGTGGTGTTTATTTTGGTACCAGGAAGATTTTCAGTAAGTGTGACAGAAAGAAGCAATACTATCAGGTCTTCAAAGATTCTTAAGTGGAATTCCCACTTTAGGTACATATAGTTTTTGTACATTTATTCTACTGAACATTTTACACATTCAAAATTGCATGTCATCACAAAATGATTACGATTTGCTGGACAGGAAAAGTTTTACAGGTTTCATTTCAGTAGATTGCAAGTATGGTATTATAGCTACTGTGGAATTATTTAATGTAGAAGATCTTGTAAGCTTAATTGCTAAATTTCACTATCCAAATTTGTATAATTCAGATTTAATCTTCTGTCAAAGGATCATACTGTGCCTGTGCCACCTTTATTTGTTAAGTTGTGAAAAGCTGTTTCCATCATTGAAAACAAGTGCCATTCATTTGCAAGATATTTTCAATGTATTATTTCTAGATACATTTGTTTCAAAATGCAGGGGGAAGTTTCAGATCTTTTGAATTCTTCTGCTAACTGTAGATTATGTTCAATGCCACGTAAGTATAAAGGAGTGATTTTGTTGTAAGTTTTCTTTTAAGCAGAGAAGTAAGGTCTGTGTGTGGGTGTGGGTGTGGGCGTGTGTGTGCGCACGCGCACGCAAAATCCCCCACCCCAAATTGCCCTTTACATGGAAAATTTTGATTTATCAAAAGTGGTTCTATTTTGATTAAAATACCATATGTTTAAGATGTTTTCATGACAAATGAAGTGTATATCTTGAATTTTCTGGGAGTAGCCTCTGAAGTCCTCTTCATTCTGAATATCTTTTGCATAACTGGTAAACCATAAAAGATAGAAGACATAATCTTACTACACAAAAATGTAGATCTCATTAAAATAAGCAATTTGTGTCATGAACCATTTCTTTGATATTCTTTGTTATTTGTTTGAATTTTTTAATACTTTATACCTTTCTCAATTGCAAATTACTCTTCTTCTTTTTGCTCCATGCAAAGAGAACCAAATTTCAAAGTCATTACCTATTGACCAGCTTTAGTTTGCTACATTCTTCTTATATTCTTATACCTACAATGAAATGCGTAAATGAGCAATGAAGGTTTATGTGTATTAACAAGAAGTAGATAGACAAATAAGCTCTTCTTCCCGCTCAATTTGTTGAAAACTTTTTGTACATTGCAGTATTCTTAGTTTTGCTCACAGATAAACAATTATTCACAAGGAATGAAGACAAGTAGTGAGGTTGCAGCCTAACGACTGTCCTCAGTATTTAAATTGTGTGGGATGAATTTCATACTAGAAGGTCTGTGTCATTTTCATTTCAAGTCTTCTTCATGCTGCTCCTGTGGCATGTGCTGAGGTATCTTGTTTTATTTTCATGTTCACTGAAGCAAGTGAAGAGGTGTATGTAGCAGGACTGGAGAGTAGTATCTACTGTTGGCCTAAGAAGATGTTTTTGAAATGTTAAATTATGAATGTACCAGGCATTCGCTATTATGCGAAGGACCCAATTTTGTATAGCTTGTATTCTGTTTGTGTGTGTTAATTCCAGGTTAATTTTGCATTAAGAGTTAATTCTACTGTTTTAGATTATGGCACGTCTCATTACCAAATCTTATTGCTCAATTGGCAGTATTCCTTTTATAGATAAATGTTGCTAGTTTTGATTTCTTTGGATTCATTTTCACTCCCCAATGTTTGCATCAGTCATCAACTTTGCCGTGTAAGCTTGTAATTCTCTAGCTGTTGTGACATCTGGACCTTTATTGAAGATAGCTAGATTGTCTGCAAACTGTGAAATTAGCAGGTTGTCATGTTTTGGAAAATCAGAGCTGAAGATCACAAATTGAAATGAAGCAAGTACTCCATCTTGGATGACTCCTGTTTGTGTTTTCTGAGGTGAAGATAGTGCATCATTGCATTTTACAGAGAACGTTCCTTCGGACAAAATTTAGTTACTAAGAATATGGCATCACTAACAGAAGATTTTATTTTTTGCAAGAGCCCAGTGTGCTATACTTTATTGAATACTTTGTGTGTCCAAGAATAGGCCAAAACAGACCAATTTCTCCTCATAAGTGTCAAGTATCACATCTACAACTTGATGTAGCTGTTGAAGACAAGAAAGGTTAGACTTGATTGTGTGTTTGAGATAATGGTTTTAGAGGACCAATCAGATGAAGAAATAAACGTATATTTGGAATATTTCAGAAAACAGTGCTAAAAGGCTTATAGGATGATATAAAAGGGGATCTGATAAGATTTTCCTGATTTTGGTATCATTACCACTTCGTGTTTCCAGCTTCTCTCTGTAATTATTGCGTTCTATATTTGCATTAATAGTACCAGGGTTTTTCTAGGAAAAGCTTTAATGAGCAGAAGAGTGATCATATCATGTTCAGGCAATCTTTTTGCTGGAGTTCTGTTTATTGCATTTTGAACCTGTGCTGAAGTGAAATGGAAGATTTGAGGAGAGAGTTGCAATGGATTGGAAACATCTACATCTATGTGCATAATAAACTGTGGATCAGTGTTTGGTTAAAACTGTTCTTATAACATTTCAGAGAAAATGGAAACCTTATCTTCGATGAAGTGTACCATTTGTTTGTTTGTTTGTTTGATTGTTTGTTTGTTTGTTTATTTATAGTGGTGGTGTAATAAGCTTTTGTAAGAGTAGTTTGTAGAAGAGCAAGTAGAGAAGTTCATGTGAATGCAACACATCAGATTTTTCATATTGTATTGCAGCTTCTTTTTCAATATCACAAGCAAATACTGGGTTAGTTTTAGTATCCCTTATTACATAAAGAATTTGGTTTCATAGAATATTAGGTTTTTCCACATTTGCAGTTATTAATATTCTTCACAGTATTTTAAAGTTGGTTTAATATACATCTTGTAAAAGATATTCAGAGATTGTGCAGTACTTAATTTTTTCTCTGCTAGTCTTTTTAATGTTGGCAATGTGTTTCTTAGCTTTTTTGCGTATGTGTCATTCCATGCCAAATCATCAAGAACCAACTCCATCACCTCCGATTTCAATGAAATTTTATATACATGTTCCTTTATGTGGAAACTTTCGCTCCAAAATTCACAGTAGTTTTAGCCACAGGTTGGTTGTTTGTGTAGTTGAAGAAAACCACTAAATTTGATATGCAACAGTTAATTAAAAATTTTATAACTCCAGCCAGACTGATTATTAAAAACTGAATGAAGGCTCATTTGAAAGCTAATGAATCAAGCTTACAACTGGTATATTAACAAATTACTAAAAGTAATATCTGAGTATTCTGATTGTTCTTTTTTTTTCTTAATTTTTAACTTTTGATATGTTGCAACAATTTCGAGAACTTGTCATACAAGTGTACGCATATTACTTTTTAACTACAATAAATTGTAGTCTGAGAATGCATATAGATTTTTAAGTTCTAAATAAATGCATCCCTGAAAATGTTTGCAACTTTTGCCTGTGCAGCGGCATAAGGCAGGTTCTTGTCAGTAGACACATTCCAATATTGCATGGTGGAATTCCTGCAGAAGGAACAAGTGACTCAGACTCAGAAAAATGAACACACATGCATAAAACATTGATACAGTGGTGTAGTGATTAAACTGGAATCATGTTTTTAGTTAACTGTTTGCTATAATCCTTTCGAGTAAACAGGACATACTAATTACAGAAAAAAGTAGGTAGATGTTCTCCCATGGATGAATAGTGTTTTCTCGGGGGGGGGGGGGGGGAGTGTGATATGTGTTGCGAACAAATGAAAGTGCACAAGATGTAAAGAATGAACCTGGTGATGAATATGTCAACTTTAATCAGTACTTATTAGTACAATGTAAGTACAATAAATGCCAATCTTGTTCATCTAGGTGAGCTCTCCTATCAAACAAGCTTGAGAGAGAAGAAATATAAGAAACAAAAATTGGAAAGTATTAATAAAATACTTGAAATTTGTGATGAGGGGGGAGCCAGAGCCAGGACTTTTATCGAGCCCTGATTCAGAAATTTTAACTCCGCTGAAAGAAAAATTTCGAAATTCTAACAAAAGTGAGAAAATACAATTTTAACATTGTTACCTAAAAGTTGGAGCATAAATAAAATTAAGGAGTTTCCTACTTCTCAATGCATGATTCAAAAGATTAGAAAACTAGAATAAAAGGTTATTTTGTTTTCACCAAATCCAAAAGCAGGAAGAACTTTACCCACAGTCATCGCTAATAAAGTTAAGACATTATGTTGTTCGGATGACAAGCAGAATAATGCCTGGAAAGAAAGATTTATGTCACAATTACAGAAAATGAGGAAAAAAGCCATGAGCAGCAAAGGCTAATTTTGGGGAACCTTAATGGGCTATATGCAGCATTTAATTTAAAGTTTCCTCTCCTGATCTAAGTTCTTGAGTGACAGCTATTCAGTCAGGCCAGCTATCTGAAAATTATTATTTTGTTATTCAAGATTAAAGGTAAAATTCAGGTGCACCATTGGAGTAATGTGCAGGCATCCATTCGTAATATCTAGAGAACCAATATGCAACACAGTCTCTCTCAAGAATTTAGTAATAATTTCAGACTGCCTAAAACATAACACTACATTCTATTCACCTATTCCAAAGACATTTTATTGAATTTAGTAAACAGAAATATTTAATGCACCTTAGAAAATAATGTAGTTCATTGATGGCTCTTCAGCACAGTATAAAAACGGAAAATTTAATGAATATTTAATTGCATGAAGAATTTGGGTATCCCGCAGAGTGGCTTTTTTTGGGAGGGGGGCACTTATGGTAAAAGTGCATGCGATGGTATAGTTTGATGCAGTAATTTGTATCACAAATTACTTAAATGTAAATAATGATTGTAATATGAATATGCATTTTTATGTGACATTTGATTTGAGATGTTTATTGATTGTAATTATTGTTGGGAAGTAAGTTTATACCGCCTTACTGAAACTGACAATAATAGCGCAATAATGCAGCGAGGAGGGGTGAGCTGTTTATCATTATTGGAAACGAGGAAGTTACGTAATGTTGGCGCGTTTTTTCCTTGAGAATATTCTGGAACATTTCCCTAGAGCATATGTATTCATAATTTTCATTGGATATTAAAATAGACGCTAATGTTGGCGCGTTTTATTAGCCAATTGCAGTTCAGTTATAATCTTTAGGCATATCGGGGAGTGGGAGTATAAATAGAAGCTAGGTTAGAGGTAAAGTCCTTCATTCGTTCAGTTCATCAAAAATCTGTGTACACTACATGTCGTCTTCAGTCAGTCAGTTCGTCGAAAGTATTAGTACGGCATACATCGGATATAGATTCACAAGTTACGCGCAGCAGAATTATGAAAGATCTAAAGTATGGTAAAGTTAATTATACAAAAGATTGAAGTACGTGGATTAAAAGAATTATCGGTAAGATGTTATTATAACAGTTTCAGTTTGGCGAGTGTTAAGATCAATGTATAAATGTGATAGTTAACGTGTTCGACAATAAATGTGTAAAACAAATTTCTTCATCAGTGTTATATTTGGATAAAAGATTCCTTTCCGTTTACACAACCCTGATCAAGAGACATGTTCGACCGAGAAATAATAGCTAGCCGGAAGACAGTGAGACAGAATTAAATAAAAAAATAAAAATTAAAATTCTTTCAAACGAACACTAACACTGCTGCAAAATTGCTAACACCAGATGGAGCTACAAACCGAACAAATGAATGACGTCACAAGATGGCTTCACATGAAGTAAACACATATACACAAACATCAACATTATAAGTAATACACTCGCAAGTTAGGACACTCAAGAGGCTTGCAGCTCATGCTAGTGTGCATAGATCTTTGGGGAACCAGATAACAGCTCCAATAGAATTGCATCATTGGACAAAATACCATCTTCCAAACATCAATATTGTTTTTGTGATTAAAGAAGACTGCCTGAAGAGGAAAAACTTAGCTTCAAGTTTTATAAAACCTATTCCAGTACCTGGAACACACAACATACATGCCATTTAGTTGTTTACGAGGGAAATTTTACTCGCCAAGCAATTTTCAAGTGCAGTTGAAATATCATAGCATCCTGTATGCAGAGATGATCCAACAATCTTATTTCAGCAGCAGAGGGTAAGCAAGAAGAACGCAACTTAAAAATATTTATTGTTAGCAGCTTATAGGGGAATATAAATTATAGAATTCTGATTATTTTTAGGATGTTATTGTGTGAAGATACATATTCAGTAAGTTGTCACATGTGAGTAGATGGGGAGAAAGAAGGTAAAACCTAATGAATATTGTCATCTTGTCTGCCAATAACTCTATATTTAGCTTAAAAATGCTGTGATATAATTTTTATTTTTTAAACCCATTGTCATCCCAACTTGAAATTTGCAAATTTATTTTATGGCAGATACGTAATATATATTTAATTAATTTTTAAGATTTAGAAGCTAGTAACAGAGATGTGTCATAATTTAAAATAGAGTTGAAGGTTGTTACACTACGTCACTAAAATGTTGTTGAAAACATGCTGACGATGGGAGCAAACCGTCTCCCGAAACGCGTTCAAGTAAGAACATTTTAGTGATGTAGTGTAACAACCTTCAACTCTCTTTATTTTATTTATATTTTGTCATTCAGTTCTAAGTAACACATTTTATTTTGCATGCAAATATTAAAATATATGTTTTCAGATGAAAATGAATTTTCTTTTAAATACCTCATCAATTGAAACAGTCACATCTTCAGAATTTATCAGCAGAATTTTATCATTTTATCTGAAGGCGTTGCTGAGATGTGTCATTTTTAGTTAAGTGGTGCATTTATAAAACATTTTATTAATATTTGATACGCCACTGAAAAAAAATTAAACTTGGGAGAAATGCAGAACTTTGCAGTTTTAATCAAGGGCTATCAACTCACAAATTTTCAAAAAAAATAAAAAGAGTTCGTTGGGTTTGAGGGCCTTGATGATTTGACATGGAATGACCTGTATATTGTCAATATATTTCTTTTACATAAGTTAAAATTTGTTTTCTGGATTTTAAACTTTATACTGAACAAGGTGGCACTGTGGTGACGTGAACGACTTGCATTCGGAGGTTCCAGTTCAAAATCCCAGGGCTGACCAACCTAACCGGAGTTTCTTTTTCCCCTTCATCATTAGGTGATTGCTGGGTTGAATAATTTGATCTGTAAATTTTCCTACCATCCCTTTCTTCACTACATTTCATTTCCTTCTTTGCTGCCATACCAGGCATTAGGCTGATCATCCATCCTGGATATGTTATGATCCAAAAGTTTCCTTGCCTCTCAACAGGCTACTGACCCAAGGCACAGAATACAGAGTATACAGAAAGAAAACTTTGCTGTAATCCATGCACCAAAATTTAGTGAGCATGCACAAAGTCCCATATTGAAACCGAGTAAACACTTTGGTGCTGAGCACCATTGACCACCTTTTCTCTTACTACTGCTCATTATAAAATCAGTAAACCTTCAAGCATTAACAAATATTCTAACTTTTACGGTGCATAAACAACTGTTGAGTTGAAGATAAGCTCAGCAGCTAAAGTGCGCTATTAAGAAAATAAACAAAACACATTTGTTTGAAGCGTTTAGCTTCAACAACACAGTATATTTGTGGATATTTAATTAAAAGGTGCTTAACCATTCATGATTGTGTTACATGCTTGATATATTCACAAGAACAAGCAAATAATTTTAGTTATACCAGTCTGTATTCTCATTTTAAAGCGTATGATGATAAGAATATGGATATCTTTGGAAACTTGAAATGTTCAAGTTCTACCATTATAACCTATGTTGAATATCTAGAGAATAATTTCATTGACATTTTTCTCAGATCAATGATAGCAAATAATGTTGGAAATAAATTGATGAATTTAATGAAAACATCAAACAAAGACCCCTTGTCATGCAGTACATGGCCTGCATCCCATCCATGTCACAACAGACATTTAAAGTGGCCTCCTGGGATGCATTGCACGCGTTCATATGTCGCACCATGGATTGTCTCACTCGTTCGAATGTTCCAGGCTGTATCCGAATATCAGCACAGGCTATGCAGACATGCTGTTGAAGAATCTGAACATCAGGAACAGGCTCACTGCATACAACGCTTTTCAGATGCCCCCACAAGTAAAAATCCAGCGGGTTTAAGTCCAGTGATTGAGTAGATCATGCAACAGGGCCTTCACGTCCTATCTAACGTCTGTGGAAGATGTTCAGGTGTTGACAAACATTAATGTGGAAGTGGCTGGTGCTCCATCGTGCTGCAGCCACATTGCCTGTCATATTGCCAAAGGCACGTTCTGCAGCAATGGAGGCAAAGTGTTTTGCAGCTCCAGCTACATTTCTCGTTCAGGCATTGTGGAAGAACTGATCCAATTAGGGGGTCGCCAATAATCCCTGTACAAACATTGAAGCTGAACTGCTGCTGAGATGCTTCAACTATTGTATGAGGATTTTTTGTAACCCACAGATGACAATTATGCAGGTTAATGATGCCATCTCTACCAAAGATTTCATTGGTGAAGAGGACTGAGACAGAAATCTACATCATGTTGGTGGGCCAATTGCCTGGAGCTTGTACCAGGGTTGTTCTCAATATCGTGGAGAACATGTTCCTCCACATCTGGTGTGTGCACAGTCTGCGGCTGCCCTGAATGTTCGTCTGTCTCAAAGGACCCATGCTCACACAAACGCCAAAAAATGGCTCCAAATGCTGTGTGATGTGGGTGGTACTGTCTGTCAGGCTACATGACTCGGTATATCTGTGCTGCCTCTCGACCGTTTCCAACTGCTTAGCCATACATGAACACCATCTCAGTTTGTTCCTGGAATGAACACCAGATCATCGTGTTTCTACGTTGTTTAAATCGCACTATCTGCAACACACAAACTGCACACTACAACTTATGAGAGAATGCAGTCGGTGCCATCTACCATGGAAACTATGCATTTCAGGATACAAGATGATATGAACTTTTGTGCTCCAATTTCCAGTCAGGAATCACCCCCTGAAGTTTGTCGGTGGACTTAAAACCCACATATTTAGATTTAAAGAAAGTATAAGATAGGGAATAACATGAAATGTCACCTCCTGTGAAGTTAGTGATGTGACTTATGTTATTGCATCAAGCTCTTCAGTAGTGTTATTTATTTGCTTTACATATGGCAAAACTTTATTAATTCTCGCTAATCATATTTACTACCCATTCTGATCAGTGTCTTAAGCTTTTTACTTTCTCTACCACATACATAGTAAGTAGAGAAGGTATTATTGCATTGCACCCAAAAATTTGATACCGAGATTTCACTGGAAATACATGTTTTGAAGCCCCTGAATCCAAAGAAAGCATTTTTAGAAAAAGGTCCATGTGTGTATCTGTGAACAGCATAACTCAAAAACAAAAGGTTGGATAAATACCAATCTTAGTGGCAGTGGAGGAATTTGATACTGATATTTAACCTGGAATATATGATTTGAGGCTCCCTGAATAAAAGAAAAAGGTGCGTGTGCATGTGTCTGTGTGCAGCATTTGTGAATTGTAGTTATGATGATAGTAGTTGTTTGGAGGAGTTTGCCCCATGTTTCAGCGCCGATTTGAAGATGATGTGTTCTTCAAACTTATGGAGATTAGTTTTATAGGTATATTTGAAGAAATGTACTGTTATGTTTGTTGCCAACTTTGAAGAAGTTATTTAGCTGGATGCTGGATATGAAATGTGAGAATTCCCACGTATGTGCGTCACTTTGAAGAAGTATTTAACCCAATGTTTTTAAGATACACTTTTAAGTAGGTTGATGCTTAGAACGCCAAACTTTGTAGTGAAGATGATGCTTGTTTTA
Source organism: Deroplatys truncata (assembly GCA_030765065.1). Lineage (NCBI taxonomy): Eukaryota > Metazoa > Arthropoda > Insecta > Mantodea > Mantidae > Deroplatys > Deroplatys truncata. Next base: position 95,324,115 of record CM060984.1, on the reverse strand, counting down.
TGTAATATTATTTAAATTTTTTTGCCTCGGCTACTTTCAGTCGCACTATAGAAACACAAGTTCTTTTGAGGTTGTGATAAGACAAAAATTAAAAGACGTCACAGAATTTACTTTTTAATTTCACTTCTTTTTATTTCTCTTTGTACTTGCACATTTTATAAACACTTTATAAAAGAAAACTGTGAGCACTTTATACATTCTAGCGGAGAACACAATTTTTACTCTCCAACATCTTACCCGCAACTGATTAAATTTAACAGTAAAAATCTTATAGCTTCTGTAATGCCATTCTCTTATTGGCTAATTCTAGTCCAATAGAATTTAAGTATTGAAACTAAAATTTTTCTTTACTGTTGATTGGATAATTCCAAACTGTAAGCAAAATTACGTTATTACCGATCTTTTCATGACCAGTATTTTTTTTAAACTCCAGACACATTATTGTCACAAAAATTACATTATTACCTCAATATTAACGATCTAAAACATATTATTCTCACAGTTTTTGCACTATTAGAGTATATAAACATTTACATAACATTAATAATATGTTTACAATAAAAAATAAGTATTTGCAATGACTTACATAGAATTTAAATAATAATTATATACATATTGTTTTCAAGGTGGGCTGTTATTGAATTTAATTAATAAAAATACAATTAATATTATTTAGGCATTAAAATACTGCCTCAAATTACTCATAAACAAAAACTTTGTATATTAATGTTGAATTAGGAATGGGTCACAGTATTTTTACACAAAACCTTCACTTACTAAGTTAATAAAACTGGAATGTTTTCGAGGGCATTTGTCCTCATCAGCAGTTTGGTGATTCCTTCTTATGTTCCTGCTTCCTTCCTCTTCTTCCTCTCCTGGGTGGGTTGGATCCTACTGCTGTCTACTGGTGGAGTGACAAAGCTCTAGCAACCTACTCATTGGAAGCAGAAACATGCTTCAGTCACCAAACTGCTGCTGATGATGAATGCTCTCGAAAGCATTCCAGTTTTATTAACTTAGTAAGTGAAGGTTTTGTGTAAAACCAGTGTGACTCATTCCTAATTCAACGTGAAGAAACCTTCATTGTTTTTAGTGCATCTGTTTTTAAAAGTTCAGTGTTTTCCAAGGATGTGGCAGTAAGATTTTCAAGAAAATTTCCCAACCCAAACTACCTTTTACACAGAACACTCTTTGTTATTTTTTATTTTCTGAAAAATTGCTATAATGATTTTGACTGAAATACTATTTGGTTAAGATATTTGCATGACACTCAGTGTGCCTATATCTTGGATTTTCTGGAAGTAGCCTGTGAAGTCATCTTCAGTTTTTGTGTAATTCGTAAATCTTATACCTACACAAAACATGCAAATCTTGGTTATAAAACACAATTAATGTCAAAATTATTTGTGGTAATAATTTCCTAGCTACTTCTTGTTATTGGTTTGAATTTTTTAAAATTCTTATACTTTTTTTTTAACTGGTAAGACCCCCTCTGCAATGGCCATGCAAACATAGAATCTCAAAGCCATCACATAGTGATCTGCTTTTTAAAAATCTGTTGCTTTAACTTACTGTATTCTTATACCTACAATGAAATGAGTAAATGTGTAATGAAAGTTTATCTGTATTAACAAGAAGTAGACAGAGAGTGTATGTGTGTGTGTGTGTTTGTATGGGAGGGTGCGTGAATTCTTTTTTTCAATACACAGGAAAACACAAACAATACAATATTTTTTAATTACAATTTGGTTCTAAAGTGAAATATATTCACAAATTTTGGTGAAATATTTACAATTAATTAATTTACAATGGTGTTATTCTTTCTGACTAATGGAGTTTACATCTCTGGTGATAACAGCTTTGCTCTTTCTTCCTTAGATGTGTTTGATAAAATTGGTGGATTTCATTAAGTTTATGAGGTTTCTTGTGTTTGTATAATTCTGAGGGAAAGTTATGCAGCTCTTTGTATTTGGAATATAGTAGACATTCAGTTATTGTGTATCCAATGGTCCTGTTAAGCGTGTACATTGTGGAGGTTCACTCTTACCGAGTAGGTATGAGTACACGAGTCTAGAATGTCCTCAGCTATCATAAGCTTTTGTAAGAAGAGTGAATAGAGACAGTCATGATTGCAAAATATCATTTTTTTACTCCATTTTAAGATTACAATATGGAGTGCCGAGTACAGAGAGGAATAGGGCAATTGAAGGAGAGTGAAAAAGGGGAAGACTAGAAGAGGGAAGAGAGAGAGAGAATGAAATAGGTAGTGGGAAAGAAAGTGGGAGAGATAGAGAGAGGGAAGCCATGCTTAGTATTTTTACACCCATAGTTACAGTCCTCTGCTGAATTTGAACCCATGACCAATGGAACTTGGTAATCAGTACACAACGGAAAATATTTGTGTAATTATAGTAAAAGAAATTATTTTACTGATATATTATAAACATTTTGTAGGTCATTTTAGTATTGTTCTTAGAAAATGTTAAGTCATAAACAGAGCCCAGATTTTCATTATCTAAAAATGCTTTGAAAAATGATCCATAAAAGGGTTAACATTTTTAAAAAGTGCCATAATAATTACCTAAAAGCTGAGATTTATTTAATTTATTAAAACTAGTGCACAGAAAGATATAAATTAAAAGAATAAGGAAGTAACAACCTGACACTACCCCACACATTAACACAAAAAGCTGACCTGTCTCATCCATTGTTTGTAAATATGACTTACTAATTCAGACATTGGGTACAGTAGTAGAATATTCATAGCCAAGATAATATATGCATATAAAAGCTATATTGTATTAATAAATTCATCCACATACAAAAAGCAAACATTAGTTAACTAGTATTTTACTTTACTGTTGAACTGTGCCACATTCATTTCTGCCACATGGATAGGCAGCTTATTGTAAGCTATAATGCTGGTTAACTTTCTTCAGCCTAGTGAACCTCGCATCAGTATTTCTAATGCTTAAGGCATGCACATACTTTTTCAGCATAAACTGATTCAAATTCTTGTTGACATATAACAATTGTACACTGCTTAAAAAGTGACTTGCATGGGGCATTATAGAAAGTATGACATAAAATTGGTGTGATCATCTATGTAGAAAAAAATTGCATTAAATTTACTACAATTTCCATATACCAGTAGTGCATAGCTGAAAAACTTCCAATCAATGCAATGTATATTTGCTGTAGATAGCTGCATGGTTCTGAATAAATAAAACTTTAGATAGCTTTTTACAGACCATTTCAACACGTGAGTTGCAATTCAATTCTGTATCTAGACACATGTCTTAAATATTTACATTAATATTTTCAGCATCACCACCACCACCTGAGCATTGCCTAAGACTGAAAATATATATATAAATATATATATATTGCATTTTGCCAGAGTCGGTTAAAAAACCATTGCTAGAAAACCATTAAGTGGCATCATAAATGATATAGTTACACATATAATGAGCAGTAACTTCATTATGTGTTAGAATAAAAGAAGAATCCTGTGAACAGGTGTATTACATGGCAATCGTTTATCGCAATAAGAAATAAAAAGGGTCCTAAGATAGTTCATTGGGGTACTCCTTACACCTTTACTAAAACAGCATGACTATGTCCAATTAAATAATAACACAAGCATTTTCCTTCTCAAAAGCTTTATACACAACATGTAATAAATCTTGTATATAATCATGTGTACTTCCACCAGGGGAAAAGCCAAATTGTGATGAACTGAGAATGTTATTCTCCGTAATATATTCCCTTGATTGATGAATGCAAAAACTTCACCCAATGTAGGTACAATACCCAATACAGATGACCTGTAATTTTCGGTTTTATTCACATCACATCATCCTTCTTAAATATGGGAACTGTCTTGGCAATCTTTAATTCCTCGGAAAAACACCAGCATTTAAACAAAGTCAATAGACATAGTAAGTGGCTTTACAATATAATTAATAGATTTATATATAATTTCAACATTACAAGAATTTTTCATTTTGTTTACAACTTGAATACCAAATCCTCAGTTATTTTTTGCCATTTAAAACTTACATTATGTTATGAACAATTATTACTTAAAATACTTGTAAATGACACATTATACTGGCTCTATATTTCCTTTGCTTTATCACAATTGTGTCTCCCAGATTCAGAAAAATGGTTTTTAAACACATCTAGTGAAATAGTATAAATATATTTTTACCATTATTAGCTTCTCTTTTCATAATTTCATGTTGCTCTGCATGTATTTTGTGCATTTTCAAGATTCTTTTTCAAAAACTGAAAAACTTGATGCAGAATGATCAGACAATGAAGGATGAGTTTTACTTTAAATCAGTTTAAACATTTAAATGTTTAAGAGGATTTGTGGTGAAATTTATCAAACATGCGTTGTCTTGTGTGGGTAAAATATGGGCATAGTAACTTCACAGTTTGAAGCATATTACCAAAACACAATATGACAAAAGTTATTCAAGTGCTGATAAAAAAGTTTCCTACTACCACTAGGTGAGTGATAAGCAGTGATTTTAAACGTGTCATAGTGCTTTACATAAATAGCAACAACCTCAATTATTAGAATGTTGTTAGAAGAAAACAAATGTGCATTATTTCTTCAAGCGTATTTGTTTCATAAGTTATAATTTCGTGTGAAAGCTGTAATTAAGCTATTGGATTCATTCTAGTTCAAATTAAAGAAAACATTGAGAGTCTCTGTACTAAATTTCAAAGTTGCATCTTGATAGTTTAAATATATAACCTCAGGATAAAAACAGCTGATTTATGAAAGCCACTTATCAGATATACGCAAAATTTAATATTGTGTATATAGCAGATGAGCTTATCTGCAATAGCGTAAGAGGAGGAGGTGACTGAAATAAGCAAAAGTGTATACTTTTAGTAAAATGCCAATTTTTCTTAAGCTATTGCAGATAAGCTCACCAAATTCCATACACGTGTATATAATGTCTGCTACAAACATAATATAAATTGTGTATATATCTGGTAAGTATCTTTCATGAATCAACTGTTTTTATCCTGAGGTTATACTTTTTAATAGAACTTTGTTTCTTTTTGTAGAAACTGTCGATGATAAACATTTGAAATATATACATATATATTATGTATATATAAATTCAAATTAGAATGACTCCAACAGCTTAATTACAGCTTTCACAAAAAATTACAATTCTTGATAGAAATATGCTCGAAGAAAAAAAACTTTTTTTCTCTATCTCTCTAATAATATCCACTCAAGTCCATATTATTTAAGATACACAGATGATTGTTGTTGAAAATAAGCAAGCATTATTTTCACATGATTCTGCAAAGTTTCACTACTATTGGCCCACTACTTTCAGAGTAAAAGGTACATAAAGTAAAGAAAATGTAGTTTAGAGAAAACCAGTTTAAAGTGGAGACGTGGCAGACATTTAATCCAGCTCATGGCTGACTCAGTTTCCTGCATATGATCACCCATGTATTACTGTGGCCAAAAATGTGTTGCTACTACTGATTTAACCATTCAAGGCCGTAAATAATATTGTAACCATGTATCATTCTGTTCAGTTCAGCAAGAATTGCACAATTTTCAACCAGAAAAAAATAACTTTTTTTGGAACATCAGTTGCCTATCTCCCCTTAAAATTATTTGTTTCCAGAAACCAATTTAATACGTTGGAAATCATTGTTAACTTTGAGTTTTGGCAATGCACTGCTAAATGCTATTGGGCAGTAACTTAAAAAATCATCTGCTGGGAGTTGATAAAAATTACATATGACCATAAAATTTATATATTCACAAATCAGGAAGCAAATCTTGCATTAGAGCAATTAAAATATTACCAGTTACAAGATTTCAGCATTAATTAACTGATGCTGATGATGGGAGTAAACCGTCTCCCGAAACACGTTCAAGAAAGAACATTTTAGTGATGTAGTGGAACAACCTTCAACTCTCTTTATTTTAAATTAATTAACTTCCCAAAGGATGACAAAATCAGAAAATTTAATCTGCATATCGGCGTCTTGCACAGTTAAGCTTCTTGTGCATGACCAAATTTTTGTCAAATTGCTTCCAATACTTTTAAAGTCTTTGAAAGTCTTGAAAGCAAATAAGGACATGCTCTAAACAGTAAAAGATTTGATGTCTTTTTCCAATGAAATGTGAGTATTTACAGTGCGTCACAAAATCTGCAACATGGCTAAAGCGAAAAGTAAACAAAAATGGCTACCTGTGCAAGAGACGTCCTAGGCGAGCTTGTTATAGGTTATATGAAAGCAGGTCATGTCTATACATTATAGGCTTCTTGGCTTACCACAAGATGAAGAAGGCAAGGACATATGAAAGAATTACTTGGCAGATTTCCAAAGTATGCAATAATGCAGTGTTTGTGTGCACACACACACACACACACATACATACATATATATATATATATATATATATATATATATATATATATATATTGTCTATTCGTGTTATTTCCATTGTAATGTGGTTTCATGGATTATAATACGTGAAAGTGCTATGTAATATTAAGTAAAGAACAATACTTTATTGCAAATTGTTAAATTGTTATTTCATGATGCTAATAGTAAATTACTTTGCTTGTGATAAATGTGTACTAGAGGTGTCCTCCCCCCAGGGGCTCACCTTATGTGAGTACAAGTTAGGCATACCCGGGGTGCCTGAGCCATTCATCGCCATCATCCATTCATCCCCGTCCGGTCGAGGTGGGTTCGTTCTCATGACCGGGGGACACAAGGTAGGCTCTTGTGCGTTCTGTTCATTTCATTCCATGACGCTCCTCGCCATCGTTTCTTTCTTCTCTACTCTATTTACGCACATTTCGCACCACGACCATTCATTCACGCATCTATTTTCCTTCTTCGTCGGCCTACCTTGCGTGCGAAACGCCCACACAGTTTTATTTATTTTACCCTTTTGTTTTAATCCTCCGTGGACACAGCCTGATGGATAACCGCGCACTGGGTGCGCAGTTGGGTGAGTGGGTAATGGCGTCATCCCCACCACCCGGGGTCGTCATGTGGGGTATGTGTTCGTATCTGCTGTTCAACTGCAGTCCTGCCGGGGGGGGGCATTGCATGAGCTGCTGACTTCTGACGGCGATTGGGTCCCTCTGTCCATGTTCTGGGAGGTGTGACCATGGGGTGAGTCTGGTATAGATAGGCTACTCGCCCAAGCCGGGGTAACGCCCGGGAAGTCGGAGCCCGAGGTTCGGAGACGGTTGCAATGGTGGAGGATTTCTTTCGCTATGGAGCAGCCTTTCTCCATTATAATAACAAGCGCCGAAAAGTCTATTCAACAGAAGTAGCACCACCGTCATCTGGTTGTTACTTGGTAATTAGCCGAACAGAGGAAGGCCAATCTTTTGAGAAGGTGAACCCTTTTATCATTCAAAAGGGGATTGACGCTATTGCTGGTTCTGTACAGTCCTGCACCCGACTTCGGAATGGTTCTTTTTTAGTTCAAAGCAAGTCGGAACAACAAAGTAAGCCCTTGTTACGCGCCACGGTTATCCCATCCGTGTTGAGAAGCACCGCACTTTGAATTCCTGTCGAGGCGTCGTCACCACTCACAGCCTCGACGGAATATCGGACGATGAACTAACTGGTCGATTATCTTTCCGACCAAAAGGTTACAGCGGTTCATCGAGTGCAGGATAAACGCGATGGTGTGTTGGTACCAACTCGTACCCTGTTTCTCACGTTCGATGGCGTCGATCTGCCCATTAGTATTTCAGCAGGGTACGAACGTGTTGCTGTGAGGCCCTATATTCCTAGATCTCTGCGTTGTTTTAAATACCAATGTTTTGGGCATACGCAAGTCTCATGTAAGAATGCCGTTATCATCTGTGCATCATGTAGCCAGCCCTCACGAAGGTATCTGTTTAACAGCCCCCGTCTGCATCAATTGCAAAGGGTCTGATTCAGTGTCATTTTCCGACTGTCCGCGGTACTTGGACGAGAAGGCGATCCAGGAGATCCGGGTAAAGGAGAAACTCTCCTTCGCTGAAGCCCGGAGGCGTTACCATGCGCGCCAACCTTCGCTCCTGCGATCCGGTACATTTAGTTCTGTTGTTGCCTCGCCTGTACACCGGAAGGATGCCGAAACACAGACCTGGACCATGACTGCATTGACCGCCACTACCATACGGCCGTCTATTTCTAGCAACGTTATCAAGCCATCTAAAGCTGATCCTAAGGTACTGAAGTCGCAAGCCGCTGAAAAGAAACCAAAGCAGAATCTTCGTAGGGAAGATTTTCTGAAGGACCCTCCGCGTACGCGCGGTAAGAAAAGTTCACCTTCTCCTCCTCGGAGGTCGCAGTCCGAGGATGCTCCTGGGACAAAGCGCGCTCAGCGGCACCCATCGCCACCCAGAACCGATTCTCGGAGCTTGAATCGCTTTTTGGCTCTGAGCGCGTGGCCCTCCCTTCGAGGAGGCTATGGAGTCTGACCAACTCCATACCAAAAACCCGAGCCCAAAGGTTAAACAGAAGGTAATTTTGGGCCGCCCTTCTAAGTAAGCACTTTATCCCTTTTCTTTATGGCTATCCTGACCTGGAATTTACGTGGTGTACGATCGCACAGGGCGGAACTACAACTTTTATTGCGTTCCCATTCACGAATAGTTGTGTGTTTGCAGGAGACTAAGCTTCGCTCTCATGTTCCTTTTGATCTCCGAGGGTATACTCCGGTTCGCTACGATCTTGAACCGGAGGAGGGTACTCCTGCTCATGGAGGTGTCATATTAGTGCGTAGCGACATTTTTTACCAGTTCAATCTCTCCGTCCTAAATACAGGTGAACCTACTTTTCTTTCTGATTCTTCTGGTACATTCTCTCACCTGGACCTTGCCGTTTGCTCGCTCCAGCTTGCTAGTCTGCAGTGGAACGTCTCGCTGACACCTACTCCAGCGACCATTACCCCTGCATCGTTTCTCTTCTGTCTCACCACGCCCAGCATTCCAGAGTACCTACCTGGATATTCACAAAAGCCGACTGGAGATTGTATTCCAGCCTCGTGTATTTTGACAAGCCCTTCAGCGATATTAACCAAATGGTGCAGCACCTTACGTCTACGATTCTATCTGCGCCGAACGTGCAATTCCCCGTTCATCCTCTGAACCTCGGCGTCTACCTGTTCTGGTGGAACGAGGATTGTCGGGACGCCGTTCGTGCCCGTAGAACTGCGTTTAGGGTGTTTCGGCGACACCCTACACGTGATAATTTGGTTACTTTTAAACAATCGCGCGCCAGGGCTCATCGCATTATTCAGGATGGCAAGAAGGCGTCTTGGACTCGTTTTGCCGAGTCTTTTAATCGCTTTACGCCTTCATCTGTTTGGGATAAACTTCGTCGCTTCTCGGGTAAAGTGTCGCATTGTGCTGTTTCTGGCCTTCATGTTCCCAATGCCACCATAGTGGATCCGGCTGCCATCGCTAACACTCTGGGTGCTGCCTTTGAGGCGGTTTCCAGTTCAGACCATTATTCCACCGGCTTTCGCTCTATCAAAGACCGGCTGGATTCCGCAACCTATACTTTCCGGTCTGCTAATAAGGAGTGTTATAATGAACGTTTCACAATGAGGGAGCTGGAGCACGCTCTTCATTGCTCTAGGCACTCCGCTCCTGGGCCGGACGGCATTCATGTCCTGATGTTAAAGAACCTTTCAGCCGACAGTAAACTCTTTCTCTTACAGGTCTATAACCGTATTTGGCAAGTCGGCTTTTTTCCTTCCGTTTGGCTCGAAGCCACCATTGTCCCTATACTTAAGCCTGGGAAGGATCGCCAACTACCTTCCAGCTACCGCCCTATCTCCCTCACCAGTTGCGTTTGCAAGTTGATGGAGCGCATGATCAACGGGCGGTTGACATGGTGGCTTGAGTCTCAAACTTTTAGCGAACGCTCAGTGCGATTTTGTCGCCATCGCTCTACCTTCGACCATCTGGTGTGTCTGTCGACGCATATTATGAATGGATTTCTGATAAAGTGTCAAACCGTGGCTGTGTTTTTTGACCTGGAGAAAGCTTATGACACTTGCTAGAGGGGCGGGACATTTTACGTACACTTCACGCATAGAATATCCGCGGTCGTCTTCCCATATTTCTTAGGGAGTTTATGACGTACCGCGTCTTTCGTGTACGTGTGGGCTCGGTTTTATCTAGTCGTTTTATTCAAGAGAACGGAGTACCGCAGGGCTCTGTACTCAGTGTCACACTTTTTGCAATTGCTATCAACCCCATTGTTGATTGTATTCCACCTGGCATTTCATCGTCCCTTTTTGTTGACGATTTTGCCATTTATTGCAGTTCACGGCGGACGTGTCTACTCGAACGCCGTCTCCAGAGCTGTATCGACCGTCTCTACGCCTGGAGTAACGCCAACGGCTTTAATTTCTCCGGCGAGAAATCCATCTGTATCAATTTCTGGCGCTGGAAGGCTTTCCCTCCGCCCTCTCTCCATCTTGGGCCAGGGATACTTCCGTTTGCAGACGAGGCGAAATTTTTGGGGTTGATCTTTGATAGGACGCTGAGCTGGATTTCGCACATTTCGTTTTTAAGAGCAAAGTGTGACCGTTCTCTTTTACGTGTTTTAAGTGGCACATCCTGGGGAGCTGATCGGACCGTCCTTCTACATCTTTATCGCTCTTTGGTCCGATCCAAGCTTGATTACGGGTGCATTGTCTATTCGTCGGTACGTCCATCTGTATTACGTCGATTGAATGCCATTCACCATCGTGGCATAAGAGTCGCTACAGGCATAAGAGTCGCCTTTCTAGCCAGTCCTGTACCTAGCCTATAAGCTGAAGCTGCTGAGCCTCCGCTGTCCTTCAGGCCTGAGATGCTTTTGTGCAGCTATGCCTGTCGACTCTCAAGCTGGCCTGACCACCCGTCCTTCGAGTTATTTTTCGCGGAGACGCTTGATCGACAATATTTAATTAGCTCCTCTGCATTGCTCCCTCCAGGGGTTCAATTTCGACAGCTTCTTCGACATCTGGACGTTACGCTAGCGCCGGCCCTTCCAAGAGGGGAAACGCGGTTTCCTCCATGGTTGCGCGCTGAGGCCCACTGTCACCTGGGGTTAACGTTGATGCCGAAGAATGCGACCCCTCCTTCAGTCTATAGATCAGCGTTTTTGGAACTGTAGGCGCAATTCGGGGATTTTGCTTTTATATTTACTGATGCATCTAAGACTGGTGATGGAGTGGGGTGTGCCTTTGTTTTTGGTGTACATAGTTTAACTTTTCGTTTACCCGGGCAATGTTCGATTTTCACCGCCGAACTTTTTAGTATTTATCAGTCTCTTTTATACGTTCAGCGACACGACTTACGTCACAGTTTTATTTGTTCCGACTCCCTGAGTGCTCTTCAATGTATTTGCGCGCTGTACACTTACCGCACGCTCGTACAGGGCATTCATGACCTGCTCCACTTGCTTGGTGCTTCTGGCATCAGCGTGTCCTTCGTGTGGATTCCAGGTCATGTGGGCATCTCGGGGAACGAGTCTGACGACGCCCCTGCCAAATCGGCGATTTTATCCTCCAGATTTTTACCTCTGTTGCTCCCGGGTGTGATTTGAGTGTTATTTTACGTCACCGCATCCTCTCGCTTTGGCGCGATGAATGGACGGCCCTCCGGGGGAACAAGTTACGGGAGGTTAAACCTCTCCCGTCAATCTGGAGCACCTCTTCTCGTTCTCGTCGGGAAGAGGTGATATTAGCTCGTTTACTAATCGGACATTGCCTTTTTAGCCATAGACACTCTGTGAGCGATGTGCGGCACCCTTATCGGTGCATCACGTTTTAACAGAGTGTCAGATTTTAGCTCAATTGCATGTACGCGTGTCTCTGCCTGTTGGTTTAACCAAAGTTTTGGCAGACAATGCGCATGCTGTAGAATGTCTTACGTTTTATTAGTGATAGCAGTTTTAGTAAGTGCATTTGATGCGCTGAGCATCTTGTAGTTTTGTGCTTTTATATTGACAGTTTTATTGCGGGGGCTCTTCTCCCCTGTGGACTTATAGCACTCTAGTCCCTTGACTTCTACAGTTCTTGACACGTAGTTTAAGCTTTTATTGTTTGAGACTAAGCAGGTTTCTGTCCCGCGTTTTAGTTTTTGGATTTTATCTTTTTTACTTTGTAAGGGCGCTGATGACCTTACCTGTTTAGCGCCCTTAACCCAAATTCATCATCATTATAGGTGTTCACTTTGGCAAAGAGATAGTGTAAAAATTATTGACATTGTCGAGGCTTATCCAATGTCAAATATTGATAAATATTTGAACATTTTTCTTGTGAATTCTTGAATTGAAAAAAAAGTTTGATCATGTGCAAGGGGCTTAAGATCATCAGCATGGAGACTCAAGCATGGTTTAATTTCCATCTGTGGCTTTGAGTTTTTGTCTCATTCAACTTTCCCACCTAGCACTTACACATGACCTGGATTATAGAACAAATATCACACAAATAATTTGCCATTTTAGTCTGTTATAAACACATTTTTCACCAGCATTTAATAGTCTTGTGCATCTGAAGCCTTGGCACCCTATGTTGTGTGTATTGGGGAGTGAAATTTGTGACTTAGACTTGTTTTTTTTAAAATTATACTTTCCCATGTTCAGTAGTAGCAACACATTTTTGCCACAGTAATACATGGGTGATTATATGCAAGAAATTGAGTCAGCCATGAGCTGGATTAAATTAGATTTAAATTAGGATTTTTTGTGGGGAAAAACATGTATCTTCTAATCTCTACCCATCTTACTTCAGTCATGAAATAGACTAATTAAATCCAGTGAGAATTTTTATTTTCCTTACGGCCTGTATTACGATCTCCGGTTAAAAGTCATGGTTTGTAACCTATCAGTTATCGCTACCTGAAGGTTAGGTGCATTGCCGCGTATTACAAACGCATATCAACCGATGGTTAGTAACCCTAAGGTTTATGATGCTGGGCGAGAAGTTGGCAACACCAAAGAGATATGTATTTCTCCTTGGCAATAGTTTTCTGAGTGATTTCACTGTTTATACAACACTATCTCGTGGTAATCTGCAACATTATAGCGTCATTATTGGTCATTAGTAACAAGGCGAGCGGACAGACTATTATAGATTGTGAACGGTTTGGGAGATTTTTTTAGAGAATTTTGACATGAACATAACCTAAAATGTAATTTATATACATGTCATTGAGCATACAAGATGCGGTTCTAGTACGTTATTGGATTACTGAGCTACAATAGGATACCGTAAAAAATAGTTATAATTACCTTTTTATTAGCTTTTCCATTCGCGAAAGCTATTATATTTATAGAAAAGCAACATCGATGGTTCTAATGTTGATTCGGATTTACACATGTTGCCTGACATTTAAGTTCAACACAATATTCTTAAGTTTGTTGCATCTTTCTAATACCGTTCCTTGGTTATTCTATTTGGAAAACTATGCCACACTTCAAAGTTTCGTTAAAAATAGTGTTAAGAGTTTTGACATAAAAGTTTTACGAATATCACTTTAATAACCGAAAACCATAGTCTTTTGACGCAAACATTTCATGAATATCACTTAAAACTAACGTGGAAAGCCATTCGACAATTTTAAAAACCAACCTAAATATAAACTAACATGCAAAATACGTTTACCTTTGGCCACACTGCTTGTCATTTAACCTAAAATGTTTGGCCTTCCAAAAACAATCCAAGCACAATGGTTAGTTCCTTACGCCCTGACAGTAATATTTAAGACTGGGTGTTGGAGTGAACTATTCTAATGTATAGATAACATTTCCAAAAACTTGAAAATATATTCTGAATCACTCTCAATAATCAATCTCTGCCGGTGGTACGCCATGTTTCATTCGGAAATACGAGTTAACTCCAAGGTATCATCTTTAACCACCACTTGAGGTGGTGGTTAGTTTACCTCCAAAAATATCTCCCGGGTAGCCCTTAACCAAAGATTGTAATACAGTCGCAGTACGTAACTCTCAGGTAAATCTTACCCCAAACCTTAACCGGAGATCGTAATACAGGCCGTTAGATAAATTTACTCATGGCTTCATCTGTCAAATCTACTGATAAAATCAGATATTCGGTGAGATTACTACTGATGACATGACTAGACCATTAAAAGCTAAATGTTTTGGTATCGCCAATTATGCTTAATCTTGTAATTCTCTAAGAATTATGCTGCAAAAGATGGGTTATTTATAAAATAAGTGCAACAAAATTGTTTTCTTTAGGAAGAGCAAATGGAAGAAGAGGAAGAGAAATCTCAGGAAGAAGAAGAGGATGAAATAGCAGGCCAATATGACTATTTGTTGGGAATGACTCTGTGGACCCTGACGAAAGAAAGGAAAGATGAGCTCTTGAAGAAGAGAGATGACAAATTAACCGAACTGAAGACTTTGCAGGAAAAAACTCCAGCAGATCTCTGGGAAGCTGACCTAGAAACATTCTCAGAAGAGGTAAGAGTTCAGATTTCATGTTTACTGTAGAAGAGTGACGTAGGATTGAAATTTCTAAAACATGTATGTTTTCTCATTCAAAAAAGTTTTATTGGTGAAATAAATAATTTTATATTCAAAAGAGGAGATGTTTGAAAATAAACATGCTACCCCGCTCCTAAATTTGAAAAGAAAGACTATTAAGAAGCAGGATGAGCTTAATGCTGCCCATTTGTACTGTTTAGTGATTTTCTGTTAACAGAAGTTGGCAAATCATTGATAATATTACAAAGGTTTATTTGGGTGGTAAGACATCACCAGCACTGAGCCTCCTTTGGATCATTTGTCTTATTCCGGTGGGGTGCTCAATGTGACAATCTACTAAATACAAAACTATTATTTTAGCATATGTTTAAATACCTTATCAAGTTTCTAGCATGCATAATATCATCAATGTTGCTTGCATAGTGCGATTAACTACCATTCATAGTCTCAATTTCTTGTACCTTATTCAGTGATTCTAAGCATCATACCGCATGAATAATTCAGTTGCCCTACTTTTTCATAATTCCTTGGAGTTCAAACTGAGAACAGCACTATCTCTCTTCCACAACACTTCACTTGCTGCTAAGTACTCACAGCAGTATTCAGTTTACTTGCATCCTGCATGTTTGTTGAAGTTCTCTTACTCCAAAACAACCAGCACCAATAACTGTCATATATGTGCTCCAATGCAGCCTGTTATTTCTTCCAATGAGACCCAACATCTCAATTGTTCCTGCTTCAGTAAGCTTCCATTTGCTTAAAGTTCCTGTAGTTACCATGTAGCTTTAGATCTCTCCTTTTCCTGGTATAAGTTAAAATCTTCCAGCAACAAGAACCTAATTGCTAATGATTAGAGACCTATAAGATGAAGTTCTCCCTCTCCCACACCCTCTTTTCCTCCCCCAGAAGCAGTATTACCAAAATATTGTCAGGACATTAGCTGTATTAAACCCGCATTGTTCAAAAATTCAACAAATCCTTGGAGCATAAGAATAACGTAATAAACGGTAAATTACTTAAATTCCTAAACACTTAAAGTTATTCAACAGTATATTGAGAGATAAATGGGATAGGATGTGATAATAGGTACAGAAGAATAAATTTCCCTCAAGATGCATCAATGTACTCCTGTTTTTATTTAAGCTATAACAAACTGAAAGATGTTAGCTTGCAAATGATATTGCCATTGTGATTAAATTATGTGCTATAAGTTATTTTTGTTATTAAAATAAGTTAAATTTTAAGAAAGCAAAAAGTTACCTGCAAGAAATTTGAGTGTGTAAGCTGAAAAATACTTATGCAGTAAATGAACCTGGATATGGAATTGAAATTAAGTCCGTGTTGAGTTTGTTTAGAATGTAATACTACTGCATAAAAATTGCCATAGTTTGTTAAAATTATACTGTAAACAGAAGCCATGGAGAGGAAAGAAACATGTGATTAGGTGGGTTAAATGAGCAGTAATTATTCTCTCAGCTAGTTGGGCCAAGTTGTACATCATAGCTAAACATGCATCAGCATATATTTCCATTTAGGGTGTACAACTAGCATTTCTGATATCCAGAAAATAGTTTGCTACTCTGCTGTTTCATTACATTTGTTTCAGCAGTAGCCCCCCCTCGTGAGCATGTGCATTAAAGTGTCCAACTCAGTGTATTCCAACCAATTCTATGTTTGCATACTACATTCAGGCATTCCAGCAAACTTCTAATCGTGGCAGTATCTGTATGCAGCAATTAGCAGCTGATAATCACGATACCAAACAAATATGTCCTCATTAGGCAATCCCAGCCTGTCACAAATTGGTGTATTGGAAAATCCTAACGGGTTTGTTCCAACATGTAGTTTGTGCCACTACTGTAACAGACATTTGTGTAAATGCCTGTTATGTTCTATTTAGCCATAGATTTGAACCTAACATGTTTGTTCCAAAATGCAGTTTGTGACGCCACTGTAATGGCAAATGCCTATTATGTGATTGTATTTAGCCATGGATTTACCTAGATAGTGGGATTGTCTAGTGTTTTTGGATTAGAAATATGAGGAGCATCAAATCAAAAAGCACTAAGGCATAATAAAGCTTTCAGTAAACAGGAAAAACTGATCTCTTAAACTTACCGGCACTTTTTAGAGTTCTTCATACCTAACTATAGTGGAAATGCCACTTTTTTAAATACTGGTATTATCAAAATTATTTTGTGTTTAATACCATATTTATAATTAAAAATGTTTTTCAATTAGTACATTTTGAACCAATTACAGTGAAAATACTGTCTTGGACATAAAGAAAAAATGGCATTATGTTTCAATAGTTTAATAAACCATTTCAATTCCACTTACAAAAGCAATTTTATACTTTGCTATGTGCATTTATTGGGAAGAAAAGGTGGCTCTTCAAATTTCATTTGTCACTTTTTCTGTAAACCCTTTAATGTCAATGTTTCTTTCAACAAACACATCTGTATTTAAACAATGTCCATTTCTTTCTCCGAATAGTCAAATTCTTCTTCATTTTGGTTTTTGCTGCAGAATGCAGACTCATCCATAACCATATAAACTGCAGTTCAGTCTGACGTCTCCATTCATTCCTGAACCTTTTCTGTAAGGATGCATCAACATCTGCTTCTTTGCTACGTTGACTCTGCTTTGGGGTGTTAAACACTGGATCTGTGGTATACACTCTCAGTTTCAGTGGAGATGAGTGGTTTAAAGGAATGGCAAAAGTTCATTAGATTTGAATGTTACCGCTTTATATGAAGGATAATGCAAGAAAAAGAGAACTTAATACATTTTGCTATTTTTATAAAACTAGCATGAAAGAAAACCAATACAAAACATCATCTCAGTATCCTTTGCAAGCATTTATTTGCATGAGACTTATACAAAAATACTTTTTTAACGACATGACACAAGCTATTTACCTCAATTTTATTTCTTTGCTTATCGTTTCCTGCATTTTCATTCTCTTTCTGGTACCTCTATTGTTGCCTGCAATAATTTCCATACTGTAATACTTAGCAAATCTACTATTAGTGCCTCCTTGACACAGCTCCTTACCTTCAGAAATTCATTTATTCATTCATTTAGCATAACGTAATATTGCTAAGAAGATCCAAGGAAGCGATATCTGATATTGTTTGGGAGCAACACTTGCATTTCTAGTTTCCTAGAATGCAAATACACTAGTCAAAGGCCTGCATGTACAGTGTTGCATAAGCAATTCTTTACTCCTATAAAACAATGCATTTTGTTCCATTCATCTCAAACTAAGCACTTTCTGAACCAAGTGCTATATTTCAAAGCCATTTTACAATAGGAAGGAGTGCTATTTGAATGAAACGAATTGTGCAGATCAATTCAGCACTATCGAAATAGGAGGAATCTGCATCAAAAAGCGTCCGCGGGTCGAGTTAGTGCATTTTGTTTCAATGCTCCTCGTACGTGAATATTGCTCTGTTTCATGTATGTAACACAGGTTACCACAGTTGAGAAACTACTTATATCCCGGGCATGTAATTTCTCAACTAAACTAGAGTTTTAGAGCCCTTTAATACTTATATAATCAAGGTGGTCATGGTACTTTCTCTGCGGAGAAGGAATTATGTGTGCACTAAATTCACTTTGGTGTAAAGAATGGACATGTGCAGTTTCTCATATAAATTGTTTATTTGCAGTTGGATAGGTTAGAGGCAAAAGAAAGAGAAGATGCTGCAACGGGAGTATCTGGAAAAGCATTAAAACAAGGTAAGAAGACAGCTGGTACTTCTAAGGCAAAGAAGGATGTCTACACTGCAGAAGAAACAAAACCGTCACCTGCTGGTAGACGTGTTGTTCCAAAAATAGATATAAAGTTGAAGGAGAAGTTTGAAAAAGAAGCACAACCTAAGGAACCAAAAATAAGAAAGGTGAAAAAAATAAAAATATTTTGTAGAAATTACTGCTCTTGTTTGCTCATTGTATACAGTATTAGCACACTTCTTTATTGGATATTTGAATTTTCAGAAAAAAGAAAAAGAACCAACAGGAGTAAAGGACGAGTTCGATATAATGACAGAGGGCAATGCACAGTCCCTGACAGCTGTTGTGGGTACATCTCCAGAGCAGATAGATAAGAAAATGAATGACAAAAGAAAGGGTAAGAAATTAATAATTTATACTATTTGTTTAGTTGACTCATATCTTAGTCATATTGCATAATCTTGAATGCTGACACCTGAAGAAATGACTGAAGTTCGTGTTCAAACCTGTGAAGCCATGCTGAAAGATAATGGATAGCAAGAATGGTGGCTTCATTGCTTAATGCATCCTTTAGGATAAATGACACAAATTTGCATATTAAAATTCTTAAGCACAGACTATGGATGATATATAGGGACCCCACATTTTACTGTAACCAGTTCATAAATTAACCAATAATCAACAATAATAGCAAGGCTGCAATCAATATAAATTTTAAATATTGGTAAAGTACCTAAAAAAAAATCACAAAAATGAACTAAGAAGGAATATTGAAATAAGAAATTTGACATTTTTGTCTATATATTTAGCATTTTGTAGCATTTATGAATTTGCAATTTAGCATTTTATGTCATTTTGAAGTAAAAGATACGATTTGAGTTAATTACGACAAACAAATTGTCTTTTGAAATAACAATGTGAAATTAAAATCATATTGTAAAGGTTTAATTAATGAGATAAAAATGCATAACTTAAATTTTCAGTGTATGTTTTAACTAATATAGTCAATATAAGTAGCAGATCCTACTCAGGGAAACTATTTCTATTTACTTCACAAGTGTATAATCACTGCACTACCTTCCCACTGCATGCTATGGCTCATCTTGTCCCTTTGTCCATATTACAATGCTAGCTGTAAGAAATAAAGCAACTCTCCATTTGGGTGCAGTCAGTTAACCAAGTAAGTGGGGTCTCATATTATGTACATTAAGAAACAGAAAACCTGTGAATGGAATCCATGAACCTATTTCAATACCTCAAAATTGTTAAATGGCAGCCAGGAACTTTAATATTTAGTTAATGCAAATGTATCAAAACTTAGTTGTGAAGTAACATGAAGTTGATTCTATGTCATGAAAATGTGAAATAATGCCATGTAGAAGCTATGTACCTAATAGCATTCCTCTCCCAAACTAAATTTAACTCCACTTATTAATTGCTTACAAATGAGTGCTCACTAGGTTCACTCGTGACTGGGGAACATATTTTTTGGTGCTGAAAAAGTTAATTTTTACAGTGTTATCCCGCATTTATGTTCCGCCGTTTATGACACTTTTTGTTGGTCCTCTCAGATTACCTATTTCACAATGTATAAAAGTCCTCATATTTTAAGCTTTTGAAATTTTATATTTCCTGCTCTTTATGTCATGCCAGGTAGTTTGAGCAGGAAAAGAATTGAAGTAAAATGGCCAGAAATGCACAAATCTTCCGTGTTCCCATCAAGCTCGATGTGATGATGCAATCTTGTATGTCACAAAAAAATAAGTAAAAAAGGACTTTCACTATTGATGAGAAGATTCGGATCTTGGAGAAGGTGGATTCATACCATGGAACACGTGTTGCACTTGCATATGAGTTATAGCTTTCTGTATCCACATTGAGTGTGATAAAAAACAGATCAAATATAACTTACAGTGCTTTAAAATGTGGGCCAAACTCCAAGAAACGAAAATATGCAACATATTCAAAATATGAGGAAGTTGA
This sequence comes from Deroplatys truncata, assembly GCA_030765065.1. Taxonomy (NCBI): domain Eukaryota; kingdom Metazoa; phylum Arthropoda; class Insecta; order Mantodea; family Mantidae; genus Deroplatys; species Deroplatys truncata. Next base: position 95,303,871 of record CM060984.1, on the reverse strand, counting down.
AGAAATCATGAACATCTGGTTTGCAACTACAAGAGCAGTAGACATCCTTGTTGATGGAATGTGTTTGAGAGGAAAAGCACTTAAAGGTGGTCAACATGCTTGGAATTAAAAATTTCAGTGCTTCTAACGTTTGGATTGACCACTTCAGGAAAAAAAATACATCCTAACCTATAAAACTGTCTGTGGAGACGTTTCACTAATGCAGTTAATGATACTGGGAAGAATGGATCGGGGGAAAATTGCAGGAGCTTATCAGATAGTACAAACTAAGGGACATTTTTAATTTGGATGAAACTGGGCGATTTTTACTGTGTTGGCCAGCAAAACTTTAGCATTCAAAGGCGATGGCTCTGAGAAGCTCCACCCTTCTGTAATAAGGAAGGCCAGGAAACCTCATTGCTTTAAAAATGTGCAGTCATTGCCAACCTCTTAGAATGCCAATCAAAAAGTTTGGATGACTTCTTATCTTTTTCGACAACAGTTAGCTGCTCTGGATGTAAGAATGGGAGTACAAAATAGGAAAACGCTGCTTTTCATCCACCATTGTCCTGCACATTCTACAGATGTGTACCTAAGAAATGTTCTATTTGAGTTCCTTTTAGCTAACTGTACTAGTAAGCCAATGGATTTGGGAGTTATACTCTTTCAAGGCTCTTTATAAAAAGAACTTGGTGCTGCGAGTTTTTTATGCCTGATGGATGTTGGGAAGGATCCTGCATCTTTCAAGGTGTTAATCTTGAATGCACTCCAATTCATTCCCAAGTTGTGGAAGGCTGTGAAGCAGGGCACCATCTCAAACTTCTTTTTGAAAGCAGGATTTTTCAACAACTGCACCAACTCTCCTAGCAGCAGAGGAGGAGGAGGAGGAGGAGGAAGAAGAAGAAGAAGAAGAAGAAGACCTGCCTCCTGCTTCCCTGGAAACGTTGCAGCCAAATTGCACTTTTCAAGACTTTATGCAGGTGGATAATGCCATGATTACTACTGAGGAAAGAGATGTGGAGTAGTTCGTCGCAGAATGAAAGGTAGCTGAATCCACCATCAGTGACGAAGAAGAAGAAGAAGATTGTGAAAGTGAATTGATGCCTACCAGTGCTGAGGCATGTGCAGCAGTAGAGGTTTTGCATAGATATTTATCATTTGGTGCGGGGGAAGAAGGATGAAAATAATTTTGATAATCTGTGTGAACTTAAGTTTAAATGTTTCGTGCAGAGAAAGAATAGGTAATTCCATACCATACTATAAAAAATAACCAAATTAAAAGAATGTAGGTATTACTTATTACTCAACTGCCCTTCTCCTAGCCAGTGAATAAGCAGAATTACAAAGACAGTGTAGTATTGTCGCACACAGAAAACTCGATGGTAGAGCCTAAAGGTCCGGGAATACTTTATAAATTTCCAAGCAAATCGTGTAACATTCTGAGCGAAGCCTACCACATGTTAAAATTATCTGGCCATAGCAAACCCATCCCAAAACTTTAAAGGATTTTGACTACAGGAACTCAAAGAGAATAGTTTGTACTTTTAAAAGATAAACATATTTCAAAACATTAGTAAGTTAATTACAAATGAAAATTATAAAACACATGATTTACCTTTTATTCCAATGAGGGCTTCCCCACATGTAGACCCACTGCACTCTTAAGAGGAAGAATGCTGTATTCACTTCAATATCTATGGGATAACTGTTCATAATCCCTACATCACAAGCTGCCAACATATGAATATTTAATTATTCTAGGTATAATGCAATAATCCCCAAAAGCATACTAACTGTGACACTTCCCCAGGCCACTAATGTCGACATCCTCATCGAAACAAAAGAAGGAAATTATATATTTCACAAAATGTTAAAAAAAATTACACTGGCTGGAGTATAGTTACATATAAAGTTAAAATAATTTAAGTGACACAGTATAAGAAAAGTGACAAAAAGATGAACATAAAGTGAATGATGAAGTATGTATTAGCGCTATAAATTCACACATTTCTAATGGGGAAACGAGCACAGCACTGGAAAGTATAGTTTATTGATAAAGGGTGCCTAAAATATGTGCTAATAACTAAATTATGAAAAATCTTAAGTTAAATGTTTTTATTCTAAAATTATGTATTTTTATGTTAAAATTTTCTATTTGTAATAGTGACATAATGTTCAACAAATTATACTTGATTTCACATCTATAACTGCAAACGGAAAAAAAATTGATTTACTTAATAATCCGTCCCCTACTCATTACATATGTGATATCTGCTTCTATCAGTGCTTTAGCAAATATTAGTACTGTGATGTTGTCTTTCCACTACTATACCATGTCATTTGCCACAACTGTTGCTATGCCATTTTATGGATACTTGACATATTTGGCATGGTGGCAGGTGCATCAGTAACCATGATTCGTATCCGTTAATTCTTGCAATTGAGTTTGATGAGAATTCTTACATTCCTCTAGGTTGTTCATGAATAGTTCTCCATGCCCTAATTCTAGCAATAAAATTCCGGGCTATATAGGTGCACAAGATATTGGGGTCTATTTTCTAAACTTATCGTTAGAATTAACTAGCAGCTAAGTGCTGTAACTAGTTACAGGCCGAACCTTATAATGAAACTCGACATGAAATCATAACAATTCTGCTAATGATAAGCTTAAAAATAAACCCATTGTCAGTTGTATGCTAATTATAATTACTGGTTTCTGTTTGAAGACACATTGGAGAGGAGATTTTTCTTGGGTCTGCAATTTCCAGATGAATGATGGGATGAAAATATTAAGGGTTTATGATGCAAAACATTTTGTGACTATATAACATATGGGTATCTGGGAAGATGATAATTTCAGGAACAACAGATCAAGATCAACAACAGATTCAGCGTAAATTTTAATGTTTATTAAAGAGAGAAAAATAATAAATGAGTAACAGTTTTAAACACAACTTATAAACCACCTATTTGGTATCTTATTTTGATGTTAAAATTACAGCAGTTTCAGTTCTGTTGCTGATGTACTTGATTCTGAAGAAAGCTATTTTCATTGTAGATTAACATCCCTTGTAATATTCAGGCTTCAAGTAGACAAGCAATGCAAAATCATCATAGAGCCTTCACCTCATTATAATAATGTGTGATTAAGATGCAATATAGCTATGTTATTTGCTTACTTTTATGCTAATTTCAAGCTTATTCTAGAGAGAGGGCTTTCTACTTCAAGCTTAAAGGCCAAATATCTGGATACAGTATTATGTTGATTGGTTTGCAGATTATCCATGCATGCTTACATTCAAATAAATGTTTAGCACTTACTAAAATAAAAAAAATAAATAAATAAAAATGTATTAGATTGTTACCTACATTTTGCTATTTCAATATTTGCGGTTCCATGTTGAGGTGGTGGGAAAAGGAGTGTCTCTTTGTGAAAGAACAATGGGACATAATCTGAGCCACAGCTTTATCTACTTCAGTATGTTATACATATGATCAGTCTGTTTTTATATACATTTGCTGTATAAGCATTGTTTTCACTGTAGTCTTCTGTTAAAATAGTGTACTGTCCGAGCATCTATTCTTGGTCATTAGCCCAGATAATTGGGGGTTTACTGTAGCTGTATTTTCTTGTTGCAGAATCGACTGCAACACACAGAAAGTAATGTTGGTCTTTGTTGTTTTTACCTCGTGCACAGTTGTTTAGTTTTTACAATTGAATATGCATGACAAATTCTCACATGAAACTTTCATAGGTAGTTGTTAAAACTACAATGAGCCACTTAATCTGCTATATAAAACTATATGATTGCACTTTACAAAAAGTGAATATAAGTAACTGTCTTATTCCACAGTAAAGCATTTTTGTAAATGTGAATTTCATAAAGAATGTTCAAATTTTGAGATTTGTATATTTAATAAACTTATCTTAATTCTTATGCCGCTTAAGAAACCTTACCTTTTCATTATTTTATACTCGTTTTGTGCTTCAGAAAACAAGGCCAGAGGACCCAGAAAGAAAGCATCTTCTCGCTCTCCAAAGAAGAAAGGCAAACAAGCTTGGGAAACAGATTCAGAACAGGAGAAAAGTGATATTAGTTCAGATGATGCACCAGTGCCAGCACCTGTTCAGAGAACAACCTCTCGTAGAGCTGCAGGTGAATATAACTTTCAATAATAGATTTAATTATATAAATAAAACAGAATTCAGCTAATGCATATATACAGGATGTTTCAGAAATACTTTTACAAACTTCCGGTATGGGTTCCTTACACCACAAAAAGGAAAAAAGCTCATATGAACATATGTCCCATAATCCTTTGTTTTCTTGTTAGGTGGTGTTCAACACAGTGGTACACTTATAACACACAAAACTCATAATAAATGGTCGAAATGTCCTCCTCTTGCTTCTATGCATGCCTGTACTCGTCTAATCATGGAATGTTGCACCCTGTCAAAAATTCCGGGATGGTGTCGAATGGTTTCGCAGGCTTCCATGACACGTCGAAGCGTTTCTGCATCCGGGATGTCTGCTCCATAAACCAATGATTTAAGATGCCCCCAGAGGTAAAAATCCACAGGATTGAGGTCGGGAGAACATGCAGGCCATGGAACTGGTCCTCTGCCTATCCATCGATCATGGTAGATACCAGTCAGTGCATTTCGAACAATGCGACTTAAATGTGCCAGAGCCCCATCATGCATAAACCACATATTTTTTCTTATCTGCAGGGGCACATCTTCGTGAAGTAAGTCGGGAAGAGTGTGCTGGATAAAGTCCCTGTAGACAGCACCAGTAAGAAGTGCTGGTAAAACGTATGGACCTACCAGACAGTCACCTACAATGCCAGCCCACACGTTCAGACTAAACTGTTGCTGATGTCTAGCCTGAAGTACAGCATAAGGATTACGATCTGCCCATACGTGTACGTTGTGGAAATTAGTAACTCCATCTCTCCCAAACGTTGCCTCGTCTGCAAACAAAACTGACGAGACAAACAATGGATTGGTTGTTTGTGCTACAAACCATCGGCAACCATTATCCGTGGTGGATAATCGGCAGGCGAAAGGCCTTTCACACGTTGAATATGATACTGATACCTGGATCGTCTTTGACACACTTTAACATCTTTCTTCGCGTTCCGGCATATGTACAACTCTTGGTCTTCCTCGATCAATAGTCCGTGGTGCAACGGTTCCTGTCTCAGCAAGGCGACGATAAACAGCGACAAAGGTTGGTTGTCTTTGGTCTGGAAACTCCATCTGATAGAGCCGTGCAGCCTCGCGACCATACATAAAAATTATGTCTGCCTGTTCACGAAATGAATATCCAGCCATGGTGGAACGAAACACATGCAGTTAACTCATTACATGTACACAATTGAAACGTTGAAGACAGACTAATGACAAACGTAAACAAGTCTCCATGGCAACACTTCGCCATATACCATATGTATACAATGGGTCAACGCCTTCTATAAATGCATAGAGAAAAGCTTTGAGGTTGGACCCCGAAGGCCGTTGAACTCACACTTTCATTGTGACAGGAATAACGCGAAAAAACCAAGGATTATGGGACATGTTCATATGAACTTTTTTCCTTCTATTGGTGTGAGAACCCATACCCGAAGTTTGTAAAAGTATTTCTGAAACACCCGGTATAGTGCTGATGTTGAAAGGAATGTCAAAACATTTTCTTAGTTTAGTTATCTAGGAGTAGGTTTGAACAAATTTACGTTCTACATTCAGTTTTTAGTTAAACCTATGCATAGATAATTGTGTAATACCTTTACTGTTAATAGCTTCAAATTAATAATTCATAATGTTTGCTTCTTTTTAGCTGCAAAAGTTAAATTCAACTATGACACTGATGAAAGTGCTGACAGTGAATTAGAGTTACATGACAACAAAATGGAGAATGGGGATGATGTACCTGAAGAGTAAGTTTACAGTTTTTTAATAAAAATTTTAGAAGCTACAACTAAACAATTCCAGTCTATACACAGTGGCTTGAGCCTTCTATAGAAATGTTTTAGATAGACAAAACAATCAGCTCATATTGTATTATTTGGTTTACTGTTTACAGTTAAAGCTTTGCTTGCAGTTTCAATCGGGACTAGTTTTGAAAGCAAATTATTTTCATTATCAGCGCTTCGTCAACTAGTGGTCTTCTATGAGTTAAAACGTTCTAAATATTCCATTGAGGAAAACTACATCAAATATAAAAAGTCTGGTATACATATGATAGATTCTGGAGATTATGAAAAGGTTTACATTGGTAAAACTAAAAGAAACTTGGAAATCCTGTTCTTCAATTTAAAATTCAAATAGATGAAAAAATCAGTGATGGCGCAGTTTTGGACATACCACCATAACATTAATCCATTGCAAGTGAAAATCCATATATGGATGACCTGTCCAGACCCTCATGAGCGAAAACTCATATATGGATGTGCAGTTGTAGAGCTATTGCAGCCTGCTTTTATCGCTCAAATAATTCAGATACCTGCCAGCAGATGGCAGGAAATGTTCTTTCAGACATTGGTGGCCGGTAAATCCCTGAGTTTGCTTTGTCAGGAATTCCTCTCTTAGTTCTCACCAGTGAAACAATCAGTGCGGTGTTTGCAACTAGTAAGCCAGATTTTATTTCTTTTTCGACATAATGGCAAGAAAGAAAGGGTTGATGGACAAAAAAATTGTAGCTTTGTAGAACAAAAGTGATAGTTGTCAGATTTTGTGTACTTTCAAAATTGTGAGAGAGAGAGAGAGAGACCCACCCCCTTTCCTAACCATATGCAGCCTCACAATTCTATCAAAATTATTATTTATTATTATCATCACCATTATTTTTACAGAAAGCAAGTGTACCAAATTGATGTATACACACTTTGAAACATTATTTCTCAGTAATGAAATGAAACAGAAATAAAATTTTTGTTGTGTATGATCCAGAAGGCACTGGGAAGCATAGCAACACATTCATCATTCTTCATGAGTTTAGAAACACATGAAATGCCGGTGAGATTGGTATTTAAAAACAAACAAACAAAAAAAAAAGTGTTCAGCGAATTTTGCAAGGTCAAAATGGAAGCCTTACATTTCAAGACTTCTCCACGCACTAAATGAGGACCACCGAGGTATGCGACTGCAATTTTGAGTGTGGTTCGTGAATAAGTGTGACGGAAGGGAAGATTTTCAAGACTCAAGTATTTGGTCAGATGAAACCACATTCAAACTTAATGGCACAATTAGTCGGCATAATTGTGTGTACTGGGCTAAGGAAAACCCACATATCGTTGAAGAAAATGCTATCAGTCTTCCAGGAGTAACGGTATGGTGTGGTTTGTCTTCCAGAGGAGTAATTGGGCCCTACTTCGAAGAAACTGTCATGGGTTAGACTTACCTGCAAATGTTGGAAATCATGATTCCTTGAGAATTAAAATTAGTTTACTTCCAACAAGACGGTGCTCCATCTCACTTCCATGACTTGTGAGAAATTTTCTCAATCGCACATTCAATCAGAATGGATAGGACAAAGAGGGAGTGCTACTTAGTTCCCACCTCAATCTCCTGATTTAACCCCTCTAGACTTCTACCTTTGGGGAACTTTAAAGAACAGGACGCCACAAAACTACATCTGGAGGAAATGAGAGATCGGATTGAACATGCCATCAATGATATACCATTACCAACAATCTAGACAGTATGTCACACTGTTCAACATTGTTGTTGGGAGTGTACTGTGACTGAAGGTGGCCATTTTGAACTTGTACGGGCTTAAGGAAGTTTAAGGAATAGAACACACACACAAAAAAAAAAAAAAAAAACATTATTTCTGCCTCATTTCATTGCTGAGAAATAACATTTCAAAGTGTGTATACATCAATTTGGAACACATTGTGTTACATATCATTATGTGACAGCATTTAGTTCCTGATTTAGTTGTGAATACAAGTACAGTAGAATCTCGTTAGTACGTTTTTGCAGGGACCTAAGGATTTGGACGTCATAGGCGGGAAAACGTGTTAACGAAAATGCAAAATCTGCAATTTAAGAACATAGGTAATAAAAATCTAATAATTACTACGTCTCCATGGGCAATTTAAATCGATTTTGAGTACAATTTCATACTGAATACGATCCCGTTTCCATGTTAAATTCAATATGTTTAAATGGATTTGGATACACAAAGCCTGAGAATAAATAATTCAAGCTTTTATTTTGATCAACTTGGATTTTTTAGGTTATGAATGTTTTTGAGAAAATAAATTGCGAATTGTGGAAGCGGCAATAGTGGTTTTGCTGTGTGTTGTATTACACACGTGATAACAATTTCTGCTAAAAAAGAAAAAATTATGAGCGTGCATCGTGTTACGAGTACAATAGACGATATTATCTTTGGTGTATACAAGACGATTTGAATACGGAGGTGTTTCCATGCAACAAATTTCGTTCCGGTCCTCTTCTGATCCTATTTTCCAAGAGAAAAGTTTTGTTTTAGTATTTTTCCCTTCTTTAAAAACAGTTTCAATTAATTTAGGTTTGCTAACAATCGTGTTTAAGGTTGACGGAGGAATGTTTAACTTCCGCACTATATCGACATGTTTTATATTTGGATTGTATTACATCAAGGATTTTCAGTTTTTCACTGTTGGTTATTTACCTACTACACTTTCTTTTTTTCATTGTAAATGAAAAGTTAAAATACAATCTACGGTTGTTTGGTCATCACTCAACATTAGAAACTATCGTTAGCGTTTACCGCGTTTACCACGCCAAGGTAAAGCATTCTCTATCCCGCCCACAGAAATCGTCTCACACAAATATTTAAATGCATGTATGTGATTGGCTGCCGATATCCAACCCGTGACCAAGGATTGACCAAAGTAGCAAATGAGGACGTCAAACTATGAACGTGTTAAACGCCTACATCCACTGTACCCATCAAGGATTGGCCAAAACAGCGAATGAGGACGTCAAACTTCAAACGTAGTAAGCGGGACCGGGAAAACGCACTAAGCAAACATTATTTATTATATTTGGTGATTTGGTACCGGGACTTTTATAATTCAACGTAATACACGGGAAAACGTGTTAATGAGGAACGTGCTAACGAGATTCCACTGTATATGTACGAATGTGTGATACAAAATGCAAAAGTGCTACTTATGCAGTTTTTGGAACATTTTTATGCAGATTAGCAGAACTTCACTCCTGGAAAACAGCAATGGTGCAATTCAACAAAAACCAATGTATAATATGTTTTTAATACATTTGAGCATGATGTACTTTTAGTTATATTTTACAGAGTTTAATATTTTTTATAAAATTACCTTCTGCTCAGAGCCGTAAAACACATCTGCTCAGGAAGGGTTATATCAGAAATTAAACTATTCAAACCAGTTACCACTCCAAATGAATTAAATATTTAGGAAAGCTCATCATAATTAAACTAGGCAACATTGTCATGAATTTTGAAATTCCAGCATTATACTCGTACAAAGCTCATCAGTCTACTACCAGAGGGAAGCACTGCATCTAATCCAAACTCGTTGAAGACCATCAATCAAAGCAATGAAAGCGATTCGCTTTTGAAACTATTCTGGAGAAATTGAAAGTGTAAATGAAGCCTTAAGCATAAACAGTCGACCTAAACTTAATTATATTATGCAGCTTCACTGTGAATAAAAACATTCAGAATTTAATAATTGTATTATAATTTTTTAATCAAATTATCCTTTCTGTATGCGTGACCACAAGTTAGCACACATACTCGCTTTAGCTTCACTTTTATATCAAAAACCAAAATCCTTCTGGAAGATGTTTAGGAGACTTGTCTCCAACATCAATCAATACTCACGGCTGGTTTCCTCCTGTGGCAGGATTTTCTTATAAAAGTGAATCCAGAGTGTTTAAAAGTTGATTTTGAGTACATATATGTCCAAAAGCTTAGTTTGCGTTTTCCCAAAAGAAAAGATTTCAAATGCTTCATTTAATAATTTCTTTTATATGTAATTGATGGATGTACCTTGAATCATAGTTTTTTGAGGGAGCTAGTAAAAAACAATGAAAATGGAAACATTGTTAATATAGGATGTTTGTAAATCATGTATAATTGTAAAGCAGAGTGTATAAAATTTTACTTCAGACAAAATTCTAGGAGACAACTCTGCAGAAGGAATTACAGAGAGGCTATACATTGCTCATCAAAGCATACCTTGGCTAAAAGGTAGCAGGCAGCAGTCCTGTTGTGGCCAGAAGTAGCTCACTATTCTTCTTCCTCAACTTTGTTTCATCATCTCGTCTTCATGTCACTATCTTTTAAATTTGTTACACATTTATTGTAACCTGATCACCAAGCTGATTTCCAGTAAAATTCTCGTGTTTTTATCCATGTCATACCTGCCAGTTTTTGTGGATTTTCTGTAAAATGTAGGAATTTGTGGTGTGTGGTTGAAGTATGTTGTTTTATAATTTTTGAATACTTGCGTGTAAAAATATCTTTATCTTACGTTATGTATTGTAATGAAAAGAAGCTAGAAACAGTGATGTGTATTGAATTTATTTAAAGGTGAGTCGAAATTGTAACACTAACATCACTTAAGTTTACTCACTTAACATGTTTCGGGAAACCGTTGTTCCCATCCTCAGAAGGTTAACTCAACTGTTGAGTTAACCTTCTGAGGATGGGAACAACGGTTTCCCGAAACATGTTAAGTGAGTAAACTTAAGTGATGTTAGTGTTACAATTTCGACTCACCTTTAAATAAAATCTTTATCTTCCTGCCCATAGATGATGTTCCAATTGAAAGTTGCTCTTGATAGCAGGTTGCAAGGTGTAGCAATTATTCTCATTCTTGGTCTTGCTTCCTTGATAGTAACCAATGAAAGTAAACTGATGACTAAATTTGGCTAGTGAAAACATTTTGGCAACAATGAAATGGAAAAATATGGCAACCCTGCTCAATATTAATTTGCTTCAGATTGCTTTTGTTGACACATGCTTGGAGAGGATGTTTTTTTTTTAATTATTATTATTATTTTATTTGTTCTCGTTAGTAGTGTTCATAGGTGAGAGAGAAACTGGTAAGAAACAGTACTTTCAGACCCTCAGGGAGAGCGGAATTTTCATGCTTTCTGCAATCGTGGAAAAGCGAAAGATTTGAATTTTGTTCTATGTAGGTGTGATATTAACATAACACAAAAAGTGATTTAATAACTCATGTTAAGTCAACTAAATATACTGACATTACAAAGTCAAAGGGAAGTAACCAGAAAATCAACACATTCTTTTCCAATTCCGGGACTGATTTAAATGTGATAAAAGCACTGTGTTTGTTTATGTCCTTTTTGATTGAACATAATATAGCATTAAGTGCAGCCAATCATGCACATGCTTTATTTCAAATATTTCCAACAAAATGTGGCTGTGGTTGTACAGAGACTACTACACATATTTTGAGAGAAATGACTGAAAATGCAACAGGTGAACTAAAGTTTTTACATACAGCATGGACCATTTTCTTTTCTTTGAATACAGATGGTAGCAATGTTGACGGTGCTAAGCTGTCCCCCATTGTCGCTACATAGTATGATGGGCAACAAGAAAAGTTTATATTAGTTAACAATATTGAAGGTGGATTCAACAGGATGTAATAAAGACAATTTAATACTTTCAAAGGTGGGACTCTGGATTTCTCTGTTTAGAAGTTGGCAGGTATGACATGTTTGAAGGCTTTTTCCTCTGTTATGGTAGATAAGTATCTTCTTGCAGTTTTTGTATTGTTTCCATAAAACAAAACCTGTTTAGCAAGGTAATTTTTTCTTTGATCCAGATGAGTTCAATTCCACTGAATTGATATTAAATTAAATTGATTTGTATTTATGGACGCTCTTTAATTGCTGTGGTCTTTAGCGTCCCATTCTATATTGGGCATGAAAGACCAGTAATTTTGCTCAGAGGCCTCTTTATTAGGCTTGAGGTTCTTTTACATGCCATAAATCTACGATGCGGAACCCCCGGCTTTACTTCACTTCTGAAGGAAGCCATACTAAGGATTTTTACGCCTGAAAAAAAAAAATCCATCACCCTCCGCCAGGTTTGAACCCATGACTTGGAAACCAACACCATGGAGGATGACCCCCCACTGAATTGAGAATACTATGTGGCAGGTATATAACTGTGCAGGCATTTCTATTTGCATAAAGCTATCCTTTCTAAGCCTAAAGTTAATGCAGTCTGGCTTAGTTGCTTTAAGATTAAATTCATTTCTATGTTCTGGCAACTACATTTGTATTTCAGGGTATTGTATATTGGCAAATTTATTGAATTCATATGGATGATACAATGAATTGTCCAAAACAGTTGTAGAATTTGGAAGAATATTGTGCGAAATTTGTTAACCGTTCCTTAACCCATTGCATCTCATTTAAATACCCTCATGGCTACCTCAGAAATCTAATTTAAATCTCTACAGCTATACAAGTGTGTTGTAAATCTTAAAAGTTCCAGTAAAATCAACCAGTATGACTTCTTTTCTGAAATTTTTCATGAAAGAATTGAATATACACATGTGTAAGAATAGAAGAATATTTTTCTGTAACTTTTTATCTGTTCATTCCATAGGAAACAAAGCTGTCGCCTGATCTTACAAATTGCCACCTCTCATTCGTGTCTGCTAATCAAGAGCACACTTTGGTTTCTTTACCTCATCTCTAGGTATCTGTCCTTTCCTTCTCAGCTTACCTATTGCTGTAATGTCAGCAATTTTATGTTTCGTTGATGCGAAAGAAACATCTTTGTTATCCTTCCATTTCACACATTGCACATTAATTGCAGACCATGCTTCATACTTTGAACACCAACATGTGTAGTTTTATTGGCCAACACATACTTGTGAACTGCATTCATCATATGACTTAAATATTGAAGTGGGATAAAAAAGTTAATGTAGTCCTACAGTGACATGTTCTATTTGAAACAGAATAAAAGAAATTAATATGAAGCTGTAATGTCAAAATTGTGCTCTGGCATAATTATTGAGTCAAGTCTTTGTAGTCTCAAGAGAGCCAAAAACAAGTCCAATGATATTCAGTTTGAATATTTAGTCCTCGGCTTTTAGTTGTAAAGTTAATAACGTGATGTTAAATCACAAAAATAACATGTATTGGCTTTTATCCTGCTGGGTATTTCAATGAAGTCTTAATATGTCTTCCTCTGACAGATTTGAACAGTGTATTTACACATCTGCTTTCAATGAAATGCATGTGCAAAGTGTGAAAAATTTTCTATCTTTCTAATTTCTGTAAGTTACTATGGCACAAACTAATCAAATCGATAGCTTATCCATTCTGCTTGGATGTGAAACAAATCAAACATGTTTTCCGAGTAGGTATTTTATAAGTTTATGAAGGCCATATGTTTGATTTTGAACGAAGCGTAATTTAAATCAAATGTAATTCCTAAAATATGATGCCACCACACAAAAGTGATCTTAATATATTCAGTTAATAATATAAATTAATAAATATTTATGAGGAATAATATAAAAATCTTAACTATTCATATCTAAACATTAAAGCTAACAGGTTATGTTGGATGGACTACTCACTCTCGCATTGTTTCAGCTATCACCCTCACCCACGCTTCTAAGTTTTTGCACTTTGACATCATTCATACTTACTTTGCATCAAAACTAAAATGACAGCACCTCCAATTTTGGTCTAGTCTTCCATTAGATCATCTTGAAAAAGATAAAAGAATCCAGCTGTCTCTCTTTCTTTCTCTCTTTGTTTTTTCTTTTGTTTCTTCTTACCCTGTAACTACCATGCAACTCAAAAGAAAACAAAAGTGAAATGAGTGACTCCAGATGCAGCAACTTATATGAACATGGTAGTATTGGCTATTGCTTATTGCATTTTCTCCACGGTTTCAGTAGCTATTTATATACAGCTACCATCCTGTGTATAATATGTGACTTTGCCGTGACAGCCTAAAGTAACATTCCAGGCTTACTGGTATGACTTTAAAAATTCTTGGCAATTACATACGAACTACTTACTGCTTCAATCAGCCTATTTGAAAATGCTCATTCAAAGATGGAGTTGTTCAGGGACTGGGATTTATTAATTATATCTGCAGAAAAATAATACTTAGAGGAGCAATGAATTCAGTTTTAATTAGCATATAATATATCATAATAGAAACTATCTCGGTACCAAAGCATGATAAAAATGCTTTCTTTTCAAGACCAAGGCAATAGATTAGGGTTCTGCTTTAAATGTCTTTAAGTCCAAAGTGAATTCCTAGGAAGCTTGTATCCTGTAAGCAAAATTTGTTTGTTCCTTTCCAATTACTTTCATAAATACTTTCCTGCTGAAAATTTGTTTTTAATATTTTTAGGAAAATAATAATAAGTGATTCAGACAGTGAGTTTGAAACTTCTCGTCGCACTGCTCCGCCAAAAAAAGCAAGCACAGAATCTGATGATGACATGTTTGGTAAAGGTGATACATCAGGTAAGATATTCAGATAAATGAGCTTTTTTCCTTATTGTTTCTTTTTAGAGTATTTTCTAAGGTGTTTGTATAAAATTAATAAATATCTTCCCCCCCACCTTTTTTTTATTTTTACCATATATCCAGTAGTTAAGAGGAAGTATTGCATTCCACTCAAAAACTTGATACCACGATTTCATGGATATTTTGAGGCCACCTGAATGTCAAAAACCAAAAGCTGTTCTTAAGAAAAATGTTTTGTGGGTGGAAAGTCCATTAAATACCAAATTTTGTATTTAAGTTCAGCGTCTTCCAAGGATGTGACAAGGATTTTCAAGAAAATCTCCACCTTAAACTACCCTTTGGATTGAAAATTTTTCATTATGTTTCATTTTCTCAAAAATGGCTTTAATGAGTTTTATTCAAATATATATTTAAAATATTTTCATTATAAATAGAATGTATATCTTAAATATTCTGTGAATAGCCTGTGAAGTCCTCATTCTGAATGAGTTTTGTGCAACTTGTAAACTGCAACAGTGACAAAAAACTTACAACAAAAGTGTAGAACTCTATTTAACACACAGTTTATATCAAATATATTCTTTTTGTGGCATTAACCATTTCTGAAATATTCTTTATTACTGGTTTGAATTGTGAATTACTTTGTACTTTTTTCAGCTACTAATTTGATATTCATTTCTTTCTCTGGTCATGCAAAGAGAATGGAATTTCAAAGCTATCACATATGACCCACTTTTAAAAGATTTGACTCCTTAAGCTTACTTATTCCTTGTATCTATAATAAAATGTATAAGAAAATCATTTCTGCAAATGTTTATCTCGATTAACATGAAACAGAAGAATAAGCCTTTGTTCAAATAATTTGTAGATGAGTGGGTAGAGAAAGTCATGGTGAATGTAGCAAGATGTTTTTAAGTGGTAGCCTTTTTGTTCTTAGCCATCATGTTCCCTTGATATTGATAGCTAAAACATAAAATTCCAATATCTACTTTCCAACATGCTAAATATTTTATAACCTTTTACACAAATACTGGAAACCTTTTGGAGACCCTTTAGAACATAAAAATTCATAGAATAGCAGAAAAAATCTTTTATTTTTGAAATTTAAAATGTATAGGACTTAATTATTAATTTTTAAATTATGCACTTATATTTTACTTTTCTTTTGGCTGACTAGTAATATTAAAGAAACTGGTTTTGTGAACATGTTAATGAAAATTATGCACAAAGATAAGTTTTATGCAGTTTTAACAAAAACTCACAAAAGGTTGAATATTTTGTGCACATTATAATTAGCTTATTGTTTGTAATTATATTAATGCAGAACTATATAGTGCTTAAAATTATTTTAAAGTTATAGTCCACCCTTACTAAGCAACAATGGATGAATCCTTTAATGTTGTCCATTAGAAGAAGTAGTATACCCTTAAGAAAAGGGAGGACAATGCTAAATTTCATTAAAGGGGAACAAAACACAAAAATGAATATTTCATTCACCACGTTAGTTTATTTATTGTCAGGGATAAATAACAATGCATGCAGTTTCACCATCCCAAGGTGAATCGTTATTGGGTTACAGCCTGTTGTTGAGTTGACACTTGACATCATGAGAGCCACACTGCACTTGGACAAGATGTACGCAGCAAAGCTATTTTAAGTTAAAGTTTACGTGTTAATTTCACTAGGGGTGGCGTGCACCATGTTGGAGTAAATTGCTTCGGAAGTAACGTTTACTAAATGTCCCCACTACGGAAGTAGGTTACTACGGGAGCAATTTACCCCAAAAGTAACGGAGAGCTCAATTACAATTTAGTCTTTTAGTTACGACTACGGAAGTAAGAGCTCATTACTCTCGAAGGTATTGTTTTGTTTGCGCAATTTACTTTATGCAATCATGCATAAGGTTATGTGCGATAGGAAAAGGGGAGAAACGTCAGCGAAAGAGAGAAATGTTTGTTGGTAGAAATAAAGAAAATCCATTTAAACAATATGAGTGTAAAAAATGCGCGATAACCTGCATTACATTGATCTTCAAAGCCAGCGAGATACCACCAACACTTGCAACGTGCATTCCTAATTACTTTTTATTTTAGGTTTATTACTTTTTTACGTTTGTGAGGTTAGGATAGGGTTAGGTTTATTTTTTTTAATATAAGCTTAGGTTCCTGATTTACGGGAGGTTACTTTTATTAACGTTTTCAATGAAGACCCAAGTAATGCAAAAAAAACCAGAATGTGTTATAAAGATGCTGGAAAGTCGTGATGGACAAGTTTAATAATTCTAGCGATGGGAACTTACTGAAGAGCAGCTTAAAATTTAGGAAACAATGTTTTTAATCTTCATTTTGCATCGCAGATTGCTTGCGTGTTGATAGAGGAATACCCGTTCTGATTTCGGAAAAGTTCACCATATTCATGGATGGGTACAAAATAGTAACATGCATGCAGTCAATTCCACACACAATGTGTGGGAAATCTGTGAAAGTGAAGAAGACTTGCCTTTTATTTTCTTAACACTCATGTATATGTGTAGGTACCTTGCTCTTAACCTCAAAAGCGCTCTAACAACACAGTGAGATACACGGCCAGCAGATGCGTGGTGAGTGTTTATATATATAAGATCACCTGTAATATCGGGATTACGATGAACTTTACTTAACATGACATGAAAATGCTGGTAAATTAAAGGTATAATTGGCATGCACTTAACGTAATGGGAATGACTCTTAATCCATAGTTCTTTTATTACTTTGAGCTAGTACCGACTGGTTTTAATTACCATGTGAAATCAAACTTGACGTAACAGGAGGGAAAAGTTTGATGCCAAACTTTTAAGTTACATCGCGTTAAGTCAATTCTAAATATTTCTATTTAATACAGTGTAAGACTGTCACATTACATTAAATTCATCGTAATGCCGGCTCAAGCTTCTGAAATATTCCGGTACAAAATAATTATAGGACGCATAAAATAATTACAATTTGAATTATAGAGCTGAATTTGCGTCTTGAGTTTTGTTGAAATGTTCTCCAAACAGGTTCAAAAGGCGTGTATAAGATTCTTTCTTAATACCGAAATGTTCATTGAACTTTCTCTTTGTATAAGTATCATATGGTTCTCGCATAGCACTATCGCATTTCCATTTTATTTTTTTGCCATCGAGATCAATGTAACCTAAGTAATCGCTATTTTCTTCATCGAGATCATCAATGTTATCTAAGTAATCCATGAACGCGTCAAAAATATCTTCCTCCAAATACGATATGGTATTCTAGTTCAATTGACAGGTTAGTTACTCCATCCAGGTCGCAAGAGCAAATTCTAACCTATATTTGTGCTCTATTTAATTCTGTAGTAACATACTACATGATGGTGCTCTCCGACATTTACTTCTATGGTAATTTAATCTGGGAGTATCTGAAAGGAGTAAAGTTCTTCGGAAGTAGTTTACTCTCGCATGGAAGTCGCCGAGTGTTGACTTGAATAGTAGTTTACTACGAAAGTAGAGCTTACTCCAGGTTGGTGCATGCCACCCTAGAAGTTCTAACTCTCTTGAATAACAAAGAGCAGACCTAAAGCTAGCCAATCACTTTTAATAATCCAGTTAATACCTACTAGGTAATAAATAGTAGTCCAACATCTGCTTTGAAAATGAGTGAATGTGGTATCTGACCTTATCAGTTGAACCAAAAAGCATGATTTACACCATTCTGACAGTGATTCTGTGATAGTGTGAACATCGAAATTCGTGCCAGTTCCATCCATTGTTGTAAGTATAAGGAATATATACCTATGAGTAATGATGAGGAAAGTGTGTGTTGCTCAGACTATGAAAACAGAAACTTGAAAAGTGATTTTGAATCACAAGGCATCCTAATTTTCACAAATTAGTTATAGATCATGATGTTTTGAATATTGTGAGGCATAATTTAGCATCAAAAACAAAAGCTTGAGCTAAAAAGAAATTAATCACTGCCAACAATCTTGCTAATAAGACCTGGTGATAATCCTGCTACAAACAATTAACAGCATGGATTAATTCATAGAGTACCACTAGACATAGGAGAGTTGTCATACCATCATGTTTAGTGCGTATTAGAAATGCTTTTCCAGAACCCAGCGAAGCTTCAAACTTCACTAATAAACACACAAATTCAAGCATTATTTTTTATTATTATTACAGTAAAATCTCGTTAGTACGTTTTTGCGGGGACCCAAGGATTTGGACGTCATAGACGGGAAAATGTGTTAACGAAAATACATAATCTGCAACTTAAGAACATATTTATGTAATAAAATCTAATAATACATCTTACCTCAAAAACGGATGTGAAATATAGACACTATTTACATTGGTTTGAAATACATATCGATAGTTGATTGCTTTGTTGGTTTTAATGCCAAAATTTTACTGTCCATCTTGTTTAGTAAAGTCATTACATCATCAACTTCGAAACTGCACACATATCGCTTCACTATGTCCATTGCCTGCATGGCTTCTGACACTGTAGGTATTGGCTCAGGATCTGGTTCATCTTTCACTTGTTCAAGTATTTCATCTATCGTCGCTGTTTCACACACTGGAATTTCATTGTCAATGTTTACATAGTTTTCGAAAGACACGCCGGTATCGTCTGCTATTTGGCGCCATTCTTCACTCTCGGAAAACTCGTCTTCCTGCGTAATTTCATCACCAAGAACTCGGCAAAAACCGGCTTTATTAAAGCAGTTCCTAATGGTATCTTGCGTCACACAATCCCAACCAGTTCTAATAAAATGCATGGCATCTAAGACAGTGATTTTTCTTGTCGTCGATTTCAGTGCAGCCAACCTTCTCTGTACCAGCCTCTTACGATACGCATGTTTCATGCACCGAATTATGCCACAGTACCGTCTATTGGCACATTTGAAGCTCTAGCTTGTGTAAACCACTTTAGCAGAACATCTTCTAATTCTGGAAACTGGCCAGGGCGATTACGTTTTCTTTTAGCATTTTTTCCTTCTTCAAAAGCAGTTTCAATTAGTTTACGTTTGCTAACAATTGTGTTTAAGGTTGACGGAGGAATGTTTAACTTCCGCGCTATATCCACACGTTTCATATTTGGATTGCGATCTACTTCCTCAAGGATTTTCAATTTTTCACTGTTGGTTATTTGCCGCACTTTCTTTTTCTCCATTGCGAACAAAAAGTTAAAATACTTTTACGTTTCATCAACACTCAACAGCATAAACTAACCACACCAAGCCACTGTTAATCTAAAGCGTCACCGCAGAACACCAAAGAGCGTCACTAAAGCATCCCCCCCACACACACACACAAAACGCATCCCACAAATACGTACATGCATGGTATTGGCTGCCGGTTTCACCCCGCCTGGTTTGACCAAAGTAGCGAATGAGAACGTCTAACTTTGAATGTAGTAAATCTACTCCCGCTGGACCGTTACTTTTATAGCGAATGAGGGCATCAAGCTTCGAACGTAGTAAGCGGGAGCGAGAAAACGTACTAAACGAACGTTATTAATGCATTTGATGCATTTTGTACCGGGACTTTTATAATTCAACGCAATACACGGGAAAACGTGTTAATGAGGAACGTGCTAACGAGATTCCACTGTATTTATTTATTCAAAATTATATAACATGTATGTGACCAACCTTTTATGTTGACTGATAATGTGAGAAGCGCTTCAGTCGTAATTCTAATGGAGGTCGAAGCATGGGAGCTATATTCTTCGGTAGTGACAGATCAATTGCGTCCAGTAATGGATCCACACAATGTACGTGCAAAGACTTTTTTATTTTATGCATTATCAGTAATTTCCATTCTTCATATCTATTTTTCATGATCTAAGACCCAGCTGCTTTGGAATACTGAGTTTTGACACTTTTTTTTTTTTTTTTTTTTTCTTTCCCATTGAAATTGTTATCTAGCACTGCTAACATGGAACTAAGTTGAAAGTCCATTATATGAAAAATGCATTATTTTCAGAGCATATCTGAGACAAACACTGTGATAACTTTATAAACTGCCAGTATGTATATAATGTCAAATAGGAGCCAAATCTTTTAAGAAGGTGCTCTACAAAATAATTTTCTTCAGAGCATGATAGGCGTTTGATTCGTCTTTAATCCATAATTTATTTCTTTGCTCTTCTTCAAATAATTCATCATGTCCACAAGATTTCATTCGCCACCATTTATAATCATTTTTATATGATGAAGAATTGATGTGAATTTTTCAATTAGTATGGTACCGTTCTCATTGCAGTTTTGCGCAGCCCACCATAAATGGGTTATTTATACTGGCTTTTCATACCATCAGCTCTGGGTATTCTGTATTCTTTCCTTCCCCCTCCCCCCACCATTTCAATGCCATATGTCAAATTCATGTTCAAGTTCCAGATACTGGGTTTTTAACAGGTATCTTATACTCAACTCTACACATCCTGTTTTACAAGTCTAGTCATGTTGTCACAAGCAGCAAAAATCACTAATTTTGCTGGAATTTAAATCCATTACAGAATATTTGTCTGAAAATCTCAGTCATACTGCTCATCCCCTGCCAAGCATATAGGTATATACCACAACCTTTTAATGAATTCATGTGTTGTTATTTTTTGCTTTCTTTGACCCAAAATGCTCTGGCAACTTGTGCTTCCGTGTTTTGAATGGTTCTATCAAATGTATGCCTTAGAAAACAGTGCCAAGCTCAGTGATTTGCAGAAGGACTTGAACTGCTGAAACAATATACTGGATAATAATAAAGAACTTGCTATTAAAGCATTTCCTTTCAGTTTCTTTCCTGATAAACTTTGAGTTCCAAGTGAATGTATTACTGCAATAACACACTGTTTTAACACAAGCTCCATGTATGGTGAAAGTCTCTTCTTCCTTATTATTCCTTGTATCAGAATCTGAAGTATTAAGTTCGTAGAAACTTTTACTCATCGTCCTGATCTTCCTCATCATTGTTTGTTTTGTAGATATTTTCAGGTTCCAACAATGTATATTTCCTTATGATTTCAGTACCTGGTTCACATTGTACTTCAGAATTCTTGGTTCTTTCATCACCTATTCTGAATTCTCTTTCACTACTTTTATCATTGTCAGTCTTATTGCACGTAACACTATTGCATAGCTCAGAAACTATACTTTAATGATTCATTCTGTTCTTTGCCGTTTGCTCTTGGATGAAGATGGTGAAGGGTCAACTGTCTTAGAACTTGATATCTGGAAATTGTCTTCATTTTTCCTTATAGTAGGAATAGTTCTAGGTTTTAATGAAGGCCCTCTAAAATTTTCATCCATCATAAGCTGCTGCTTTAATAACTGTGTGTGTTCATAATCTGTGTCCTTAAAATGGAAGGAACATAAGCACCGGAGCCAGGCAAAAAATCTTTTCTTTTGTGAAATTCTACCCATATCCTATATCTTTTGGGAGATTTGTCTGTGTTTGGGAACACAGGAAAATGAGTTCCCTTGTATGTTTCCCTTCTCACATTACAGCCATATGCACAACATTGAGGCATTTTATTTTTCACAATATTACGTTATTTGTATAATACTAAACTGTCTCAGTAACAGCATCACCAAAACACCACCACAAAGTATACTTTTGAACTTAGACACCGACAAGAACAATTTTTTAAAACCTATTACTGCACATGTAGCAATGACTGACTTGTGATGTCCCTACTGCTTCCAGCGCACGGCTGGCTCTGGTGACGTATAAGGTGGTTATTATTTCGCTTGCTCAATGGTAATGGTGTGGCAGAGTAAGAAAACAATGCAGTATAAAAATTATTAAAATTCTTAAAACAAACCAGACTTTTTGGCCGTGGTCTAAACAATAAAACATTGCCTGACATTCTGGGGGCATCTTCAGAGGATACACTGAGCAGCTTCTGGCACCAACTGTTCATTAATCAGTAAGCAACCTGTATTTATATCAGGGACAGTACAGCGCACACTAATCTGATTGGATGATGGCTAGTCATTGCATTACCGGGTCTGGAATTTGGCAATTAGAGTGGATGTGTTTTGGTGGTTTAGTATGCAATGTCTTCAATGCCAGTAACTAGACTTTATGCAATCGGGTTAATTCTTTTTTATTGAAGTTGTTACAGTGTTTAAATATTTTTTGGGCCTCACGATATAACCTGGCATGATAGTAAGGTGTTTTGTTGAGAACTTCTGTCTCGTGAAATCTGGTATCATGGCCTTGTAAATAGTGCGTGTTCTGCTACTGCAGACTTCTCTGTCTGTCCTAATCTGCAGCAGGTTTTATGCTCCTTTATTCTTGTATTGGAGCTGCAGGGTATGTGGTATACTCCATGTGTGGATAAAGGGTCTTGTTTATCTTTCACAGAACGGAAACACTGTTTTAGTTTGGTAGTAGGAACAAAAATGGGCTTAATGTTGACTTTCTCTAAGAGTTACCACTGCTATCCTTCATTTAGGAAGAAACATTTTTGTGTTTCATTCCCCTTTAAAGAATTTAATATCTTTTTTTTGGATTAAGGTGTTCATGTTTTGTAATATATCTAATAATTTACATAGGAAAATTTACTTAGATTAACTGGGAGCAATAACAGCATTAGTAGAAAACAAAACTGTTCTGAGACAAGGGAAATAAGGAACAAAGGCTTTAAATGTTGAAATATTCATATTTTCACAGCTGGCTGAAATAATGTTGTGATACAAATGAACTGTCCTCAGTTGTAAAAAAACAGTAATTTATGTAGAAGGAGTGTTAATCAGCTAGTGTCCTTTTACACCCAGCTGCTTAATTCTAAACCAGTGTGTTCTAGTACAGAAAAACATTTGTTTTCAGCTAAAGATAGCCCAGATGCTATGTTTGACTCTCTGCTTGGAGGCAACAAAAGTGTAGTAGTTATAAAATCTTCTGATGAGGAAGCCGCCAAGAAAAAAGGTAAATATTGAAAATAGAGTTTAGAGGTATTTTTGTGCATAAAAGTTCATTTCTTATAAACAATTTCCGAGATAGATAGATTTTATGTAGAAGTCGAAAATAGCAGCATTTAAAAAGGCGGGTTATTTATTTGATTGCTTGCACTTGATTACTATAGAGTAAGGAAAATCAAAAGTGGGATAAATTATGATATGAAGAATGAATTAAAATGTTGTGAAACAATTTTGATAGCTGCATTCTATAGGTTTTGAAATGTCGGAATAATGTCCAGCTGCAATTAGCATGCTTCACCTTGCATATAACCGCAATGTCAAGATAACATTGTTTCTGACAAGAGGACTTTATTACTGAAATACATTACACATGCAATGATAATGGTGCGAGAAAGTATACTACAAAAGTATGAAGTATAAATTTAAAATCAGGTTTTGTTTAGCAGTCGGTTTTATGTTTAATTGTATCATCAGCAATTTTGGTACCATCATTGCCGATTGTTTACATAATTGAAATCTCTCATAGAATTCTCAGTCATTCCATATGTGAAGTGGTTTGGATGCATTCCAAACATTCTAGATCTATTCTTTTGTGATATGGGTTAAAATAATTTGTATTTCTTCATCGCTAATATCATCTCCCTCAGATAACATACCTACTCTGTAAGTTAAACCACAGTTTAGTACAGTTTAAGCCAAGCCATGTATAAGCTCAGCTTATTACTTGAATTACATACTGTAAGACTATAACTTGAGCCTCCACTTAAACCCAATTCAAAGCCTAAGTTTAAACTGCGAAACCAGACCTTCTAGTTACCGTATGGGGTTTTCTGATGTGGCGAGAAGCTATGTTAGTGTTATTCTTTAACTTTTGTATTTCGATACAGAACATGAATTCCCTCATATGTGAAGCTGAAACAGGATAAAAGAACATTGTAATGTTTGTGTGCTCCGGCATAATTATTGAGTCATGAGCTTTACTCAGGTCATGGTCTCAAGAGCAAAACAAAGTCCAATGATATTCAGCTTCAATACTTGTTAGTTGACTTTCAATTATAAAATCAGTAATTTGATGATAAATACACATGAGTTAACTATTTATGTTGTCTTTGCTTATGTGTTTGCTTTTATCCTGCTATGCATTACGACAAATTCTTAATATATCAAACATGTTTTTCACAGTAGGTAATTCTTAAATTTGTGTGTTTAATTTTGAATAAAGCATAATTTAAATCGAGCACAATTCACAAAATATGATGCCAACACACAAAAGCAATTCACAGAATACCCCGTTAATAACAAATATATATATATTTATGGGGAGTAGTATAAAAAAATCATAACTATTCATAGTTCAGTAATTCATTTATGGACATTGAAGTTGTAACAGGCTATGTGAATGTTACAACTCTTAGAAGTGTAAATTTCCTTATCTTGGAATATTAAATTCTCACTTGACTTTTATCTCACATTGTTACTTATGGGGAGTATTTTTAATTATATTTTTGTGTTGATAAAGATACATCAAGAGGAATAATATCACTCTATGCAACTTTTGTGGAGCTATTAACTTTCCTTTACTGTATTATACAATGCCTACATAAGTAAATTTTTTCTTGCTAAAACCAACTATTTTTCTGCTGTATATTTCTTTCTTTTGCTAAAACTTTATTTGCATTTTACTATAAACTAAAGTCTGTACATAGCTGTGAACATATTGGATTTTCTTTTTATTCATATTCTTGCAGCAGCGCAATATAAACGCAATGCAAGATAGATATAACATCTGCCCATCAACATTGTTATTCATATTATTTACTTAGTTTTGTTACCTTATTAGCATTATATTGTCCTTGCTTTGTGGAAATATGTGGCTCAATACTGGAAATTATGGGTAAAATTAAGCTGTACCACAAACAAATCAATATAAGGTTAAATGTGAATACTGCTTTTGCTGTTGAATAGCTAGCAAGAAATCTGTTGATTGTTGAAAGATTACCACAAATAAATACAAAGCTGTAATTTAATCAATTGAAAACTTAACTCAATCTTCAGCAGCAAAGCTGTAATACTTTTACCTGATTCAAGTTAGCAAGGTAATGACTTACCCTTAGATTTTGTAGCATAATTTTATTGCAGTTAGGGTATTTTGTGCCAGATACTGGAATCTCTCCACAATAAATATAAGTCAGGTAAGAAGACAAACATGAAACATTAGTCCAAATAATCTTTCAGTTTATTTTATAAGCTCTTCCATGATTTAAGGGTTCCAGACCAGAGTTCAAGATTAGAGAGCTTCCTCAAACTTTCTCTAACTTCATGGAACATTAACACTGGAATTCCTGAATTATCTCTAGCCTGTTGGATGTCACCATATCACTTTCAAACTAATGTTAGGTGTTCTGTAATTCTACAGAGGGTCTTTTATGGCCTGGCTCGAATCATGTGTACATGTCCTCCATGCACTGTGTACTACAGTGTTTCATTCTAAATCTCCTGCATTAGATACTAATGAGTAATAGTAACATCTGCTGTAATGAGTACTAACCTTGTTATAAGTGGCGTCCATCTGCATCGAGACATTCCTGGCATTCCTCCTCATTCATGAGGTTGTAATTTATGAACAATACTCACTCTGTAGGGTTTCAATTTTAAAAGTTTAGTAGCTGTATGAACACTGGTTTTTAAAACACCCACTTGATGTACAATATGTTCTTAGAGACTTCTTTGGAGAGTTTTCATCAATTTTTTCCTCAGAACACATATTTTTCACTTCTTAGATTTAGCGTTTACTAATCACATTGTCCTAATCTTATTAACCAGACATCTAACAGTATCTCTACTTGGAACTGGAATACCAGGAAATGTCTCCTGAAATATATACACACCTGTCTACATGATTCGGCTTTTACATACGCTCAAGTGTGAATTTTCCACTAGGTATTTCTGTGAAGTAATAACAAGATAAGCACAGCAACAATAACAACAATACTCTAAAGTAATTCACTCACAACACAGATGTTAGAATAAACTTTCACTTTTGAGATGCACAATGAACAAACTCTAGTCTTTACAGCATAAACACAAGGCATAATTGAAAATTGACATTCACAGCTGATAAGTGTAGCCTGAGTGGGTCATTCACCGCAAGTGAGCTGGTGGCACAATACCAAGTTCACTGCAATGCAAGCAAATCATGCATACACATGATTGTAACTGGATCATAAAATGGCCACTCTGTACTATGGTTTGACTGATGTGGTGCAGTGTGGAGATGTTATTGAATGTGTTGAAAACAACCATCAGGATGGAAAAGGTCAAAACAATAGTTATTCTGCTAGTACCTGTAATTGTTTTGAATCTATTACTTTCTCTACTATGTATAGTAAGTAGGGGAAGTATTGCATTCCACCCAAAAATTTGATACCGAGATTTCACCGGAAATAAATGTTTTGAGACACCCTGAATCCAAAAAAAGCATTTTTGGAAACATGTCCATCTATGTGTGTCTGTGAACAGCATAACTCAGAAACGAACAGTCCGATAAACACCAAACTTGATATTTAGGTTCAGTATCTTCCAGAGATGCGACACGAAGGTTTTCAAGAAAATCCCCCCCACCCCAGATTACCCTTTACATGGAACATTTTTCGAAAATTTTAATTTTCTCAAAAATGGCTGTAACGATTTTGATGAAAATATCTTAAACATATGATATTTTAAAGACAAATGAAATGTATATCTCGAATTTTCTGGGAATGTCTCCAAAAGTATTCTTCATTGTGACCGACTTTTGCATAACTGGTAAAACCATAAGAGATAGACAAAATTTTACTACACAAAAAATATAGATCGCGTTAAAATACACAATTTATGTCATATACATTTTTTTTGTTGAGTGAATCATTTTCGAGATATTGCTTGTTATTCTCTTAAATTTTCCAATACTTATACTTTTTCTCAAATTCGTTATTCAATTTTTTTTGTCCTGGTAATGCAAAGAAAATGGAATACTCCACATAGCAACCAGCTCTTAAAATATTTTACTATGACTTAAAGCCTACCAATTCCCCTTGCATCTACAAGAAAATTAGCAATAAGATTAACATCTCGATTAACATGAAGCATATAGAAAATGAGCGTTTGTAAAAATAGTTTGTACAAGAGTAGAGAAAGTCATGTGAGTTTAACACATCAGATTATTTTCTATTTCAAACAGCTGAAGCTCAGTACATTCTTTGATAATCCATAAATCATAAGGGCCACCCATTTATTGCCGTGGAATTAATTTTTTTTCTGCAGGCAGCTTTGTTGCATACTCAAGGGTAGGTTCCTTAAAAAATCTACTTTTGCACCAGACAAGACAACCAAGAAAACGGTATCAAGTACTACAGCAAGTATTTTGACAAGCCTTTTTAGCCTCTGCGCTAAATAAAACTTCAAAAATATTAAGAAAAATATGAGATGTTTAATTAAACATGGAATTATTATTTTCTTTGCATTTCCACTTTAAAGTTTCATCCGTGAATAGACCCGGCAACCAGGTACATAAATGATTAGCTTAAATTAATGTTTCATTAATTTGAGTACATTAATATTTTTTGTCCATGTCATGGGGGGTGATATTTTTAGAATTTTTCTGTTGACTACACACATATTGTACTTAGGAATTGTCTTGATTTTGCCATCTGTTTCAGCCCCTCCAAAAAAGAAGACATTATTTAAAGCACATACAGACACCAAACCTAAGAAGGCTGCTGTTAAAAGAGCAAAGAAGAAGGGTTCAGATTCTGATGACGATGACATGTTCTCTGCTAAAAAAGCTAAGGTAAGAAAAATTATTTTATAAATTTCAGAAAGAAAACTTATTCACACATTTTATAACCTCAATATTGAGTAGATTAAGTTAAATAAGCTGAAAAGGATTGAGACTTTATTTCGATAACTTGCCTCATGTGGATTGAGAGGGTGTCGGGTACCGAAATGTCTAGCTTTATGGAATAAGGGGTCTGTTATTTACAACTCATAATATGTACTGGAAATTACATAAATGCATGTTCTAGCACAATATAGGAAACAGAAAATTATAACATATCCTAAAAATCATTACCGTAAAAGTAAATTTAAGAATACATACTTACATAGAATAGAGAAGAAATTGCTAGTTCTTTAGAGAAAAAAATTGTGATGCTAGACTTGTCTCTCTTACTCATTTTGTCGCCATACAGCTTCATCACATAGGCCATTTTCACTGGCACAAACACAACTCAACATAACACTTGACAGTAAGCCTGAAATCTGAGAAACTGTGATGTAACCAGAAAAATAATTGAAAGTTTAGCTTACCACATATGTACTGGGTAAAGCAATAAACGTTCAAACCTTCCAAACAATTGTTTGTGCTACACACATTAGCGGCAAGCTTTTGATTTCATGACAATTGTCTGCCGGCTGCATATGTTCTGACTCAGATATTGAAAGTCAATACATGATCAGCTCTTTTGTTGGTGAGGGAGAATGCGGTAGGTTGTATTTCCATAAAAATAACTAAACCTGTCACAAGTTAGTATCATAAATAAACTGTAAAATCTGAAAGCACCATACCATACCACTAGGAAAACATTTGGACATTTATGGGCACAATATGAACACTAATACATACACTAATTAAAATTTACCGATACTGTTTATACCGCATAGTGGATTATGGAACTTATTAGTCAAGTTTTAACGATATAAAACAATAAAAAAAAGTCGATTTATCAGGATTCTACTGTAAATTGCTACCTATTGGATTTATGAATTATAGTAAGAAATTGACTAACTAGAAAGACAGTATTCTCAGATATTTTTAATGTGGCATAATTACTAACCTTTGATTTGTCAACAGAGTAATGCTTTTTGTAGTCATAAAGTGTGAATATTGAGAAATATTGATTAGATATTATAATTCAGTTAAAATTAAGTCCTGTTGTAGAGGGTATAGGTGTACATGTTGGAAAAGGACCTGCACAGAAACCATGTTTTGTTTGCTGCATATGGTGCTAGTGGTGGGGCTCAGTAATGGTTTGGAACTCCACAGTGCAGGTCGCCTCCCTACAAGTACATGTGTACTTGGAGTTTTCAAGTACATTTCGAGAAAATCCATGGAACAGGCAGTTTAATCTATTGTGAGGGGGGAGGTTTAAATGGCTAATCGGTCTGGTGTTAATGGTCGGTTGTTGAAAAGTGACGCTTACAATGTAGTTAATTACTTAAAAGAAAATAAGTTTAAATTGAGCTACAACACCGCTGCATTGACAAGTGAAGCTACAGAAGTTTCCATTATAAAGGGATTGACTGCGTCCTTGTCTGCCACTGGTCAGATCAAATTTTCAAGACTGAAGGGAAAGTCTAAAGAAAGAAAAATGGAAGCAGATGCATTTATTGAAGATATTGTTTGAAGGAAAATACTCGAATATTAAAAAGTAAAGAAAACAGTGCCAATGATACTAAAGCTCAAGCATAATTTGCAGAGTTATGGAAGTTTGATTTGCAGCAGGGAATAACTGAGAAAACTGGTTTTGCAGTTAGGCTTTGGATGGAAGAAATGTGCTTCTAAATGGCAGCTGCTAATTGAAAAACCAGAAATAGTGTCCTGGTATGCTAGTTACCTTCGTACAATTTGTAGCTACTGAGAACAGAAGAGTAGCATTGTCTGTTTAGATGAATCATATATATATATATATATATATATATATATATATATATATATATATATATATATATATATATATATATAAATGTTTGTCATACAGTTCGTTCTCGTTGGCAGTCTGCAAATGAATTAGGAGTTTCAAAGCCTATTGGAAAAGGAGCCAGATTGATGATTACCCATGCAAGCGGAGGAAATGGATTTGTGAAAAATGCCCTGCTAATGTTCAAATCCAAGCAACGAATGGGTGATTATTATGATATGAATACTGTAAATTTTACAAAATGGCTGGAAACGTAAGTTATTCATAATTTGCACAACAATTCTGTCATTGCGATAGACAGATGTGTGCACTATCACAGTGTGCAGAAAAATAAAAAGCCAACAATGATAATGTTGAATGTTGTGCAATGATAAGGGACAACAATGTATCATTTGACAACTCTGGGAAAACCAGTACTGCAATTAGTGAAAGCAGTGCCCAAGGAGAATATTTACTTTGTTGACCAGACGCTGAATGTATTTGGCTATGATATATTGCAGCTTTCACATATCTTCCGATTTGAACCCAATAAGAGTTGGCATGGGGAGAAATAAAAGGAGAAGCTGCACAAGATTTATCTAATGCAACTTTAAGTGCAAAATAACACGTTGTGAGAAGTATTTCCATTTAAATTCAACAGACAAATGGAGAGAAGGTTGTACAGAAAGTTGAAGAAACACACTGGGAATCCAGTGTATTAATGGATGATATTATCGACAGTTTTATAATTAGTGCAGGAGATGACTCATGTTCAGACAGGTCTCTTACCGATACAGCTTCTGAATGGGATTCATTAGTGTAACTCAGTCTAGCAGACTGCCTGTTGCTGCCTGCCCCTCCCATCACAGTCACCTGAGCACAAAAACTAGCAAGGTTCTTCTAGCTTGTAGACCTATAATTTGAGAGTAGGATATTTTTACAAAGTGGCTGAATGTCAAGCTTTTGGGTGTCAATTATATTCTTGGATTGAAAAAATAAATGCTGTTTTGCACACATAACACACTGCATTCACCAAGTTACACAGAGAAGGAAAAATTAAATGTGTTATGTAGTTTATTAAAATATGTGTTTTAGTTAAGTGTGAAGCACTTTCATTATTGTTAGCAACCAGTATAACAACTTAGATATTATAAATGCATTCTTATTCACATTACATAATTTTAAAAAGTATTGCTTGGAAAAGAAGGCTTTCACTATCAAAATTATGAAATAGCACAAAATTATTTCCAATCTCATAGAGCAACTATGACAGTAAGCATTCACTGGGCAAAAGTTGGAAAAAAATAAGACCTGATATATTCAAACCTTTCCTCATTAAGTAACACTTGGCATGTACCATAGCTTTAATAACATGATCTGACACAAACTACATACGAGGGTGGTCTGAAAAGTTTCTGACCTCAACATGAAGATGGCAGCACTCATAAATAAAAACTAGTGAATTTTATTGTTCATCTGTTGACAGTTACTCACTAAAGTTTCAGCCATTTTGGATGCTCAGTTGTTATGTAACAGTTGTTTGAGTGAGGTGATGTGAGTGTTTTTATGAAAATGGACAAAATCGAGTATCAAGCTGTCATTAAATATTTGTTTTTGAAAGGCAATACGCCTACGCAAATCAAAGATGAGTTGGATTCTGTGTATGGGGACTCTGCTCCATCATTTACCAGTGAAATTATGGGCAGCTGAATTTAAACGTGGCCGTAAGAGCTTGGAGACGAACATTCGGGTCGTCCAAAAAATTGCAACTACCAACGAAAACATCGCCAAAGTTCACCAAATGGTGCTAGACGACCGCCAAATTAAAGTGAGAGAGATAGCAGAGGCTATGAACATGTCAAAAGAACGTGTTTGTCACATATTAAATAAACATTTAGACATGAGAAAGCTGTCCGTGCGTTGGGTGCCACGTTTGCTCGTGTTTGACCAAAAACGTGTTCGAATGAACATTTCCACCACTCTGTTGGCGCAGTTTAGGTGCAATAAATCCAAGTTTTGGCGCCGATTAATTACTGTAGATGAAACTTGGAGACACCATTATACGCCCGAAACAAAAATACAGTCCAAACAGTGGACTGCAAAGGAGGAGCCGGCTCCAAAAAAAGCAAAAACTGTTTTTTTGGCTGGGAAAGTAATGGCGACCGGTCTTTGGGATAGTCATGGAGTTATTTTAATTGATTATCTTCAAAAAGGAAAAACCATTACAGGAGCATACTACACATTACTTGACAAGCTGAAGGCAGAACTTGTGGAAAAACGGCCACATTTGCAGAAAACGAAAATCCTGTTTCACCAAGACAACGCACCGTCTCACACCTCAGTGGTTGCAATGGCGAAAATCCACGAATTACAGTTTGAACTGCTTGACCATCTACCTTACTCACCAGACACCAGATCTAGCCCCAAGCGACTTCTTTTTGTTCCCTCATCTGAAAATTGTGCTCGGAGGACAGAGATTTGCTTCAAATGAAGAGGTAATCACCTTCGCGAACAATTATTTTGCAGAGAAAAATGCATCAGATTTCCAATAGCTTACATTGCTGGTATTTTGCTAATTTCCAAGATGGCCAAGGAACACAACTACCAGGCTGTGTTGACAGATTTGTCAGAAGCAAAGATGTGAAACAAAATCAAAAAAGTAGAGCTTGACTTGTAATTTGAGCCAATCCTGGGGGGGGGGGACTTGTGTAAAGGGTGATTTGTTTGAGATGTCAGAAAAGTAAAATATTCTGTACAAAAAACTTTTGAAATTTATTACCTGTTAATGGTACGCGTATATGTAGAAGAGTTTTCAATTTTGTGTCCCAGTACATTAGCATTCAACATGACCACCATTCTAGATGCATACAAATTATACCTGACAAACATGCTGTGCCATATAGTACACAGCATTTCTGGAGTGGTTTGTCGAAAGGCAGCTGTTATCATCCATCTCAGGTCAGCTTGTTTCTCTGGTCTTTGTGTGTACACCATTGACTTGATGTACTCCCACACAAAAAAAATCCGGAGGCATTAAGT
This sequence comes from Deroplatys truncata, assembly GCA_030765065.1. Taxonomy (NCBI): domain Eukaryota; kingdom Metazoa; phylum Arthropoda; class Insecta; order Mantodea; family Mantidae; genus Deroplatys; species Deroplatys truncata. Next base: position 95,270,688 of record CM060984.1, on the reverse strand, counting down.
CCAAGCTATTAGCAGGCCATGAGATGGGTCCACCTCTGTTGTATCAACAATTGTTGAATACCTGGCATCATTGCACGTGCGCTATGAGAGCCCAATGCAGGAGAGCAACGTCCTGTTGATAGATAATGGCATCCAGTACCCTATCTTTCTGTAATTTAGGGACTGCAAACTGCTCGAGCCACTTCTGTGGGTTGAGTCATGGCTTGCCCAATATTTTCCTCCTTGTTTCTATCATACATCCTTCTGCACGTGTAAGGCAATTTGAGACCATTTGCCAAGAACATGTACCAGTTAACAATGTCTCCACGTGATAAAGCATACTGACAGTTTTACTGATGTCTGAATGCTTGCTGGGTCCATGTTACACTTGAAAATTTCATACACATGCAACACTGAGCATGCTGTTGTGTTATGATCACTATTTTGTGTTCTATGCGCGACAGCACTGCCATGCCCCATGGATAGTCTGAAACATCACTTATTGTTAATGCAAACTCTCATGTATGTTTACTTAAAGTAAGTAATCTGGATTAATGAAAATCCAGATATTCTGGAAACAAACTGTTAAATGAATACAAACTTTAATGTACGATCATGAAATATGGTTCACTGCAAAAGCAGAAGAGAACAATTGAAGGCTGTCCGTAGCAGATGTCTGTGGCCGTTATCAGAGTGTCATGAAACTAATGAAACTTAATCTCACACTTCAGCTGTTTTGTTGTTCTGTGACCATGATAATGATATTTATTGTTAGCTTGAAGCGTGCAACTGATGGCATTCTTTATGCTACTGCGGTGCCAGTGTTGCGACCTATACATTCATATGTAATTATCAAAGGACACACACATTTTTGTGGTGAAAAGGTAAGCAGTAATAAATCCAGGCAAACCAAAAATCTGGATTAATGAGGGCCAGATAAATGAGGTTCTTGTGTGTAACAAAATAAGTTACACAGCAACCCAAAGTATTCTGCAGCTGTATTGGTCATTCACTCATTGCTGACTTGCATAAATATGTGACAGCTCCCTTTTGCATGAACCAAAGTAGTGAATAGCACAGCAGATTCATACATGCACAGTAACAACCATCTGCACCATGCAACAATGTTTTGGAAATGATCCATTCTCATAAGCCAAACCAGGCATAGGTCCCATTCATAATGAAAATTAAGAATAAGCGTAACGTAAACCTAAAAGCTAGATGGTATGTGTTATAATGGAATCATTCACAATGCATCATGTAAATATAAACAATAAATATAGAATTAAACGTAAACTAGAAGCTTACAGGGTCCAAGTTTTCAAGTTTTCTATATCAAGCATAAGAAGTTAGCCAGAGTGAGGCTTTCATCATATGATTATTCTGAAATCTCCCATTAGGTTTTCCATTGCCATGTTTTCTGTTTTTTTTAACATCACGGGTCAGGAATTCACTGGAATATCTATAAAAAGTGCAGGAAAACAAATTGTGATTCTGGGTGACGCTTTTTGGCGAGCGTAATGTTCTTCAACCTTGTTCGTTTTGATGCATGTATATCACCTCTTTCGTTGGTGGTCGCTTTGCAGGGAGCCATAATAGCTCAGCTGTTTAACCCTCTCTTCAATTGGCTGCTGCTTATGTTTGCATTTGTCTATGAAATTGACAACATACCGCATTAAATATAATATATAGAGTGGTTGCAAATATACAATTTCACTAAAATAGGTTCAATACCTCAGAACTAGTTTCGAGGAATCACTTCCTCATCGTCAGCTGATTGCAACTCAGGTATTGAACCTATTTTAGTGAAATTGTATATTTGCAACCACTCTATATATTATATTTAAAAGTAATATAAGTTGTATGTTATGTTAATGCTTAATTTTCATTGGAATGGCCCTGTATTCAACATAAAAAAATACTCTAACATCATGGACAGTAATTTAATCCAGTATACACCAGACCAATGTGAAACCTCTTAATATAGCCTTAAGTAAACCTTTTTGCAACACTACATGATAGTTGAGAAGAATGTGTGGTTTTTATAACAGAGATTTATATTTACAGAAACCTCGTAGAAAGACCTCCTCCTCAGATGAAAGTGACTTAGATTTGGAAGATGAGTCTCCTCCACCAAGAACCAATGCACAAGGAGGAAGAGCGCGTAAGCAGGTGAATTATAATATTGTAGATGATGATGAAGACGGATCGGATTAAATGCACGGTGCTCAAATTTAGTGTAGTTGTGAACTGTGACTTGTCTTCTAACATAAAGATTCACCACAAACACACTAACTTTTATTTTATTTTGTTTTATAAAACAAACTGCAAAGTGCAGTGGCAGCACTTTTTACTATATTTATTGTTTTTAGGGTTGTGTTTAAAAAGCACATTGTTACATCTTCATTACTCTTTTTCTGTGTTGGGGATGAGCCCTAATGTGTTGTTTTCAGCACACATAATGCTTTGATGAATTTTAGAGCATAAGTGGTGTTTTAAGCTTTTAATTCAGTGAAACAACTAGTGCAGCACCCAGTTTTGGTATATAAAAATTCTGCATTTGAGAAAGCATAGCAACATTTCTGCTGTTAAAAAGACAATTTGTGTACCGTTTAGTGTTTTAAGAATATGACTAGCATATTTTTTATGTAATAAAATTTTAAAAATATATATTTTTAAAACTGTCTTTAAAAATGTTTGTAACTTTGTGAATTAAGAAAGGCTCATCCCTTCTTTTACTTTATTTGATTCATAACATAGAAGCCTTAGAGAACCTGTCTGTAAATATACCTGTAAACAAAGTAGTATTTCAGATCCGTCATGTTTCAAATGTAAGAATCTCTAGTAGTACAGTACTCGTTTCTTATATTTGGAACAATTGAATAAGAACTGTGTAGTGATGGGATAAAATTTGTATTGAAATTTAAAAATTAACTACATTATGTATTTCCATGTTATGGTAAATTTACATGGAATAGTATGTATTTTAAACTTTATGTGGAACATTGCACATTGTGTATACTAAACAGTAATATTTGTAATAAAAACATTTTTGTTAAATGTTCTGTGTTTTGGACAATGGGACATTGATAAGTGTTTTGTTGATTACAACCAAGTATGTATAGTTGCATTCTATGCAGAACGTCTGAAAAATACTACTAATTCATCTATTTGTGCAATTATGAACTTCTGTTAAAAGTATAGAAATGTTGTGATGACTTGTTGTACTGTGTTACATTATCCCATTGCTACAGATGAAAGGAATTAGTAATAGTAATTCTCTTTTCTGTGGATCTGCTAGAAAATACTGTATCCCATCTCACACCCAGGTTCTTTCTCAACAGTGATACACAGAAAATTAAAAGCATTCAGATGCCAAACAGTATTAATTTGTAGGTCGTGCCAGTAGTTCCCAAATGCCTGCTTATTAAGAGTTGTGTATAATTCAGAGATGACAAAGATTAAATATTTGGAAGCATTTTGTAAGATACTTTTAATTAGTTCATTGATTTTTTATTCCTTTTAACACCTTAATTCTGCTTCATGAGAAATATTTAATGTTTCTTTTACCTACAGTTTAAAATATACACAAATTAAAATTTAATATGTTATGCTTGATGTCATAGCTCCAGTATTGAGCAAGCATTGAAATCAAAGTTTGTCAAGGAATCACCAGTTAACAAGATAAACTTCATAAATAGCTAAGCATGTGTGATTTTTTCCTGTTTATTTTATGTCTGCAAGGGATTTCAAGCCGGGTTTCATTTTTGTGTAGTCTAATGAATTCATTATCAAAAATTGATGATACGTCCTATAATTACAGAATTTATTGCTACTTAAAATCAGATTAAAACAAGCAGCAGCTTAATCCTGTACCTTTATTCAGTTTAAGGATCATTAAAGTAGTTACAACTGAAATGCTATACTGAAGAGTTTATCATGTTTGGTTTCATGCAGACAAAATGAACCCTTGAAGTTAATTTCAGAGCTTCCATTGGTTGCTTTTGGATGTTAGCATTTTCTTTTCGGTGCAGTTGTTTGCATATTATTACTTCTAATGATATCTCTATTTAATTTTTACAGACATGAAAGTAGTATTCTATAAATTAATTTTGAAGATTGAGAAGCTAATAACAGTGATGTCTCATAATTTAAAATAAAGAGAGTTGAAGGTTGTTACACTACATCACTCAAATGAACATTTTAGTGATGTAGTGTAACAACCTTCAACTCTCTTTATTTTAAATTATAGTATTCTATAGCTTTCAATAAACTCAAATACTATATTCTGTTAAATGCATAGAACCTCAAATCATTGCTTTTAGATGGAGCAGTAAAACTATGAATTAAAAAAAAATTAAAAGAATTACCCTCTCCTCTTACTCTTCTCTTCACTAGCTTTGTAAAGAGAGTTAAATTGATGTTTCTTGTCATGTTACTTTTCTTTTTAATTGAGAAAAGGAACTTTCAAAATTTAAAATGTTTCATTCTCGCTCTCATCACAGCGCCAATGTTGATGAATGCATATACAGGTTTGTAAGCCCTCAATACATTGGTAAATGTGGGCGCCACTTTGGCAATTGCATTGTCTTCCCCCTTTTCAAGTGCTGCTGCAACACACACTCAATACTCTTTATGCTTTCCATATAATTACATCCTCATCGATAACTAAAAGTGAAAGTGATGTCTCCAATTTTGATCCAGTTGATACATCATCTTGACAAAAGTTCTCTAGTTCCCGAGGTCATGGGTTCAAACCCGGTGGTGGGCGATGGATTTTTTTTTTTTTTTCGGGCATAAAAATGCTTAGCATGGCTTCCTTTGGAAGGGAAGTAAAGTTGTAGATTTATGGCACGTAAAAACCTCAACCTGATAAAGAGGCCTCTGAACAAAATTACTGGTCTTTCACGCCCATAGAACCACAGCAGTTAAAAAGCATCCATAAATAAAACTCAGTTTAATTTTTGACCAAAGTTTAGACATTGCAGCACAACTGATTTTGTGTTGTGGAAGCCATAATAGCTCTCACAATGCAATTGAAATGCAAAAGAAAAATGAATAATATTACAGGAATAAGCAATATCAAAGTGTGAGATTGACTATTGCTCCTTCCTACATTTTCCTGCTAATCTATGATTCAATTATTTCAATTTGAAAATGTTTCAAGGATAGGTTCTTTGGGACTAAAATCATTGATGCAGGAAAGCAGTATCTCAAGAAGTGATGAATATTGGTTTTATTAATATGTGCTATAACTGAAATTGTTTCCAGACAGCACAATTGGACCAATAAATCCAGAAAAGCTATTATTCCAAAACTGATAGGTCAAAGTTCCACTGTATTTCATTTCTTGCTCACCATAGAATTTGAACAGCTGGGAACTACTGCAATGAGCATTGTAAATATAGTGTTACTCAAAGTTTTTCAACCATTTATGTAAAGAGTTTTGGTATATTGTTTGGCATTGTAGCAAGCTTTATACTTCAAATTTTTGCTGCATTTAGTTTGTTGCATTTGGTTACGGTTAATTAGAAATGGTAATCCAGTGGGTAGCACTCTTATGACCACTTGAAGCCAGGTGGCAATGAAGTACCTGAATATCTTGACTGGAACTTAGGTTTGCGATAAAAAGAAACACTAAAGTGTGGAAAGCTCCACGCTTGGCATAAATTAAATGAACATGAATATAATTTAATGTAGTAGCCAACTTACAAACATACACATTGGATTACCATGGTGGTATGAGGCTGAAACTTATTAGTTCTCGAAGTTTTGTTTAAACTTTGTTTTAGAAAATAATTGAATAGATTTTGAGTGACCTTAATTTCAAAATAATAAGACATTAAAGTTCACAGTTTTTCTACACAATATAATTCAGTATTTATCGTATAACTTTGTAATTGTGTATTTTATTCCTGATAAATTTATAACTGTAATTGAATCTGGAGGAAAAAACAAAGAGAGCGAGATTTTGTAATAGTTGTGCATTTAATTTCAAAGAGTTTGTTTCTTTTCCATGTACCTAAACAGAGAATTCTTTCCTTTTAGATTCTTTCCTGTGCTTTTTACTTTTAATTACATAGCTAAGATAGATGAACTATTGCATTTGTCCAAAAAATTCAGTATACGATTTTGCCACAAATGCTGGTTGGTCCCTTGAATAAATAAAATTTAAAAAAAGAAAGAAAGATGCATTTATAGAAAAGATTTGTTCATCTGTCCTTCTGGCTGTATGAATAGCATGACTCAAAAATGAAATCTTGGGGATATAGTTTCATTAAATATTTTCAAGGAATTCCCTACCCGAGTTTGAAATTTCTTCTCCGTCTTTATTATGAGCTCATGACAAAATTAAAATTTCTGTCTCATTCATTGAATTTAAAACCATCTACCTGTGAATAGCTAATGAATAGTGTGTCATGTACATATCAGTCAGATGTTTAATGTATAAATTCAGCATAGTTAATATTTTCTAAGTTGCTTCTATCCCAAGTATCCAAATATATTGTCAAATTCCTCAAAGATGAACATTTGGAGAGTAATGGCAAGTTCTTAGTTTAAACTCTCTCCATCAGAAGAACCAAAAGCAGTCACCATAACAGGTATGTTGTTTAGTTGCATAAGTAAAGCCAATATTATATTTTGAATAGTTAAAGTAAATAAAGCAGAGAATGAATTTTGAGAAAATTGAGTTTAGCTATAGCATTTATTCCTTAAAGGCTTGTCAGCTCCAACAAGGAAATTTATGCAGATATGATGGATGCATTAAGATTTGAATTCATGAACGAGACTTTGAATGAAAGTAAAGATTTGAAAGCACAGAATTGTCTGTAATATATAGAAGTGGTTGCAAGTATACAATTTCACTAAAATAGGTTAAATACCTCAGAACTAGTTTCGAGGAATCACTTCCTTATCATCAGCTGATTGCAACTGGTTGGTATTCCTCTGATGGTTACAGATGTCTCTTTGTCCCTCTAGTGGTGGTTCCACAAGTTTAGTGATCAAATTTTTGTCCATAGGGAATGTCGAAATTCATTAACCTTGGAGGAAATTTCCAAAGAAATATTTTCTCCCAATTTTCGTCCAAGGTTAATGAATTTCAACATCCCTATGGACAAAAATTTGATTACTAAACTTGTAGAATCACCACTAGAGGGACAAAGAAACATCTGTTACCATCAGAGGAAAGCCAACCAGTTGCAATTACCTGACGATGAGGAAGTGATTCCTTGAAACTACTTCTGAGGTATTTAACCTATTTTAGTGAAATTGTATATTTGCAACCGCTTCTATATATTATATTTAATCTTTTCACCATGTCTTCCAATTTAAAAGTACAGAATTGTCTATTTGTTATTCAGAATGAGACTTTCCAGAAAGATAATCTCAATTGGAACTTGACCTCAGCCATTGATATGCTAGACTTTCTTCCTTTATGAAGAAAGCAGTGAAAATAGCTGACATTTTGGTGGTGGTGGTGGTGGTGATGGTGGTGGTAAGCGTTGCCAAAAAAGTGCAACAAATCCATTAGGTTATTGACAATGCTTGTAGACCTCGGCACATTGTAAGGGATGCACAAAATCCAGTTGAGTTTTATAGGGACAGCGAATTCAGATAGAGGTTTTTAAACAGATCTTGCTGAATGTATTGGCAATCTTTGCACACATCATGAAACAAACATCAAGAAGAATACCAGTTCCACCCATCATATAGCTAATTTCAGTGTAGTATTATGCTATATTTAAGAATTTATCGTTTATTAGTTTACAAAAATAGTAACCTCAGAGATTTTAGTTAAGAGTGTAGGTTGTGGTGTATATTCGTAATTTGAGGCATTTTTCTGTTGCACTAATTATGTAATAAGGATTTTTTGGGATCACAGCTACGAATGCTGCAAATCTTAATTTGAAACATGTATACCCTAAGACCAAAAAAAAAAAAAATTAGCAGACTACCGAGGCATGCATTTGTGTAACTCCAAATCATTTCTGCAGCCGGTTCACAATCATGTCTTGGGACATGTGCTTTTAGTTTTGTTCTGTCACTTTTCATATTGAGTCCCAGCCACTAAATATGTGCTGACAGCTGAGCGGTTATAATCAGGTACATAATGATGAGGCCAGCCAAGGCTCGTATCTGAGTTTTTAAATTTTTTAATTAGAAAAATGCCATCTTTATTACGTATACTATAATCTACTTTACAATTCCTGCATCTTTTTGGATTTTATGCTCACACATAAGAATGAAACTCTCCTTTTCTTTTCAAAATAAATAAGTAAATATTATAGTCTTAAATGAAAAATCTGATGTGATACATTCACATGGCTTTCTCTACCCTTTTATGTTTATTACTGGGTACACAAATTATTCTTTCTAAAGCTTATTTTTCTATCTACTACATTTTAATCCAAATAAACCTTTGCAGAAATAGCTACATTATAAATGCAAAGAAACAGTAATAGTCAAATGTTCAAGAACTGGACACTATACATTGGCCTTAAAATTCCATACTGTTTCTGTGCAATCTCATGGAAGCTGTATGGAATGCACTTTAGAATTCTTACTAATATAGCACTTATTTTGAAAACAAAATCTGTTTGTGTTTTTATACATGAATGTCATCTTATAAAAAGATAACATATGGCATTGCCATATATGTAACAATATAAAGTTTAAATAATAAAACTCTGATGTGTTACACTCACATGACTTTCTCTACTCTTGTACAAACTATTTATACAAACGCTTATTCTCCATATGCTTCATGTTAATTGAGATAAACATTTGCAGACTATCTTATTGCTAATTTTCTTGTAGATGTAAGAGGAATATATATTTACAAGGGCAATATACAAAAACAGTAGCCTTTAAGCACATACATATCTCTTATTAGCTGGTTGCTAGGTGCAGCACCATTCGCTTTGCCACAGATTAATATTCTTTGCATATCGAAGACAAAAAAATGAATAACGAATTCCCATTTGAGAAAAGTATTGAAAAATTTAAGGGAATAACAAGTAATATCTCGAAAATGGTTCACTAAACAAAAAAAATGTATATGACATAAATTGTGTATTTTAATGCGATCTACATTTTTTGTGTAGTAAAATTTTGTCTATCTCTTATGGTTTACCAGTTATGCAAAAGTCGTTCACAATAAAGAATACTTTTGGAGACATTCCCAGGAAATTCAAGATATACATTTTATTTGTCATAAAAATATCTTAAACATATGATATTTTAATCAAAATCGTTAGAGCCATTTTTGAGAAAATTAAAATTTTCGAAAAATCTTCCATGTAAAGGGTACTCTGGGGTGGGGGGATTTTCTTGAAAACCTTCGTGTCGCATCCTTGGAAGATACTGGACCTAAATACCAAGTTTGGTGTTTATCCGACTGTTCGTTTCTGAGTTATGCTGTTCACAGACACACACATGGACATGTTTCCAAAAATGCTTTTTTTGGATTCACGGAGTCTCAAAACATGTATTTCCGGTGAAATCTCGGTATCGAATTTTTGGGTGGAATACAATACTTCCCCTACATACTATACGTAGTAGAGAAAGTAAAAAAGTGTTTATGCCAAGGATTCAAATCCAGGGTTCCAATTACGAGACACGTGCATTTCACTGCTCGGTTACCATGCATACATCCAAATTGAAAGGCATCTTCCTACTTATCGCATAGCTTTGAAATGAATGCAGGATGGTATTAAATCATGTATTGTGAACACAGCATCAGCAAATGCTTCAGTTTTCCAAGTTGAACTCCCTCTCTGGTTTTTGTTCAGTTATTTTGTCTTAGGCTGTACATGAAGTTTCACATTAAAAATAAGCAATTTTGAGCACAAACAAGTATCAATCTCATCATACCTATTGAAATCCATTATTGCTTTCTCACACACACATATATATACTCAATAATATAAAGGCATTGTTTGCATCTTATTTTGGGCTTCAAATTCTGAATGCAGAATGCCAGTAATTTCTGCCTGAGTAGGTTCTTTTATTACGTTGATATTGTAATGAAAAGAAGCTAGAAACAGTGATGTGTATTGAATTTATTTAAAGGTGAGTCGGAATTGTAACACTAACATCACTTAAGTTTACTCACTTAACATGTTTCGGGAAACCGTTGTTCCCATCCTCAGAAGGTTATCACGACTCACGACTCAGTCGTGATAACCTTCTGAGGATGGGAACAACGGTTTCCCGAAACATGTTAAGTGAGTAAACTTAAGTGATGTTAGTGTTACAATTCCGACTCACCTTTAAATAGGTTCTTTTATGCCTAATCCAAGACAGGGGAGGCATAGATGCAATATTTGAGGTTTAAAATATTTATTATTGTTACAGTTGTAGCAAAAAAAGTAATATCAATGGTAGAGTAAGAATTTTCTCAAGGTAAGATTTGGAATTAAGTTTGATTTACAGAAGAATCTAAATTAAACAACATGTTGTATTAATATGGAGTGAAGGAGCCATGAACCCCTGACGCTATGCCTCTGACATACATAAAAATGTTATTTGTTTGGTTTTCTTTTCTTCCAGTTTCTGACAAATGAGCTAGAAACTCCTCCATTTTCCCCAAGGGACTTTCAATTTTCCTACTTTGTACATTCATATTGTAAGAATCACTACCATTTACGATATATATAAAAAAGAACACACACAATACTACAACAGCATATTATACCTAATCCAGTCTCAACTCACAATCTTTCCCTACAAGCAAGTGGTACGCCACAAAATACTTTTTATGAGTATAAGCCTAAAGGATCAATGTTCTTTGCATGCCAGCATAATATGTTCAGTTGCAGGTTGGAAAGAAATAAAAATTCAGCTGAAATGCATGGCAAAACCTTTTAATGTCTCCTATGAGTGCATCTTCAACATCATATATGATGATTTGGATGTGAAAAAATTAACAGCTAGATGGATCCAAAAAAGCATGAATACTGATTTTTAATGACAGGGTGACACCTTAAGTCGATTTATCATTTTGTAGGTGATCCTGACTTTGTGTATTGTATTGTAGCTACGAAAGAAATATCTGTTGCTATGATCCAGAAATAAAATGGAGGAATGGAAACATGATGGTTCACCCTCCAAAGAAATGTCTAAAAAAGTGGAGGGGAGGTATAAAAAGGTCTGGAAAGGTTCTTGTTAAGAACAAAGGAGGCATTTATAATGGGAAAAATGGAGGAATGCTGCGTATTCTGCATTACTGACCAAGCTTTGGAAAATAACAGGAAACGTTTCTCCCTTCACAAGATCCTGATTGCAATGCAGAGCCTAAAGAAAATTGGCTCTGAATTGATTGACCATCCTCCCTACTTGCCAGATTTAGCCCCTTCAGACTATTATCTATTTCCAAAACAGCATGAAGATCAAGGCCTAAATTCAACTAACACCATGTGCACACAGTAGAGGTGAGTGATGTTAATACCATGCTTTCCCTAGGCAGTATGTTGATTTTATGATATATGAGGGCGGATCGAAAAGTAACAGAATAATTTTTTTTACAAAAAATTGTAATAGTTAAAACACCAAACAAATCACAAATGAACTTAGACTTTTACCTACTTTTCGACAGACGGCAAGTTTCTCAACATATTTCTCCCATCGTGATAACAGTTTCAATATGCCCTGTTTGTAGAAGTCTGTTTCCTTGGAGTATAGCCACCTGCGGACTTCTGATTTCACTTTTGCATCTGTCACAAAGTGTTGGCTGGCCAGAAATTTCTTCATGGGACCAAACAGATGAAATAGCGGACTGTATGGTGGATGCTGGAGCACCTCCCAACCAAATTTGGTGATTTTCTGACGAACAGCAGCAGCAACATGAGGGCGAGCATTGTCATGAATTTTGACCTCGTCAGCATTCATGTGGCATTCGTCACAAAGGGCACAATGCAACTTCACCAAAGTTTTCATGTAGGCTGCAGCATTCACAGTGGTTCCGTGTTCAGCAAAGTCTACAATACAACACCATGCATATCCCAGAACACCATCACAAGCACTTTCCTAGCAGATTGAGTCACTTTGAATTTTCTCTTCACTGGGGAACTACTCTATACTTGTCTGCTTGGTTTTGAGCGTGTAGTGGTATGCCCACGACTCATCACCAGTGATGATTCCTTTCAGGAAGTCGTGCCCTTTGTGGTGTAGCGCGTTAGGTGATCCAAGCTTGTCATAATTCCCTGGCCCTTGTGGTTGTCTATCAGGTTCTTAGGCACCCAGCGAGCACTAACTTTACAAAATTTCGTGTCAACAATACCATACACTACACCATAGGAAATGTTGAACTGTTGCGATAAGGTTCGCAGTTGCACACACCAGTCATTCAAAATTGCCGCCTCAATGCATCTGACATTCTGCAGGGTTGCAGCTGTTACTGGCCTCCCAGAGCGTGGTGAATCACTAAGGTTCACACGGCCCTCTAGGAAGAATGCACACCACCTGGAGACATTGCCACAGTCCATACAATCATCCCCATACACGCCATGCATGTCCCTGTGAATATCACTCAGTTTATGCCCTTTGGCCCACAAATATCGAACCACACATCTGCTCTTCACACTTGGACGACAGTAACATGTGCACCATCTTTGTTGCGTAGTTCATGCTTCCCTTGCTAGAGCTGCACATGAAACAAAAAATACCCTCTGTAGTGAAATCTTAAAACTACATCTGTGTGAAATTGCAACATTCCAGCTACAATACCAAGACAGAAAAAAAATTATTGTGCGTTACTTTTCAATCCGCCCTCATAGATTCTAACGGATATAGTGCATATTCATGCATGATGATGGTAACCGAGAGACCATGCATGAAGCGCAAGAGCCCGTTGTGCCTCTTATTTTGGCATTAGTCTAGTCCAATGGTCCGTATGAAAGACCACGTTCTTGATATCTGCTGTTCTTATCTCATAAAAGGACACCTATGCACAGTGAAGCATTTGCGTAATATATGCTGTGAGGTCTTGATGCAAATGTGCAAGACATTTTCATACATAAAGGGTCTTGTGTAAGACCCATTATGCATAGATGCCTGCACAGTGTGTTGTGAGCTAAAAGATAGCCCACAACCCATCTGAGTTAACTCTAGTCACATTCAGGAGAAACTCAATTTCTGGTCAGGCCCTAATATTAGATCGTGGGTTATCTCATGTTTGACATTACTAGCAGACACTCCACAAAAGGGTTCAGGACCAGTTAAATCAAGAGATCCCCTCTTCACAAGAGTATCTGCTATCTCATTTCCTCAAATATCAGCATGACCCTGGAACCCAAAGAAATGCAACTGGGCACCTGGTACATAGTCTATCCAACATCCTCTGGCATTGCCACACCAGTCTGGATGTGGTTTTAATTGCCCTAGGGCTTTCGAAGCTGCCATACTATCTGAGCAGATGTACACATCCACTCGTCTGCATAGCATAGTGTAAATAAGTATAGCACAGGCTGGAAAACCTTGGCAGATTGCCCAAGGGTAATGACAATGCTGGTTCTAGGGCCATAGGCCCCAGCCCACAAGGCCACATGTCTTGAGCCACATCCTGCCTTTGGGAGAGACCTGGTCTCTGGGCCCACTCCCTGCAAGGTAAGGCACCTTCGTTTTATGCCAAGGCCACAATTGCTGTATATGTGTATTGGCCAAGATGGCAGTGACCTCAGTATTATGCCACTATGCAGAAACAGCGCAGGACATGTCAAGGGTACGTTATCACCTGTGAGCTATCCCAATTATTGCTTTGTCTTCTTGTGTGTGATTTCTTTGGGAATGTTATTCTCTTATTACTCCACGAAAATGCCTGCCAACAAACTCACACTTGAACAGCATATTTTTATGTACAATACATGAAAACTGAATCATGTAAACAGGTGTGTATACAATTCCAGCAGCAATTTCCTGGATATCCAGTTCTGGGTAGACACACTGAGATATTTAGTCAATAAATTTAAAATAACGGAATCACTAAAACGCTAAAAAATAAAGTTTATACGAACAATCCCCATACCTTAAACGAAGTTAAGGACAGTATAAAAGTAGAAATTATGAACATTACCCAAGGAGCTTATGCATATGAATGGTAATTTCAACCAACGGTTTCAAGAATGTCTTTGCACAGACACCACTTTCAACAACACTTATACGAGGGCTGATCAACAAAGACAGACTTATTTTTTCCTGTAGCTTCCGTGATAGTTTTGTATCTGTAACACAAATATTTGAAAAGCGGGTTTTTATGTATAATGTTGGTAGGCGGCAGTACTCTCGTATTGGTAGGTTGGTAGTAATGCTCTATTTTGTAGATCCTACGTGCATTTCGCATACCAGACAATGGAGGTGATGCGAGAGGAGCAGTACAGCGCAATCAAATTCTGTTTTCGTTTAAACCATACAGCCACCGAAACTTATGAAAAACTGAACCTGCATCATTATGATCCTGAAGGAAAACAAGCCAGCACAGTGTGGAAATCGCCAGCTTCTCCAACACCAAAAAAGGCAAAAGTTGTTCCATCTGCAGAGAAAGTGATGGTGATCACATTTTTTGACTAATGGAATGATTTACCAGCATGCAGTTCCCCCTCACACTACTGTTACAGCAGCATACTACATGTCAGTATTGGCTACACTGAGGAAGCACATTGCAAAGAAACGACCAGAGCTTTCTTGGACTGGGTGGCAACTTCATCATGACAATGCACGGCCTCACGTCGCAAATCGTCATGCAGTTTCTGGCTCGATTCAACATTACCTGTGTACCACATCCACCTTATAGCCCTGATCTTGCACCCTGTGACTTTTTTTTTTATTCCCATCACTAAAGGCAAAGCTTAGGGTTATTCGATTTGAGAACTCTGAAGCAGTGCTCAAGAAAAGTGAGGCGATTCTCAAGGACCTGACAAAGATTGGTCTGCAGTACGTGTTCAAGGACTGGCAGAGATGCTATAAAAAGTGCATTGAAGTAGGAGTGGACTACTTTGAAAAAGATCATGTAAACATTGAATTGGAGTAATAAACATCTGTGAAAAAAAAATCAGTCTCAGTCTTTGTTGATCAGCCCTCGTAACAAGGTTAGTACTCATTACGTATATGTTACTAACACTCGTGAATAAGTAACCTGGGAGTTATGGAACGGAAAACCACGCAGTAGAGTGTGTGCACAGCACACATTTGTGCATCCACAGCCTTGCATAAAACGAAGGCACTCTATTACCACAGTGTAGGATGGACTTAGGTTATACCTAGTCCCCATCAAATCCCCGATCTGGGTTGTAGAACACCTCCTGTAATCCAGAGAGCATCAGCAAGTGCCCGTTGTAGGGTAGCTTGAAACACCACTCCCCTACAGTCCAAAGGGGTAGACTGAGGAGTCATCCACCCCTTCCCTGTTATACATGCCATTCTTTGCAACGAATCCATCCTGGCACCACTGCCTTTGCTTAAAGGCAGGCCACCAAACCAGCGCCGCATAAGTTACTGACAGTTTTATAACTGAGATGTATAGCCATTTGACCACTTTGGGTCTCAGGCCCCACCTCAGTCCTATAGATCAACAGGCCCACAAAGCATTGTAGGCCTTTTTAAACCTTGTAATCAGCATGCTTTTTCTAACCCAGCATTCAGAAAAGCCCTAGATACTTGACTGCCCTGGAAGGTTTCAACTTCTTCCCAAACAGTGGGACTCTACCAAACCTGGCAACCTCCTCCTCCTCCTTGTGAAGATTATTGTTTCAGTCTTGTCCGGGTTAATAGACAAGTCTGTTTCTCTACACCATTCCTCTAGAGCCTGTAGGGAGCCCTGTATGATATCCGAAACAGTACTCGGGGAATCTTCCACTTGGTACAAGGTATGTCATCAGCATAGCCTTGAGCACGAGTTCCTCCCCTTACAAATCTGTCCAGCAGTACATCTACCACCAGATACTACAGGGTAGGTGACAAAGCTCCCCTTTTGTGTGTAGCCTCAGGGTAAGGTTGCCTTCATGAACATACTGCCCAGGGTCACCACAGCCTGCCAGCTTTCCAAGAAGGTCATAATCGTCCGTGACAATCAGACTGACTCCCCTGCTCTCCAGACATTTCTTAATGGTGCCTAAAGTCATATTATTAAAGTCACCTTCAGTATCCAGGAAAACTTTCATGGTGAGTACTCCACAGTCCAGTACCCTCTTCAGCCTCACCACAAGCTGATGGAGTGCTGTATCCATGGATTTATCCAGCTAATAGGCATACTGCTGAGGGTGTATGGGTCTGTCTCCACCAGTACCCCATCCCTCAGAAATCTAGCTACAAGTCTTTCCAGAGCCTTTAACAGAAAGGATGTTAGACTGGTAGGATGAAAATCCCTAAGTCTGCGGTAGGATTGCCTACCCGGCTTAGGTATAAACACCACTTCAGCCTGCTTCCAGAGGGAAAAACATGCAAGCCTCTTAGCCAGGCAGGCCCTGAATATGCTCACTAAGTGGGATGAAACGATCTCCCAGCCTTCTTGAAGGAGAACCAGGAAGATACCATCCATACCTGTAGTTTTATGGGGTTCAAAAGTTTAAATGGCCCGTAACAATCTCGGTGGCCACTGCCCAGCCTTCCCATGAAGGCCAGAATGATCTACACAAGTTTGGTTCTTGATTTATAATGCAAGCTTCGGGAAATGAGTCTCAAGCAACAGCCTCAAAGTCTCCCCCTCTGATTGTCACAGCACTGGAGGGATCCTTTATTCAGGCCAGCCTGGCTGTAGCACCGAAAACCCTCCGAGCAGTGTTCAAATTAAAGAAAGGATTTTAAGGTGCAGCACCTTTCCAAAACAATACAGCTATTTTCATACAAACAGATAATGCATGCATTTGGGGACAGGAAATGAAGCAAAATAAGCATAGTTTGTTACACCTTTTTGTGAGATTACCACATTTTGCACCTTTACCCTTCTATTCCATGCTTCAGCACTTCCCCCCTCCCATTTTTATCTGCGTTTATAATAGATTAGACAGATATTTTTCTCTTGAACAGGGTTTTGTTAATCAGAAGTCAATGATCAATAAATATTAAAATATAATTTATGAAAATCACCAATAATTATTCATACCCCCAGCAACAATAGTCAAACTGCAGCTGTGAAGTCAAATAAAATTTAAACAATGATGTTGCAACAGTTGAAACCTAAAATCAGTTAGTGCTAGCATGAATTTGACAGTTCCTATCTATTGACTGTGTACTGTCATGTTAACATTTTACCAGAACCGATTTTTCACAACGAAATCATGCCAAAAGTTAAGAAGGAGAAATTGTGTGCACTTTCAGAAGAATTCAAGACTCAGTTTATCGAAAATGATGGCATCATTCTGCGATGTGCTGTCTGCAAAGCAAGTATTGTAATCGATGACAAGCATCAAAGAAACGGAATAAACCAGCACATCCAGAATAACAAGCATTTAAAGAACTTCGTAAGTCAAAACATAAGCAAAATAATCTGATACTCTGAAGCCTTCGCTTCAGGATCTGAAAAGCAGCATCATTGAATGGGCGTCGTCCTCCGTGGTGTAGTGGTTACCAAGCTAGCCTCTAGTTCCCGAGATTGTGGGTTCAAACCCGACAGGGCGAAGGATTTTTTTCGGGTGTAAAAATCCTTAGCATGCCTTCCTTCAGAGGTCCCATGTTGTAGATTTACGGCACCTGAAAGAAAACCTCAAACCTGATAAAGAGGCCTCTGAACAAAATTACCGGTCTTTCATGCCCAATATAGAATGGGGCGCTAAAGACCACAGCAGTTAAAGAGCATCCATAAATATAACTCAATTATTGAATGGGTTTAGTGCGGATCTTCTATGGCATTAATCCAGTAAGGAATACCAATCCACAAGGTAAACAACCCTGCATTCAAATCATTTCTTGAGAAGTACACACAAAGAAAGGCTAATACCAGATATGAAAGCACTCTGAGAGAAAGTCTTGGAGAAAATAAAAAAGGCAGTCAGCAAACATGAAGTGGAATTCATTTTAGATGAAACTACTGAAGAGCTGCAAAGGTATATTTTGAATATGTTGGTTTTTCCATTATCTGGTGAATGGGTAAAACCTATGCTTTTTAAAATGTATCAACTTGAGAAGACAAATGCCTGCACAATAATGTAATCATTCAGTGACTCGTGCATGAATCTGTGGCCAGGGGGGATACAATGCGAAAAAGGCTTATGGTGACTGATCAGGCATGCAGTCGCAGCCCCATGTGTGGGAGCCAAACTTGAAGTGGTTTATTTGTTATTGTTGTGGTTGCACCACATTATGGATGCCAAACTTGCAGGAGATTGTTTCTTGGAGTGTTCGTCCCACGTACGGTACAAACTTTCCGGTGGCCTTCGCATCACGTTTAAAAATCAACTTTATATTTTAATGTTTATTTGTTATATATGTATACCTCGGCTGCATCATTAGTAATTTGTAAAGCATGTATCTCTTAGCAGGACTGGTACGGCTAAAGAATGAAGGCTTACACAAATTATAATCACATTGTACTTTGTTTATTAATCCTTCACACGATTAAATAACACTTCACTGATGTATCCTACTATAGAGCTGTGAGATTATTGTTATTTGCACTTTTTTTAACAGGTACACTTTATATTATTCTCGCCGTAATGAATTTTTATGTCTCCACTGAACCTGTACTGAGCGAACTGCTTGGTTACGTTTCCTTGTAGTGTCTCCCACCTGAATTTGCACATTTCCTCTATTTCAAGTCTCTGATTGGCTAAGTCTACTCCAATAGAATACGTTTATTTAACTTAGAGCTTCTCTAGTTTTTGATTGCCTATTTATAAACTGTTTTATATATTACATTATTATTGTTCCAAGAATTATTAATAGCCTTTTTAAACTTTCTAATTTATTGTTGTCTCAAGGTTACCTCATTGTTAGCAACTCTCGGCTTTTACTTTGTAATTCTGTTTGCTACAGAAAGCAGCTTGCTTCTATTCTCACAGCTCCTACATTGTTAAACTACGTAATACATTCACATAACATTATTATATATGTACTTAGCATAAACATAATACAATGACTGTAACGTACACTTTATATATTATATTATACACATATTGCTTTAAGGCGGGCTGCTATTAAATTTTATATTATATAATTAGACTGATATCATTTAAGTGTTAAAAATACTGCCTAAAATTGCCCCCTTTTAGAAGTATTTAAAAATTATGTTCTTTTTGTTTTGTCTTTTAAATATTTTCTGAAAGTCTCCTGAAAGAAAGAAACATAATCTTTTTATTATAACGCTTGCTATTTTTCACTGTCATTTTTTTTTTTTATGTAACACTCACTGGTTTTCACAACACTCGAGTCTGCCACATATTTGACACTTTTAAGGTCAACGATATGGTGTTCAATGACCTGAGTAAAGTTTGTTTATTCACTAACACAGCCACTATTAAATATACTATTTGCTAGACATTTAATACTTAATTAGGCATATTAACACTTGTTACCCTTTCTTTACAACTTATTTCTTAAATATATTTATATTTCTAACAATTTTATATCTTATACATTATAAATGTAGTTGCTATTCAGATTTATTATGTTTTTCTCACCAACAGTGGATTTTCTTCTATTACATCATTTTATCTATCCTACCCTTTTTGTTATACTGACAATTGCTTACATTTAGTAAAGATATTTTAAATAGTACCTTGTTCTTCTTTAATATTTTAAAATTTATTCATCAATTCTCTGTTCATTGGAATATCTATCGTAAGCACTTTAATCTCATATTGTTGTCTAGAACAGCTTTCAGGAAATTGTTTGTTGTGGTTGATTCTTGATATTAAATCACTGTATGTATTTTATTTGCCTGGAATATGTATAATTTCTATATCAAATTCCATTATAGCGAGAATCATTCTAGCTAACTTGCCACTATATAGCCTACATTTCTGAATGAAAGTCAAGCTAATATGATCTGTGTATATTTTCACTTTCTTCTGAAATATATATGTCTTAAATTTAAGTAATGAAAAATAAAATGCTCCTATTTCTAACATTGTTACTGATGCATTTCTTTCAACATTGGTTAAGCCACATGAAGCAGTACTTATTACATGAAACGTGTTGTCATGTTCTCTTTGCCCTAGTATTCCTGCATATCCTTGATAAGATGCATCCACATACAATTCATAATCTAATTCATCTCTTGGACATTCCAGCAGTATTGCATTTGCAAACAACTTTTTTACATTTTCAAAACATTTTTGTAGCTCTGCTGTTCACTTCGATTTATTTGTTTTCTTTAATAGCTGTCTTAAAGGTTCTACTTCTATATCATATCTTGGTAAAAATTTACTTTCATAATTCCAAATAAGTGTCGTAGCTGTCTAATATTTTTAGGTGGTGGTATTTTTAATATGACTTCTATTCTTTCTTCTTCTGGTCGAATGCCTACTTCATTAATTACATATCCCAAGAATTTAATTTCAGGTACACAGAGTTTAGACTTTTTTTTATATTTACGGTCATACCATGTTCGTGTAATCTATTTAATACGTAGTTTACATTCTCTAAATGTTCCTCAAAGGTTTGACTTATTATTAGAAAATCATCAGTGTATCTGATTAAGAAATCATCTGCTGTGTCACCAAAGATACTATGTATTGCTCTCAGGAATCTACTAGCACTATTTTTTAATCCATACGTGTTTACACAACACCTATACTGTAAGCCAAAAAGTTGAAAGGCTGTATGATCATGTACTTTTGGATCTAGCTCTACTTGCCAAAATGAAGCTGTAAGATCTATAGAAGAAATATATTTGCCACATGATAACTTTGCAATTGTTTGTTCTATACTTTCATTTTGAAAGTGGTCTGTAGCATGAACTTATTTAAATACATTCCATCTATAGTGATTCTTAAACTATTATCTTTCTTTACTGTCCAATAAACACTATTTACATGTGTATTGCTAAGCTCAATGGTGTTATTTTCTAGCATACTAGCTATTAATGTTTTAGCTTCGTTTCTTAGGTTTACTGGTAGGTTATTATATTTTCTTTTGAATGTTGGTACATTTTCTACGTGAATGTGTGAATATATGATGTACACCGTCCTGGAATTTCATTGAATACTTGCTTATTGTCCTCTAGTACTTTCTTCATTATTATCTTTTCATGGTCAGTCAGTATTGTATTTGTCATCAGTGAATCTGTGTATTTTCCAGTCTTCTATCTCTGTTGCATAGCTATTTTCTACCTACTCCAACATATTTTCTTCTACCAGTGGTTTCTCTGTATAAGGGTTCCCCTTGGTAAGGTCAATTTTCTGTTCATCGAAGTTAAGCGTCAATAATCTTTCATTATTTTCCCCGCTTGCTTGGACATTTACAATTTGTATGAATCATTCTTCCTTATATACTGCATTTTCTGGTTCCATTCTTTACACTCTACATACTTTATCTTTTATAAAAGGCACATAAATATTCTTTTCTTCTTTATTTAATATAAGTCTGTCCTTAAAATCAACTATCGCAGAGAACTCTATTAATACATCACATCCAATTATAACTTCGCATATTAAATTTGGAACTATTAAAAACATAACCTGTAATGTAATATCTGCTATTTGTATAGGTATCAATGATTGAGATTTAATAGTTTGGGCCATTGTACCTATGGCTACCCTACATATAACATTATGTATTGGCGCTGACAGCTGACAATTTCTTTGAGCAGATAGAGCTTGATGATCCTGAATCTATTGCAACATTTACTTCCTTTCCTGCTATAAAAGTTTGAGTATATACGGTGATTCATATTGGTTTTCACAATTCCCAGTGTTTGTATTCAGACGGTAACGATTAAAGTGTATAGATATTTTATTTTTGCTACTTAGAGCGGAAGGTACTGTATTGCCATAATCTACGTTAGGCAATACATAATTTAGTTTTCCTGGTGAGTATTTTCAGTACTTACAGGATTGCCATTTTGTACCACAGTTACTGTTATTTCATTATCATTAACATTTGTGTATGAGCCTCGCCCCCTAGCTCTTATTCTCCCATTATAATTGCTATGTCCTCCATGTGTATATACTTCTGTATTTGTATTGTGTGTGTGATTATAGTTGTGGTAATTTCCCCTGTTTTACATATTTCCTCTTTGCTGAAATCGATTATTACTTCTGGGTGAAGTAGAATTTTGCTGATTCGTCCTTTCCATTCTTACATAATTTATGTGTTCCTGTCTCCCTTGTCTTGAATCTCTGATATTTTGGGTAGTGTAATTGAATCTGTTTTGGCCCTGAAATTCATTATTTCTCCTATTTTCATGGTGATAGTGTGTATTGTAAGGCATTTCATTACACCTATCCTGTTTAATTTGTCTGTCTCGTCTGTGTGGACTCCAAATTTCGTTACTATTACTGTTTTCTTGCTGTTCTAATGATGATATCAGCTCTGTCATCTCATAAATAGTCTTAGGTCTTGCAATTAGATGTAGTTTTGTGTAGAGGATAGTGTCTGCTAATTAAACTAATAAGATAATCTGTGATTGACAAGTTCTCTACTATATTGTAATAACTTAGGCTTGCCCTAATCTTATGTTACACAGTGTTATTCCAAAACTTATTCATGAATAAAATTCTAAATGTTTCGAAATTCATTTCACTATCTGCTAGCATATGTAACCATTCCAAGGTTTTGTTATCCAAGCATTTCCTAACAAGGATCATTTTTAATGCTTCAGGCACATTCTTCAATTTAAAATATTCTACTAGATCATGAATAAATTGTGCTGGACTTAAGGAAGCATTAAAATAAGGTAAAGGTAATTCATTGAACTCAGAATGATAGTTTGACACTTGATTTGGTACATGCAAATGTGTGTCATCATTGTTTTGTGTTTGAGAGGCTGATGCTATGGAGAAAGCTGTAGTGCTCTTGTATTATTAGTTAACAAAGGTGATGCACTTCTTTCTGCATTTATATTATTATCATGCATTTGATTAGCATTTATAGACCTAGTTACATTTGCATATACCTTTGGTACACTGGTACTTAAAGCTTCAAAACTATTTTAAGTTTATCTATTTCTTTGCTTCTTTCTTGTACTTTATCATTAATTTTGTCTATCGTTGACATTACTTGTCCTTGCCCTGTGTTTGCTTCTTTAATTGCATTTGCTTTAGCCTTTTCAGGCATTTTACTTATTTCCCCTGTTAAATCTATTTGTATTTGCACAAGATCTGCATTTGTGTGCGAAAACTGATCAAATCAAACACTTCATATGTGCCCTAGACTTAATGGACGCACCAGCCATCAAACAGGCCCAACAATTAGTCAACAACAAAGACTTAGAGTTGGAACTTTTTGCAGTGTATGACTACAAGTATTTGCCTGATGTGATTCAGTTTGTAAGGAGGAGGAAGAGTGGAAGAAGTTGATGAATGTTAGGGACAACCTTGATGGATTTGCTAAAGACAAATTTGAAGAACAATCCAGATTTGAAAACCTTTGCAACTTTGACTGAATTTCCTTTACAGTGCTGACAAGATATGCTCCATTGGTTTCTATAGATGCCAAGCGGAGTTTATCCGTATATAAGAAGCTATTGAGTTCAAAGCGCCAGCAACTTAGTGTTAAAAACAGCAAAATGCTGTGTGTAATCCAGTATAACAAGTTTGTGAATTATTAGAACCCAGTAAATGGGACAAAAAAGTTAATGTGGCTGGTTTAAATCTAAATAAAGTAATTTCATCAGCACCTTTTTGTATGTATTTTCAGAACCTTTTTCCTCCTTTTCTGACCATAATTAGTACCTTAAAATCCTTTCACTAATTATAACAGAAGAGCCTTCAAGATTCCTCTGAGGCCTTCCTGATTTCTTTTCTGTAAATTCTTTGGAACTCCTTATAGGAGTTCCAAGTTGCCTGACACTTGTTGACCCTATACGCATTGTATAGCCTTCATGTCTTTTTCTTGATGGATCTTAAAAAAGCAATTCCATCTGAGTTTATCTTTAGCCCGAACCTTGTTTATGATGGGGCACTTTCTTACATAGGAAGACACCAGAGTGTTCATGAAGAATCCCACTTACTCCAGGTTCTCCGCATTTCTTAGCCTGATCTGGGTCCATTCCTCAGCCTCCCTTCAAGGTCCCTTCCAAAGTAGTCCCAATTGGTCCTCCTAGGATTCCTGTACAGGCGGTCCTTTTCTTTTCCATCCAGACCAAAGCATATATCTATGGTTGGACATGGTAGGTTCCAAACATGCCCTCCAGTCCTTCTCCTCTAGTATTCCAAAGGACACTAGGGATAAGCATAGGACCTCCTTCCTTTGATAATTAACAAAGTTCGGAACGTTCCCTTGGTTCACAATCTCAAGATCTGTAGAACTCGGATACTCAAGCAACTTCTTTCCTCTGCATTGATGTCCATGCTACCCCAAACATTATGGTAGGCGTTGGAGCCACAGCCAATCAACAGGTTGAGGTTTCTATCCTTGCAATAAATCACAAGGTCTTTGAGGCTCCTGAGGAGGTGGTGGCTCCTCGGAGTCATAGGGGAAATAGGCCAAGCAGACTACCACGTGATGTGGCACTCCACCCTCCTCATACCTCACTAGGTGTGCTGCTAGGCCTTTAGTAAGAAATCCTGACAGGTCACAGGTATTACCGAGTCCTGTAAGGTCACAGGCTCTCGGTTTTACTCCAGACAAAGTGCTGAAGATAGTAAAACCTTTTATATTTAGTCCCATGATACGGCCCTGTCGAAGCCAGGTTTCTTGTAACATGGGACATCTATTCCATACCTCGACTCGAGAGAATTTGCAAGGGAGTAATACTATGTTGCAGGTTAGCCTGAATGAAAGAAATCATCTTGGCTTGCCCTGCTTCACTTGAACCTTTTCCCATAGAGTCAGGTTCTCCTAAGATCCCCAGGTCCTCTTTTGGTATATATGACTCAAGGGGCAAGGTTCCCTACTTGGGCCCCTGCCTTTGCGCTGATTAATTCTGTGTCTCTAAACAGGGCACCTGGTTTTAGATACAGGGCCTGTTTCTCCACATCTCCGGGAGTAGCAGTTCCTGTATCCTTTACTACCTTGGTCTCATTGGCAAGGTCCCCTTTCGAGGGCCCAGCTGCCTGAATTTTGGACTCTTAGAGTCCCCTAAAAGGGAGCCCTCCGGTTTAATGGAACTTGGATCTACTATAGTTCTCACAATTTGGTAGGGATAACTCAGGTCCGCCCAGACAGAGCCCTGCATGCCTAGGTAAAAGTGTATGCTCTGAGAGGTCATCAAGTATCTCAGAAGCTCCATTTGTGACACATCTTCCCATGTGCCATGCACCCCATTGGCACAGATTGCATAACTCCTTAGGGTTGTGAAGTTGGTTTGCAGTCTCCTATTTGTTATTCAGAGACAGGCCTGACTCAGCGTGTCAGTAGTCAACCGATGCCGCTGTTTAGGTGCCAGCTGTCTTAATGCATCCAGTACCCACTCAAGGTCCAGTTTTAGGGGCTTATGGGCTGTTAGCCCAATCCAGAGGCATCCCCGCTGCAGATGTTTCATGCACCAGTCATATTCAGGGGCCAAAAAGTCTGCAATCCCATGGTTGGGCTCAATCCGAAGTGCATTATTTGGACTGGAACCAGAGCCATGCTCTACTATGGCACAGGACTTTCCAAAGCTATAAAGAGATTTTTTGAGATGAAAGTTTTTCACCAGAAGAACATGTTTTAAGGTTCACTGAAGGTCCCCCCTCCAGGAGTGTCATTTCTGTTTGGGGGGCACCAAGATTGCCTTAAGCAGTCTGTATTTGCATGCGAAATTTAACAACCCAATCTTTTAAATATGAAATATTTGTATTAAAAGTACAGTTCTAGTAGTTTTTCTTTTGGTAGAGCAATAATAACTAGTAGTTTTAATTATTTCTCACAACTTGGGGTGGGCAATTGACCCCCCCCCCATACCATGAAATAACCTCTTTAAAAAAAAAAAAAACTATTTTTTAGAAAAGGGTCTGGATAGCATAAATGAAAATATGGATCAATACCACATTCACCATCTTAAGTCCAAGAATGTGACATGATTTTCATGAAATTTCCCTTTTTAAGAATTCCATGTTGTATGATTACATTGTCCCAGATATAAGGGCATCTTATAGAGGATGCTTGAATGTTTCCAAGTCTTCTTTTTTCTTTTCCTTCGCAATTTGTTACATGGCTACAACTTCTAAAAGATTTTCTTCCATGCTTTCAATAAAGTTTGAGTATAACTTGTGCATGTTGTGTAACTAAGTACTTATTCCTTCATTTGAAATCAGCTGGGAAAACGTGTAAAGAATAATGTTATGGTGACAGAAGAATCAATTTTAATGAATGCTGTAATGATAAGTATATGAAATCATAATGGTAGAGAAACTTTTGGGACTGTACTTAAGATTTTAGAAATCCATTATGCATGTTGAATGAAGTGTAAAGAGTTAAAAGGTGATGCATTGAATCAGGGCCGTATTTAGGGTTCAAACCCCCTACCCCACCCCCAAAACTTCTGACAGTTTTATTTATTTAAATTCATAGCAAAACAATATGGGAAAATGTTAGGTAACAGTAGGTCTTATTGCTAGTAGCACATTTACAAGAAAAAGGGAAACTTAATATCGTCACCTTATATAGGTAAGGTGACCATACATTCCAGTTTTCGAAGCAGTCTCCAAGTTTTGTGGTGTACGGTGGAATATCCTCATTGTGGTGAGTTTTTCTTGTCTATATAATGTCTCCAAGCAATTTTCTTATCCATGTAACGTCTATATATTACGGAGTAGGTGCATGGTAACTGTGGGGTACTGTTAAGTTTAGATCTACTTGTGGAAAACCCTCACCGAAATTTTTTTCTGGGTACGGGCATGCATTGAATAAATAAACTTGGAAACACATTTTCTTTGAACTAAGAACTTCCAATATCCCCTTGTAATCCATAGGGCTCATTGTTCTGGGACTTCACTATTGAGACCATTATTTGCCTAATTCCAATTGCATTCAGTCTTGCTATATTTATTTCCCTCTTGCAAACTTAAAGCCTCCGAAGTGTTTATTGTAGGTTAGTTCTTATTACACTTGCAAAGCAACTTGATTCAGTGAATTTGAAAAGTGTACCTCCCATTTCTTAAATAATTTTCCACCATGAGAATTTGGAGACAAATTCCATTTCAGTTGCAATGAACAAATTATCTTGATTAAAACTAAACTAATTTAGCATAAGGGCTGTCCCATAGATATTAAATGGCATTAAGATGGTTGAACCCAATAATCAGTATACACTCTCAGACAAGAACGTCGTCCTCCGTGGACTAGTGGTACCGTGCTAGCCTCTAGTTCCCAAGGTCGCGGGTTCAAACCCGGCGGAGGGTGATGGATTTTTTCGGGCGTAAAAATCCTTAGCACGGCTTCCTTCGGAAGGGAAGTAAAGCTGGTGGCCCCATGTCGTAGATTTACGGCACGTAAAAGAACCTCAAGCCTCTGAGCAAAATTACCAGTGTTTCACGCCCAATATAGAATGGGATGCTAAAAACCATAGTAGTTAAAGAGCGTCCATAAATAAAACTCAATTTCAATTTTTTCAGACAAGAACAATCTTGTAAACAAGGAGGAGCTGACTGAAGCAAGCCATGTGTTTGATGTTACATTTGTGTACAACTTTTGCAACACTAGGTGTAGCAGCCTTAACTTGACAAATCAGTTTATTAAGACATTGCCACCTATGTGTTACAGAATTAATATTATTATATAGTAGCATAATGGTTTTTCAGGTTTCCGTCCTGTTTTATGCATTGCAAAACAATGCGCAATCATTTGCCTGTTGCCATTTAAGGTTTGCCTTGGTTGCATTTTATTTCAGCAGGACAGGCCTATTCCATGATAATAATTGACCATTAATTATTTCATATAAAGTGTTAAAGGGCTTTTGGGTATGAGAGATAAGGTGTAGGAAAATATAGTCGTAAATATCGAAAATTACTGCATGATAAGATCTGAATCAGCACTCACCTCCAGATCTATTTTGTTCTGAGAGGGCCATATGAAGGGTTTCAAGGCAATGATCTACTTATGTAAATTACAATAAACATGTTTCTTGTGCATGATATGTTACGCTCTATGAAATTGGTTAGACACTACATAGTAACTTCTAATTCCATCAAGTCACACATTTCAAATGTAATAGAAAAAACATGCATGGGAATCCACAGTCATTTGTTTTATTACTAAACCTGAAGGAAAACATACTGATGTGTTTATTATAGGATATAGTTGCTATATTTTGGAATTATGAGTGTTGAAGTAGAGAGAGAAAATGGAAGTTAAAGGCAGATGAGCAATTTGTTGCCCTTAAAATTTGTTTATAGATTTGCCATACAATTCACTAAACTGTAACCAAAGCATAACAGCACAGAATACTCTAGGATTATTACAAAATGAACTTAAGTCTGCTTTATGAGTCACGTTGAATTTATTAATAAAAAGAAACAATGCACTGAGGGTAATTTTTCAAGGTATAAGTTTACAAGAATCTACAAGCTGCCAGCATTTGGTGATACTTAGGAAATTGTTGTATGTAAAACTTTTTTCAAACAAACATTACAGATTTCTGATGGTAAAACTGACTTCCCCTTGAAAAAGAAGCAGATAAGACGAGGTCTAATTGCAGATAGATTTGGTTGTCATGAACTTCGTAATTAAACAGCTCAAGAGGACATTTGTTTGTGATTTCATCAATGAATTTTCATCACACATGTCATCTCATCACATGAAAGTTTGAGATCTCTTTTTTTAGATTTTTCAGTGATTGCAAAGTCTTGATCACATTCATCAAAACTGTGTTCTTTCTGTAAGGAAAATTTTTTGGTCAATTATCTCTAATGTTTGAAAATTTTGTAATAAATGTATGAGAAGTGACATTTAATGTTGCAATTTTGACACCTACAGCTGCCACTTTACAAAATCAAATGATTCACCTCTGTAGGAATGCAGTTTTGTATATTATAATCCTGAAGCCTACATTCCAAGCCACTGGCTGAATGTAATTGAAAAAGATATAGTGAATCAAAGGATCTTTTTTGATGGTAGCAAAGTAGAGTGGCTTAAAACATTTTGGATCAGAATTGAAAAAGGGTAATCTAGATTTCTAAAAATGAAGCAGAGACATGATATATCATTTTCTACATTGGACCTAAACAGAAAAGTAAAGGGGAGCAAGAGCTCTTTTGAAAACATTGCACTACGCTTGTTGTTTACAGAAGGAATGGCATTAACACAGGAAAAGCTCAAAGATCTTATGGATTTGTGTCATTACATTCTACCTGTTCATCATGAATTTTATAGGAAGTGGCAACACTGAAGATTTCCTATTTAGAAATCAAAATGGAATAGTTAGTTTGGTATTTCCTCTATTTTCATGCAAATATGTAAATAATTTTGTTCTATAATAATTACTGCATGCTAACAAATTGTGGCACTTTAGTTTGAAAACAATAATTTTTATGCCAGAAATGACTAAACATTTTTAATTTGAAAAGAAAATGTATTCTGTTTTATGCTATACATGACTAACAGTTACAGTACTTTAAAAACAAGATTTCTTAATTAAGAAGTTCATATTTTTCTTACTGTCTATGATGTTTCACACTTGTAGGTTGCAAATAAATGTGTGCACTTACTGTGGATTTAACTATTCTTTCGTTTATCCTACTATATCTTGAAATTCATCCTTCTGGCTTAATCACCTTTGGCTTGCAACTCTTTATATGTTATAAGGAGTGCAGCATATTATCCAAGTGTTCCATTACTAATAAGTTAACCTGCATATTATTTAGCAATAATAAGTTAATAGTGTATAACTGCTGTCTTCTGTTTAATCATATTTCTACACTTATGACTTGTAAGCATTCCTTTCAGAATTCATGAGCCCAGAGCACATCTGTGGTATATGAACAGGATACAGTCAAATGAATCTAAACATTGTATAATTTTCTCTTCCCAAAAATAATTTGAGCTGAGCAATGATTATAAAACTACTTGCAGTACTGTACATCTTAGAGAAGGTTATTGTGAGGTAGTAACATATATGTAGTGAGTTGAAAGTGGTGTCCATCTACACGAAGACATTCTTGACATTGTTGGACGAAATTACCATTCACACACATAGGGTCTTGCATAATGTTCATTATTTCTGCTTTTATATTGTCCTTAAGTTCATCTATGGTGTGGGGATTGTTCCTATAAGTTTTATTTTTTAGCATTTAGTGATCCCATTGTAAATTCATTGATCAAACATCTCACTGTCTCTACCAGAACTGGATAACCAGGAAACTACTGCTAACATGTCTACACATCTTCTAATGATTCAGTGTTCACGCATGTACCATACATAAAAATGTACTGTTCAAGGGTGAATTTATTGGCAGGCATTTCTGTGGGCTAGTAATAGAATAACATTCCTAAGGAAATCACACACACAACACACATATTGTTGAAACACTTCACAGCTCAAAGACAAAGCAGTGACTGATAAGCATACCCTTGACATACTCTGTGCCACTTCTGCGCTGTGGCATAATACTGAAGGCACTGTATACATTCTTTTTAAGTATTTTTTTAGGAATATTTTAAGCTATGAAATCCAAGGAAATGCTTCAACTCATATTTTATTTTGTTCAGGTGCAAATATTTAAAAAAGCATTGAGATCAAAAGCTGAAATTTTGCATGTGCTTTTAATGGTATATCTAAAAATATGAACTATTATTGTGCAGCATAACTAAGAAGTTTAGCTAGTTTTACAGAAATTATGAATTTCAATTTTGAAAAATTTTAATTGAGTTGTGGGAACAGAATGTGCCAAATTAAATAATTTTTTTTTATAAACAATTTGGTAATCAGAACAAAGGTTTCAGTCAAGAGTTGAGTAATGGCTTAAAATATTCCTGAAAGATCCATTATAATGCTGTATAAATGCCATATTCCCATACCACAGTTTAAAGTAATAATTCACTAAGAATAATAACAGAAGCTGTAAAAACAACACCAATTACAGTACCACAACGCTTCACAAAAAACATGGCTATAGAATTGGAACATGAGTTGAAAGCAATTACTCTAGCATAAAAACTGCAAGTCAATAGAAATAGATACAAATGGTACCACATGGCAGATACTATAATTTGAAAACTCAAATAAGCTTCAGAACATACATTAATAACTTAAAAAACAAGAATATAATTACAACAAATATAATTGCAACAGAGGTAACGAGTCCAATAGAATATATTGATATACAATATCAGAATGACCTGATATATACAATACACAAACAAAACAATATACCAGATGAAATGAGAGCCATAGCAATAGCTATGGAAAATGGAAGATACCCAGAAAAAGAATGGCTCTGAATATATACAGATGGATCCCTCATCAATAAAAAAAATGCCAGTGCAGGAGTATACTGTAAACATTTTGCACAGTATGTAACATTAGATGAAACGTCAAACCACTATGATGGAGAATTAACAGCTATAAAAGCAGCATTACAGAACATTTTATATAGACCATAATAAAACAAAAAATAGTCATCTTATCAGACTCAAAATCAGCCATAGATGGAATAGTAAATTACAAAAATAAAGCAACAAGAAATATTAAAGAAATAAGAAGCCTAATTAAAGCAGTTGAACCTAGAAATCATGTCACTCTACAATGGATCCCAGCTCTTGGACTTTTGGGCAATGAACATGCGGATCAATTAGCAAAGAAAGGTGCAATACAACAAATAAAACCTGTAGGACAAATAGAAATAAATAAACAATTAAATAACATTAAACAACATTTCAAAAGACAGCAGAGACTTGATGAAGATAAATTAAAAGATAAAGATTATAAGACTATTAAAGATAGAGTTGATATACAAAAAATCTGATGTGTTACACTCACATGACTTTCTCTACTCTTGTACAAACTATTTTTACATACGCTTATTCTCCATATGCTTCATGTTAATCGAGATATCGATATGTCAATCTTATTGCTAATTTTCTTGTAGGTGCAAGGGGAATATGGTAGGCTTTAAGCGATAGTCAAATATTTTAAGAGATGGTTGCTATGTGGAGTATTCCATTCTCTTTGCATGTCCAGGACATTTAAAAATGAATAACGAATTTGAGAAAAAGTATAAGTATTGGAAAATTTAAGGGAATAACAGGCAATATCTCGAAAACGGTTCACTCAACAAAAAATATGCATATGACATAAACTGTATTTTAACGCGATCTGCATTTTTTGTGTAGTAAAATTTTGTCTATCTCTTATAGTTTACCAGTTATGCAAAAGTCGTTCAGAATGAAGAACACTTTTGGAGACATTCCCAGAAAATTCGAGATATACATTTCATTTGTCATGAAAACATCTTAAAAATATCATATTTTAAACAAAATCGTTAGAGCCATTTTTGAGAAAATTAAAATTTTCGAAAAATGTTCCATGTAAAGGGTATCCTGGGGTGGGGGGATTTTCTTGAAAACCTTTGTGTCGCATCCCTGGAAGATACTGAACCTAAATACCAAGTTTGGTGTTTATCCGACTGTTTGTTTCTGAGTTATGCTGTTCACAGACACACACACGGACATGTTTCCAAAAATGCTTTTTTTGGATTCAGGGAGTCTCAAAACATGTATTTCCGGTGAAATCTCGGTATCGAATTTTTGAGTGGAATACAATACTTCCCCTACTTAGTATACGTAGTAGAGAAAGTAAAAATGCCAAGGAAGACTGCAGTGGCCTTATTTAGGATGGCAACTGGCCATGATTGCCCTCGCAGAACATCTCTATAAAATACGATGCCTACCTACACCCAAGTGCACTCTCTGTGAAGAAGATGTCATCCTGAACAAACAACATCTCGCCAAATGCAAAGGCCTTAAAAGTGATAACTTACAGATTTTATATTGGGAAGCCAGAGGGAAAATGATGCAGATCAATTAATCCCCAGTGCCAGTGGTGAACAACAACAACAAGTTTAAAGTATGAGTAAGTTGATTTTTATATATTTATTCAGAAGTGCTAAGCAAGCAGTGGAAGAGAGTGGATTGTGTTGAGGAAGCTCCGAGTGGAAGAAAAGAAGGGCTTAAGAAACTATGGGAATCAGTATCGAAGAGTACAGAGGAAGAATTGGAACCTTTAATAAGTTAAAATGGAATGATTTTAAATAAATAAAGGTATAGAAGAGATGGTAAATATGATTCTTCTCACATGTATAATAGGCATGCTACTGGTAATTGGTGGAGTCGAAATTAATCCTGGGCCAAATGGGAATCGAAACATCATGGACAAAATTTTGACTAGTATAAAAGATATTGATGGAAATTAGGAAACAAATTTAATGGTGTAGAAAAGGAACTAATAGATATCAAGAGAGAGATTAAAAATGAAATGCAAGATATAAGAAATGAGGTACAGAAAATCAAAAGAAGAGTAGAGCTGTTGGAAGAGACACCGCAGATTCAGTCTAGTTATAACAGGAGTGAAAGAAAGGAATGGAGTATGGCCTGTTGAAGAGGTCAGAGAGATTATAGAAGGAAAGCCTGGAATGGTGCTACAGGGCTGGGAGATTAAGGAAGCATGCAGAGTGGGGAGATCAAGAGGAGCCAGAATGATAGTTGCAAGATTTACGTCAGTGCAGTTTGTTTATGAAGTGTTAAAGAAAACAAAGGAACAAATATTTTCATAAACAGAGATTTATCAGTGGAACAACGGGCCTTAAAGAAAGATTTAATACAAAAAATGAAGCTGGCAAGAATGGAAGGGAAACGGGCCGTCATAAAGAACTTACAGTTGTGTGTCGATGGGTGCATGGTGGCTGGATGCTAAAGTGATATAAGGAGCAGTAGATTGCAGGAGAGGAAATGATTTAGCTAAATGTATCCAAGATCAGAGAGAAGGAATGCAGATTGGAAGGAAGTTTAAAGAGCAATTGGAAATTGGAGGAGAAGGATGGACACATGGAAGTTACGTCACTGCTGGCAGGAAGAAGATGGTTGTGTCAGAGAAGATTGGGAGATGATGTAGTGAAAACGTCAGATTAGAGTGACGTGAGGGTAATAGCTGGCAAAGCCAGGAAAATGATGTCATTGAGGAGGGAGGAAGGAAGGTTAATTGCCACGTGATATGGTTGTGGGCAGGGCAGAGGCATGGTTTTAGAGTGGCGAAATGGTGGAAGAAGAAAGCATTGTGTTGATACCCAATGGGAGTTTATGGGTTCTGGATAGAAATAAAGCGGGACCGTCAAGGGACCCAACAGGAATAGATTTATGGAGTAGGAAAGTGTGCCATACATATAGAAATAGGGCAGGCTCTGAGAGAAGTATGGGAATACGGAAGCAATAATAATGGAGGAGTTAATATTAGAATAGGGAGGGAGAGTGATTATAGAATGAATATGTTGTGGAAATCAAACATGATCTAGAAGGGAACATATTAGACAAAGTAAAGACAAGTGTATTGATAAGCAAGTGATAGTTTTATATGAAATCGTGAAGTGAATGATTTATTTATAAAGGACGGTAAACACGGAGAGGGCTAGGAGGGAGAGTTACATTTTTTAATATGAACGAGTAAGTGTCGTTATGGCCGATCAGCACGGGGTATATAATAAGTATTTTTTAAGGTGTTAAATTTGCATCTAATAGTTACCATTTCCTGCTGGTAGTGGAGATTCAAAGACGATCAGAGGAAGTAAGGGAAGGAGATGAGAATGGGAGAAGAACACTAAGCAGTATAGTGACTTTAAATGAGAAACTGTTAGCGATATGAAGCTAACTCAACACACATGTTGTAAATGTGGAAGCTTGGGTATGATCGGCAATAGGAGCCAGGGCTCGATGCTGATCATGCCCAAATGTATTGTATTAGCTCAACACTCAATAAATATATCATATATAAATCATGTATTTATTCATGTACTAATCCCCTTAAGAATCATCTCTGGACTGCAGATACATGCCTACAAGGCAGCCAAAGCTATACCAAGAGGGGACACTGAAATTTGTAAAGGATGTAGACACTTATTCTGCAGCTGCTGTAATATTACATGCTGAAGAATAAGGCAAGCACTAGTAGTTAGTTGCTGTTGATTTCCAATTTATTAAATTTTTAAAACAAAATTAGTACTCTCAGCAAATATTTCAGGTTGTTTAATTTCCAAAAATTTAAGGCAGTTTAGCAGAAGGGCTAGGATTAACGGATTTCATACATTTGTATAGCTAGATAATGTAATAAGAGTCTTTCTTACCTGCTTTAGTCCCTGAACTTCAACTCACTGTTATTGTAGAATGTCTTGAAAACCTATGCTAACAAGGTCAGATATATATTAGCTTGTAGTTTATTAATTTTTCCTTTGCAGTGTTTTAGTGGCATGTTTATTCCTGTTAAAACCATCTATGAAAATGTATTGTAAGCAGCATTGTTTTTACCCTGTTTACAGTGGTTGTGTGTTCATAGGAGGAAAGGGAATGCCTCTTCATTTTGGAACTAAAGAACTTTTTTCATTTAAATGTCACCCTTAACTATCCTGTGATATTTACAGCTTTCACTTGTGAAAGAACTGTTGTTATATACATTAAAACCTGTATTAAGCATTCACACATGGTTCCATTGAAAATTGTCTTAGAGAGGTGGTTCCTTAATAGAGGTGAGAATTTTTTTTTTTACACATGTTCAAACTAATTAGGCATGTAATATAAAGAACCTGAAATGTGATACGAAACTGTTTGTAGATCCAGGAACTTGATCCCTTGTTATAGAGTGCAAGTGGTCGAATCCTTTAAACAATAGCATTCTTCCTCTTCAGATTTCCTTGAAGATTATCCATGTTTCAATAAGTACATTAACAACTTTAACAGACATAGTGAAGTCTGGTTTTAGGAAAAGAACTCTTTCGATTCTTAGAAATATACATTCTGAGAGTGAGAGGAGGGTAAATAACAGATTCACCTTCTTTCTCGCACACAAAGCACTTCACAGCCAATCTTTTGTCAAAAGTCACCCTCTAACCCATAAACCTATGTTTTAACAATGTATGCAACAAGTTCCTACCAAGTACCCATCCCATCTTATTCTGTAGGATATGGGAGAAAAAATTACCACTTGAGATTTGTGTGGTAAAGAGAGATGAGGCACATGGTCAAACTGCACACCTGCTGAGGCAACAATAGATTTGAAGACAATTTGTGGAAGTGGAAAGGGTGAAAAAAATGGGTTCTGTACATCCATGTGTGCTTGGGATAGGTATGCTGAAGACCTATATTATCACCTTGAAAAACAACTTTAAAAATCCTGAAATTTTCAATTAAATAAAAAGATGGTCTTTGAAAAGGGGTGAAAATGAATAAAATAGCTCACCAAAGGCTGGTTGCTGCTCAGAAAGAGCGGGGATTAAAAAATATATTGCTTATATGTGTTTTTAAATTGGTCGTTAAAAGACGTTTTACTGTATTGATTTATTAAGTGCTACAACTGAAAGAGTTCTGCTTAAAAAAAATAATAATAATACAGGCCCATGTTAGAAATGTCTATGAATGCAAAAAATGCTGATTGATAGTTTTGTTTGCAGTCTTGTTAACATACTTCTTTGGACCTATACAAGGAGTATAACCAAGTGTTGACAACATTCTAGTCTTGCAAGAAAAAGTAAGCATGTGGAATAAATTAAAAATCTGTGTAAAATAGTGTGCACAATTGATGCAAGTTGCCACTAATTAAGGGAAAACTGAAGTCAAATAACATTTTCTGTACTAGAATGGTGTATTTATTCATATTAGTGCAAACACTTCTACCAGTTTGATCATTACATGCATACCTTTTTCTTCATTAAATTTGATTATATGTTTAATTTTTAGAAAAATTTAAAGCTCCTACAAATAACATTATTTTAACTTAAAGCTCAACTGCGTATCCCCACATGCTTGGGCAAAATAACTATAGTGTTTATCTTTTTCATAAATATAGTTTATGAAAACAATATTAAATATATCCTAAACATTTTTTGCCCAATGAATATAAAGTCTCTATAATAAAAACTTTTTATTGAGTTAACTTTCATAATGCATTTACATATTTTGTAGGTATAGAGATTCAGGAGCCTCTAAACATGCATTTCTGTTGACATTTTGATATCAGATTTTTTTGGGTGGAATACAATAACTTCTCTATCTACTATGCATGTGGTAGAAAAAATAATATCTGATATGTTGCATTCACATGACTTTTCTACTCGCTCTTCCACAAAATTCTTGTTAATCCGAGTTGAGCTTTCATTATGCATTTACATATTTTGTCATATGTATAACGATACAGTAGCTAAAGCGAGTCAGATTTTTAAAAAGTGGATCTCTGTGTTATGTCTTTAACATTCCATGTTTCTCATATAAGATGAGAAAAAAGTGAATTGTGACATACCACTTGAAAAAAGTATAAGTATTTGAAAGATCAAACCTAAAACAAGGAATATCTCAGAATTGGTTAACATGACAAAAAAATTTTTACTTAAATTGTGTACATAGTGAACTGGGTGATGGTGATATGAAATAATTTTGAAAAATAAAA
The DNA here is from genome assembly GCA_030765065.1 of Deroplatys truncata. NCBI lineage: Eukaryota > Metazoa > Arthropoda > Insecta > Mantodea > Mantidae > Deroplatys > Deroplatys truncata. Next base: position 95,233,055 of record CM060984.1, on the reverse strand, counting down.
TGAGTCATTTTTTGGCACACTGCATCACTTGTATAATTTTGTGATGTTTCTGGAGCTTTTAAACCAGTTTCCCAAAATTATGCATACAGTGTATTATCCCAAAAAAAAACTGACTCATTTTATTTCTTAAAATCACTAAATTGTGAGCTTTAACAAGATATACTTTTTTGTGTGGTAAGATTTTGTCTCTCTTGTGGTTTACAAATAATACAAAAGTTATTCAGAATGGCAAAATTCAAGATATACATTTTATTTGTCATGCAAACATTTTAAAAAAATGGTATTTTAATCAAAACAGCGACAGCTATTTTTGAAACAATTGGATGTGTTACATTCACATGACTTTTTCTACCCTCTATTATCATTATTAGTGGGTGTACAAACTAGTCGTACTAAAATTTATTTTTATATCTACTTCATTTTAATGCAAATAGCTATTTTGCAGAAATAGCCACATTACATTTTGTTATAGATACAAAGGGAACAATGATAATTAAGAACTGGATGCTATACACTGGCCTTAAAATTCCATACTGTTTCAATGGAATCACGAGAAACAACTGAATGTTGATAGGGCTTTAAAAGAATGGCTGATGCTACAAAAAGAAGTTAAATTGTGTGTTTTAAAGAAATCTTGCATTTCTTGTGCAGTACATTTTAGTCTATTGCTTAACATTTACCAGTTACACAAGATTATGCAAAATTCCTTCCGAATGAAGAGAACTTCAATGACTATTCCCAGAAAATTCAAGATATACATTTTGTTTGTCATTTAAATATCTTTAATATATGGGATTTTATTCAAAATCATTAAGGCCATTTTTTAGAAAATAAAAAAGTTCGAAAAATTCTCCATTAAAGGGTAGTTTGAGGTTGGGGGATTTTCTTGAAAATCTTGGGTGTTGCATATTTGGAAGGTACTAAACTTAAATACGCAGTTTGGTAATGATCCGACTACGTTTTTGAGTTATACTGCTCACAGGCTTATATGTACCTTTTTCTAAAAGTGCTTTTTCTTTATTCAGGGAGCCTTAAAACATGGTTTTCCTGTGAAATTTCGTTATCAAATTTTTGGGTGGAATGCAATACTTTCTCTACCTACTAGGTACATGGTAGAGAAAGTAAAAATAACAAAAAAAAATTCCATGTAAAGGATAGTTTGGGATGGAGGAATTTCTTGAAAATCTTGTCACATCCTTGCAAGATGCTAAACTTAAAACAGGGGATTATTATTTAACAACAAAAATTATGGTATGTGTAGTTCAATATTTGAAGAAGATGCTAGTGATTGAAATTCATAAAATGCTTGAAATATAAAAGTGAAAAAAACCAATCTAAAGATTTTGAATCCTAGTATTAATAGCATACAAAACCATAAAATAGCCTTTTAAAAATGGGCATTAAATTATCTGATAGGAACAAAGGAGGGCCACCAAGCTTTCAGAGAATGTTAATTGTACTTATTAGTATTTTTCACAAAAAAAAGCAAAATCTGAAATTTGTCAAAATGACATTTTTTACCTCATTCTCTCTCTAACAGAAAATATAGACAATATTCCAAGAAGAAATAAATTTATATATAGGTAAGCACTATACGAGGGTAGATCCATAGGTTTCCGGCCTAACCATTTTCTAGGTATGATATAGAGAAAAACCATAATTCATGTTTCAATATAATTACCCCTCACATATTTGAATCAATGTTTCAATCCCCCTCAAAAAGTCACTGAGAGCTAGATCTGGGGTGTAAGGTGAATGGTCGACGTCCTTGAAGCCACATTTCTTCACAGCTTCCTTTGCAACAAGAGCTATGTGAACAGACACATTGTTGTGAAGGTTTCCTCACCTTTTCTCTTTGATGAAAGCATATAGCCTGTGCAGTAGGCCAGCATAGTACTCCCTATTTACTGTGGTGTTGTTCTGTTTATGTAAAGCATTCCTTCGCAGTCCCAAAAGATTTTGGCCATGGTCTTCTTGATTGACTGAATTCTTTTAGAGGTGGTGCTTTGCCAGGTTTATGCACTCCATTGATTCTCTTTAGGATAAGGGATCATAGTAGAGGACCCTAGTTTCATCTCCTGTAACAATGGTTTGCAGAACTTCTCTCTCGTTGCCACAGCAGAGCCCCAAAATTGCCTGATAACTGTTTAAGTGTTCATGAATAATTAGGACTGTTGTTTTAGAAAGGCCCAACCTTGCTGCTATTTTTTTAACTTTGAGCCACCAGTCTTCCATAATTTCTCCTTCCACGAGGGATGTTTTCAGGAGTGAGCACCTTGAAGGGCTTTTCATCTTCAATGCTTTCTCAACCCATTTGAAAAAGCAACCCATTCTTTTATGGTAGAATATGAGGAGGATGCTTCCCCATATACACCGTCCAATCGCTGTTTAATTTCATTTGGAGTAAGTCATTCTTTTGTGAAGAACTTAACAACAACTCAATTCTCAGTTTTGAACACATCACAATCTACATTTAACCTTCTTTATGCAACTATGTCTGACAATGGAGCCGAAGTTACAGCCGCAATTATTTACTTAACAGATAAGATGTGACACCACAACAGGATTTTATTGACTTCCCTTCTACCTTTTAGTACTTTTATACTTTTAGATGAACATGGATTATGCTGAAAATTTAGATTTAGGCAAGTTATGCAACATAACCACACCTTTTGTTGAGAATGGGACAATATTTGCTTGTCTGTCAGGTGACAACTATTTGAAAAGAGATGTAGGAGCTGCCTCTTCTCTTGCCAAGTGCATTATGGTTCACCTTTCACTACCAGATTGAGATTCTTAGTCACTGAGGATGGTTTTGGAACATACATCATAGGTGATTCATAAGGCAATTAAGTGTTTTTCAGCTGTACCTACTAAAGCAATGCAGTGCATCAATAAGTTTATTGGGAGACCATGCACAGTTTTATTTGTTCAGCCTTGTTCTTGGAACATGTATATATACTGTAAACCTTTCTGACCTCCCCCCACATGTGTGCTTATGATGGTCTATATGAAGTAAAAACCATAGTTTTTCTGATCCACTCATTTTAATGCTGGTGGCCAGTCCTTTCCTCCTTTCCTAAAACCACTGAAAACTTGATTAATAGTAATAATAATAAAAAAAAAAAAAAAAACAGGCAGCACAGATTGTTCAAAAATAAAGAAACCACTAATTTGTGAGCTGTTGGTATTGACAGGGATTTAAGTGAACGTGTATCTGGATTTTCATGAATAATTGATCTTTTTACATTGCTTTGTTCCAGTGTGGTAAATTTTGTTAGTCTTTTTTCTGAATTGAATTTTAATGGTTTTATTCAGTAGTTCTTAAAGTGTCATAAGCAACGTAAAATAAAGATTTGCTTCTTATATCCTAATCGATATATATTAGTGGTTCACAGCAGTACCTATCCAAACAAATATTCCTTCAGTTTTATTGTATGACAAGCATTCCAATAATTACAAATTTACATTTGAAACTAGTAACTGTGAAGTGCAAGAATTTAACAATAAACTGACTTTATTTTCATTAACTATCTTCACATACTTCATTGCTAAAGAGCTTGTTCAAGGGTTATTGCCCTCTTCATCAAATCTGTGTAGTCAAAATATATAAGTTCTCACACCATCTTTAAGAGATACAAATCGATAAACACAAGTAAACAAAATTAATAGGGCAAGAACTTGTTTCATAAAACTATTGTAACGAGAGATGAAGCAACAAAAATAACATAGATTGTTTTTGAACAAGAGTTACTAAGTTGAACATGGTGGCCCAATAAGGGCTGTAAGTCTGTTGCATCTTCTGCCTCCTCCACACAGGATATCATTGGCAGAGGGTATTAGTGTTTGGGCCAGAGATCACCTCAGGAAGAAGCTAGACAAAATTGTCACCTATCTCGACTCCACAAGAAAATTGACGACATCCTCCATGGACACACAGCCAAAACCCTCATATGCCTCAAAGAGATAGAGGAGCTACTAGTCCCATCAGATGATGCCAGGGCTAGATGACCTTCTCCCTATCCAAAGCCTCATTTTGCCTGATGACCTGCTGATTTTGCAGACACCTGATTTCTCCATACATCACCCATTCATGGATGAACAATACCACAAAGAAAAGAATGTTGTCAGGTCTACAGACATGACAGCTATCTTCCCGCCACTGTGGAGCAGATCCACTCTCCCCTAGTAATCACATACAAACATTCGGTTTGCGATTGGTGGTACCAGACACCACTTTTACCAATAAAATGCCCAATAAAAAGAGTCACCACAGAACAAGATCCCTTCTCTCCCTAATCCTTTATCCTAGCCAGATACCTATATATACCTGTTATCCCTTATGCCTTTATTCCTGTTTTCCCCCAAAAAATGATCAGCATGGCAAGTCTCCCAACTGCTTGGGAATGGTCTGGAAGGCCATATTGGCTGTGAATGTATAAGAAGTTGGAGTAATGGAAGGAACCAAATATACCATAAACTCCCCAACAGTCATAAGTTGCTTTTACACATACCTAAATGATGTAAAGAGTAGGAGGAGCAAAAAAGACTTCATTGTTTCACTATGGCATCACTGAGGTACAAAGCAAGTGGAACAACTGTTAGTTTTTTTATTTATTTACTTTTATAATACAACAACAAAGGTATAATAAAATAGCTTCAGAAGTAATTATTAAAATTGTATAGCTTCAGTTAAAAATAAAATATAGAATTTAACTACAAACAAAGCATTATTGAATCACTCCATATAGAAATAGCTAGTCACACAAGTTCAGTTCTGTGTGCATAAAAATATTTTGTTTTAATAGTAGATGTGCACTAAATTGATTGAAACTGTGAGGGCTGTGTCACAATGATTGATTAATGTGAAACAACATTGTGTTATCTTACCATTTTAGAGGCCTTCTAGACATGTACATTCTTTTCCTTATTATGGAAGGCACCAAATGCCAATGCTTATTGATTCTGTGGGTACTGCACAATGATTGCCATATTGCACCTAAGACCCCTGTATTGTAAAATCTCCAAACTTGCAAGGGCTTCTTTGTTTTCCCAAACAAGGCAACATCAGGAGAATGAGGTAGATAACCTAGTGCCTACCAACTCAATAGCAGCCATAAGATAGGATTATCATGCAGTGCAGTACAATTATGTTCACAGGAGTTCAAGTTTCTTATTTTGAATGTAAGACACTGCAGTTTTATTGCAGGATACTTAAATTTTTACAAAAGAAAGCTACTTAGAAGTTTTAAACACCATCTTAGAGCAATTACTAAGGATAGCTGCTTTCATTTGATGCATTGTTGCTACTGTTGCCCAGCAGAAGGGTCATAATGGGTTGGTCAAGGTCAGAGCAATCTGGTTGTAGAAATACCAATTTTTTAAACCCAGAAATGGAAGTTACAAATTACTGATAATTATGACAGAGTCCTCATGTAGAGTCTTTCAGGCTTGTGCATTTTAGTAGTAAAGAGTTCTCTGAAATTTTTAGTAACAATTTCATGCAGAACTTTTGTTTTAGTTTTATCAGACATTCTGCATGGAGCAATTCAGTTCAGCATGAAGAATATGCTAGATAAATTAGTGAAGCGAAATCCCTTTTCAAGGGAACGTTTCAATGTACAATAGTATGCTCCATAAAGAAGCTTTGTAATAACACAGTATAAACAGTTGTGTTAGAACATATATAAAAAAAAAAGGAATGCATAAGTTCAAAAATGGTCAGACTAATTTCTAGAGTTCTTTTTTAACATTTCATGCATTTAGTAAATGCCATTTTAAAGAGCTGTTTTTTAAGCAATATATTAAGTATTATCACAGTATCCATAGTTGCAGCTATTAGAATATTACTAGTTGCATTTCTTAGTAACGTTCACTGTGTCTGTCAGAATACTTCCCTGAATATTTACTAACAGAATAACGATCACTATACCGATCATCTTGATATTTATCTTCAGATTTGTAATGTATTTCAGGAGAGCCAATACGTTTCTGCCAGTGATGTGTCCAATACAGGTCTTCTGGTGATACATCCTTAGGTGACTTGGCATCCTTACACACAATTACGCAGTATATAAGACTGCCAATTAAGGTTAAGAAGCCAAATACCAGGAACACAATGCCCAAAATCCTGAAAACAAACATCAGTTTCATAGCAGCATAACATTTGACAGAATGTTTTTTAAACTTAATGGGATAGCAAGATGAAAATCAGTAAATTTTTGACATTCTGATTTTTTCAGAAAAGCTACACCAAGCTCATGGAAATAAATTTGCAGAGTCCAGTAATCCTTATGAAATTCTTTAATGTAATAATCTTTTTAAATGTCTGCATCACTTATGTTCCATCCTTTCTTTTTAATCACATGGCAGTGTTTTACAGAACTAGCAGCCATTTTATGTCAAAGTTTTTGCTTTGGAAGCACAATGCTTGACATTCTGGGACACATTCTTTATGAATTACAATACCCATTTAGCTCTAAATGCTTTGTATTTAAATACATTGGTTTTTTGTTATAAGAATGTTTCACCTTAGATTATAAATGTTCAGGTTATATTTTATTTTTGCCCTCACATAAGAAACATTTAATAAACAATACTGGAATTTAGAGAGTCCTGTTTTCTTAAATGCTAAAGCATGATATTATCCCATATTTTCAAATACCTGTACAAAATGCTCTCCAATCTAACACAGATGTTTTTTAGAATAAATATTTTTAAACACTGTGTTAAGTAATTGTTTTCAAGTTCACAGGGTATATTTATTATTATAAAAGCAGTATGTAGTAAAAATACTGGAATTTTACATACATAAATTGCAGGGATCAAAATTTCACTATAACATTCCATTAAGGAGTACAAAAAAAATTTAAATCTGTGAGCCATAAAGCTAAGAAATGAAAGAAATTAATTTGTCATAATTTCCTGCCTGTTTCTTTCCTCCTAAAGAACTGTACCTACTACTTAAATTAACCTTCTGTTTATTTATTTTAAATCATATAATATATAGAATAAAACAGTGTTATTCTAGATCATGTCAAAGTGTTACAATAAAATACAAGTGAATAGTGGCTATCATAACTAAGTAAAATGCAAATGGTAAAACATAAATTATATATACAGAATACTTATTACTTTATGCAAATTATAATTATTACCATACAAGAATAACAAGAGCCTCAGGGTATAGATGCAACCAAGTTAGCATATTTGAGGAAAATTTGTGCTATGATTAAAAAACTCTTGAGAGTTATAAAAGCAGCGCGTTAATAAATACTTTTTGAGTGCTTTTTTAAAATGGTTTATGTCAGATATTCTCTATAAATCCATTGGCAATGAGTTAAAGAATTTAGAACCTGCATTGATGATATTTTTATTTCCAAAAGTATCCCAGTATGAATTCAGAGAAAAGTAATTTTGTTTTTGAGTAAAATGTCTGTGCACATTTTTGTTTAGTTGAAGCGTTTCACTAGACTTTTTAGCATACATAATAATAACATAATTTTTATATATTATACACAAAATAGCGGTCAAATTTTGAATTGTTTAAAGTATGGTCTACAAGATTCAAAACTATTTATTCTGGCTAAAACTCTTACTGCTCTTTTCTGCAGTAGAAAGATCTGTATGAAGTATATTTTTGATAAAGATTCCCATAACATTACCCCATATTCTAAACGTGAGTGAAATAATGCAAAGTAGTGCAAATCATTTGTAGAGGTAACATGTTGAGTTCATGTAGCAGAAAATGGTCTTATTAAGTTTGGAATAAATTACTCTAATATGGTTTTGACATGAAAGATTATTGTCAACATGAATGTCTAAAAACTTCATATTTTGAACTATGAATATAGTTTGAATGTTGTAAACCAGTTTTAAACCTTCACTGCTGTGGTTATTTCTATTTAGTGCAAGTAGTAAACAGTGTGTCTTACTGACATTTGGATTAGATTGTGGATGTGAAAATAATTTTCCAGATTTAGTAGTACCTCTTTACATTTATTATCGAGTTGCTGCATAGTTTCTGCTGAAATGAGAATAGTGGTCTCATTAGCATAAAGTGTGACTTCAGTACCCTGTGTTTTAAGAGATCATTTAAATAATTTATGTACAATAAAAGTAATATAGGTCCAAGAATTGAACCTTGCAGTACTCCATACTTGGTGATCTGTAATGAGGATATATGAAGGGTAACACATACATATATATGTTATCTTCACTACCAGGTGATATGATTTCAGTTCCTTGTTTTCTCTCTATCAAAAATGACTACCCATTTATCAGCAATTCCTCTAATTCCACAACTTAGTAACTTATTTAGTAATAACTTGATCAACACAATCAAATGCCTTAGAGAGATCAATAAAGAGTCCTAGAACCCTCTCTCTATTATTCAGTTTATTAATAACACTTTTAATGTCTTCATTATTGCATCCTTTGTTGACTTATTTTTTTGAAAACCATACTGTACATCGTTAATAATTTATATTTATTAGTAAAATTTAACAGTCTATTTAGGAAAACTTTCTCTAAGATTTTCGATAATGCCAATGTGATGGTAAGTGGGTGGTAATTGTTTATGTCTTTAGGATTATCCTTTTTATATAATAGTTTTATTTTATCTTTCTTTAAGCAAAAAGGGACAGTACCTTCTGCCAAAGAGGAATTGGCTATATCTAATAATGGTTCCTAATATAATATTTTTACATTTTTTCAGACTGTTACTTGTTATATTATTGAATCCTGTAACATACTTGGATTTAACAAGTTAATTATTTTAGCTAATTTATTTCTGTCTGTAGGTCTTAAAAATAGTGTGTTTGTGTTATAAAATTTACTCCTAAATTCACTTATGTTTCTTTGTTGTTTATTTTTTACTGAGCTGCTAATCATATTTGTATAGTATAGGTTAAAACATTCAGCTATTTCTTTGGGATTCTCCAATAGTTTCCCCTCTGAGTTTATATGCATGATAGTTATCAAATTTGTGGAATTACCCCTTACTTTATTAACTAACCCCCAAGCTGCTTTAGCCTTATTTTTGGAGTTTACAAGACTGCTTTACAACAGTTATACAACAGTTTTGCTTTTTTTTTAGTACATCCATGTAAATTTTTCTGTACTTTTTAACATAATTTTTTAAATTTGTACAAGTTGAAGTTCTTTCCATATCTGTTAGTATTTGAAGCCCTTTTTTTTGGAAATAGCTATGCATTTTGTAATCCAACCTAATTTAACTGATGACCAACAATTTTACATTTTTAATTGGAAAAGAACATCAATATGATAATTTAAAATCTTTTGAAATTCTAGACATTTATATTTACTGTTTCTGCACTCTGCACCTTCCCCCATTTTTCTTTATTTAAATGTGTGATTAGTGATGGAAACCAAGATTTGTCATAGATTCTCTTTCGTTTTCCTCTTCATGATGTACAGTATCTGACCCTTGTAGTCTGAAATATTTGTTTCAATAACCTCTGCTTTTAGTAAGTCAGTGTCAATATCTGTTATTATATTATCAATACATGTTGCTGAGGATGGTGTAACCTTTGTTGGTACTTGGATGGTGGGGATGAGATTAAAAGGCATAAGTATAAGCATATTTGTCTAGTTTCAATAGATTGAGATTAAAATCTCTAGCTTTAACCGTGTGTTTATTTAATATGGTTACATGATCAAGTAAGCATTGTAATTTGTCCATAAAAATGTTAAAATCTGAACCTGGTGGACGGTAAACACCTATGACAATGCATCTTAATTTACTAAATGTAACTTCAATGGCAGCAATTTCTATAATTCTTTCTACCAATAAGTCCTGAATGTGCTTTAATGTCTTACGTTTATTGGCAGTGAATTTGCTAAAAAATAGTGACCCCCGCTTCCCTTGTGAAAAATCTGCCACACACTTCTAGTCAGCATAGTTGGTGAACTGCAAATTATCCCTTTTTTATACCACTTTCAGTTAATATTAGAATGCCTTGGTTACATTCATGAATTATTATTAGTCCAATATGAGATTTTTTTATTTGCCACAAATGGAGCATTTTGGTGCAAAATGTTAAAGAAATTGCTTTGATGCTTATCATGTACACTACTACTGCACTATTTGTAGTTAACTTTTACAGTGCTCTGGCTCAGTTTCCCTGATAGGGTGATGCAATCGTATTATATAGCAACAAAGCATTTTTTCTTTCCTTCTTTTTTTTCTGTTTTACCTTCAAAGGAGAGAGGCTTTCTGAACTCTCTTAGCAAATGGCAAGATTGTTTATGGTTCATAGAGCTGCCACATGAATATAAACATAATTATATTTGTATGTTCTTAGATGTCAGTAAAACCATGTTTATTTCTGTTTGGTTTTTATAATGCAAATTTGTTTTTTTAATAAAGTAACAATTAAGAAGCAATGGTATACTGGAGGGTTTAGGGTTGAAGACAGAGACCTATGAAAACACCAAGATATATGTAATGAAAGGATAATATTTGTACCTATGCTTGAAAAGTAATTGAAAAACCCTCTCAAGAAGATATTGTATATTTGCTATTCTAAAAGCTTCTCCCATCAGTTGCTTATACATAAGCTGAAGAATGAAGGTACATTTTTTGTATGGTGTATCTATTTAATAGTTCATTTGTTAACATAGAAGCGTATTGTATTTTTTTACAGTGGTTACTTTCTTTCTATCATATACTAGCTGCCATGGGTGGATTTTTAAAGCTAAAATGACAATTTAATTATTTAATTTACCTCCTCCCAGTATGCTTTAAGAAATTATTGCACAATGTTCTAGAGATTTGTATGGTAAATTTTTACCTTTACTCCTTTGGACTGTAATTCCATAAAGCCACATGATATCCCTAATAAGAGAGAGAAATTCCAAGATGTTCTCACAAATGGGACTGAAATAATGGAAGATGTATTTCTGACTTCCTTAATCTCCTGCCAACAATAATTTCACAAGTTCAAATGATGTATAGCCTTTAAGTACCTTTTGGCCCTGTAACACTTATCCATTGCCTACTTCTAACTTTGTCCATGAAATGTATGGGAGCAGAGGCCTTTTTATGATATGGCAAAGGATGTATTTTTTTATGGCCTATGGGTAGATTCAAAGCGTTACAGATTTTCGCCATATATATGACAAAGTATTAAATTCTATAACTGAAGATTATAGATTGAATGTGCCTTGCTAAATGGTATACAGTGCTATGGTAGACCAGAGCTAATCTGTATGTTTATCCTTCATGATCATGGTCCCCTTTCACTGGGCTGTAAGAAAATGCATAGGATACAGATTTAAAATTTTATTATACCACTAGTGACCTCTAGTACCAGCAGTGATAGGCACGAACCTTCGGTAATTGATGCAGTATAGTGCTTGTTTACGTAATATGTTTTACGTAAATTATTATAACTTGAAGATCTTACATTTTGCTGCTTTTGTTTTGTTTGGTTACATAATTTTAACTGCTCCACGTATGGGAGCCAATTTGTAACGGTATTACTTACAAATGTTTGTTTACATCAGTGTTGAAGCCATCTTGTGACGTCATTCATTTGTTTAGTTTGTAGCTCCATCTGGCGTTAGCAATTTGCGGTTCCTAGTATCAGTTTTTGAAATAATTCATTTCAAATGTCCTCCGGCTAGCTATTATCTTATCTTGGGTCGAACATGTGTCTCTATACAGGTTGTGAAGCGGAAAGGAATCTTTTATCCAAAAATTACACTGATGAAGAAATTTGTTTTATAATTTTTATTGTCGAACACGTTCACTATCACTTTTACATATTGATCTAGATACTCGCCAAACTGAAACTGTTATAATACTTCTTACTGATCACTTTTAATTCACGTACTTCAACTTTGTGTAGAATTAACTTTATAATACTTTAGATTTTCGTAACTTGTGAATCTATAGCCGACGTATCTCATACAAATATGTTGACGAACTGACGAACTTAAGGCGACGTGTATTGCACAAAGAATTTTGATGAACTGGCCTGAATACGACGTGTAATGTATGAATGCTTTCGGCGAACTGAAGTACTGACTGATGACGTGTAATGTGCTAGGAATTTTGATGAACTGCATAAATACGACGTGTAATGTATGAATGCTTTCGGCGAACTGAAGGACTGACTGATGACGTGTAATGTGCTAGGAATTTTGATGAACTGCACACAAGCTACCTCGAACCTACCCTATTTATACGCCTGCATCAAGATACGCCTAAAGATTATAAATGAATTACTATTGGCTAATAAAACGCGCCAACATTAGCGTCTATTTTAATATCCAATGAAAACCACGAATACATATTGCTTTTAGGGAGAAAACATTCCAGAAACTTCCACCGAAAACGCGCCAACATTACGTAACTTCCTCGTTTCCAATAATGATAAACAGCTCACCCCCCTCGCTGCATTATTGCTCTATTATTGACAGTTTCAGTAAAGCCGTATAAACTTATTTCCCAATAATAATTACAATTAATAAACATCTGAAATCAATGTCACATAAAAATGCATATTCATATTACAATCATTATTTACATTAAAGTAATTTGTGATACAAATTACCGCATCATAATGGACGATGTGAGCTGTTTTTAAATTGAATTTTTTATTTATGGATGCTCTTTAACTACTATGGTCCGTAAGCGTCCCATTTTATATTGGGCGTGAAAGTCAGGTAATTTTGCTCAGAGGCCTCTTTATCAGGCTTGAGGTTCTTTTATGTGCCATAAATCTATGACACGGGACCACTTGCTTTACTTCCCTTCCGAAGAAAGCCATGCTAAGGATTTTTACACCCAAAAAAATCCATTGCCCTCCGCCGGTTTGAACCCAGAACCTCAGGAACTAGAGGCTAGCTTGGTAACCACTACACTGGAGAACGACAACGATGTGAACTGTAAAGTCAACTCCTTCACATAAATTATTTGTCTTGTTTATGTTCAATGGCTATGGGATATGTTTTCCATTATTTGTGATAGTTGTTTATAGTTCACATTATGAAGCATAAACTATAAACAAGAAATCTGCATATAGCCTAGGAAGTAGAGTTCTTTGCTTTAATACATGTTAATTGTAGTACCAGAAAGAATTTTAACATGTGTGACAAAGAAGCAGTACCACCAGATCTTCAAGGTTTCTTATAAAACAGAATTCCCATTTATTTTAAAATCAGATAAGGGTTTAAAATTCCCAATTTGATAGCTTCATTGGAAGTAAGGGAAGGTGTTAATAAATTAGGAACAATAAAATATGTGGTAGTATAATATCCTCCCCAGGATTTGCCTAAATCATGAAAAATCCAGTCAGGGTGGCCTGTTCAATAGGAATCAAACCCAGGACCCCCAAACCAGTAGCGTAACTAGAAAATTATTAAGGGAGAGGGTTTTGTATAGAGATCTGTTTTTGAAACAATTTGTATCAATTCAAATGATAAATATGAATTGATTCTAAGTTGAAATATTTAAATAAGGCAATTTTGTATTCATAGATTAAGGTACAACAATTGGAATAGGCTATTTGCATAGTCTAAGTGGCAGATTTACTTACCAGACAAATAGTGGCTCAAAGAACTGGATTACAACAACAAAACCAAGAGTGATAAGTATGATTCCAAGGTTAATAAGGAGCATTAGGCAACAGATCCCTTTTGTATTGGGACAGAATGGGTTAGGAGCTGCCATTGTCTCCACCATAAGTCCTCCTTTCCTCGATGTCTTGGTCTTGACAGTGGACACTTCTGATGCTGCCCGACCACTGCGATATGAATAGTGGCTTGGAGGCCTACTGTGATGACTGTAACGAGAGCCTCGGCTGTCAACAGAATTATTTAGATTAAATATAGGCAAAATGTGTAAAAGAAAGTCTTATGAGTACCTTTTTTCACAATATTCTGTACCCATTACTAATATATGATTACAGCATATACCTATTATTCTTTATAAAATCCTCATTCTTCATCCATTTTGTGTTAATCAGATACATTTCTGCTTAAAAACTGACCTGGTCTTTGTCATAAGCAGGATGCAGAGATAACATTTAACTGTTTATATCATACTGATACATTATGAATCTGCACAAAAGGAATAATAATGTGCCCCCCCCCCAGATTTTTATAGATGGCGGTAATAAGACTTGGAATATCTTAAAAATACAGCTGCAAATATTTCAGAAATAATTAATGTCATGTAAAACATTATTTGATGTGAACTTTATATTTTAATAATTCCTACATCTTTGCTGTAGGAAGTTTCATTTCTGTTATGAAATAAAGAGGTCAAAACCAACTATTTATTGAAAATTCAAAACATGCATTTATTCATTATGCTAATAGCTAACTTAAGGCATTGTGAACAAAATCTTTTGAGAAAATACAGGGAAAAAGAAATGTACTACATAAATAATTCTCTGCAATGGGATGAACTTCATGTATTTCTAATGAAATCTCATTGTGAAATTTTTAGGTGGGAATTTATTATTTCTTAACTATAGATAAGAGAAAGTAAAACCTAACTGCCAGTTTCAAGTACAAGAATCCAAAATTGAAATTGGAATCTTGCTACAGAAAAACAGTTTGTGATGCAGATAGACATCTCTGCTGAAGTGAAGTGGTAGGTATTTGTACTGTCACACAAATAAATTCCACCTCTCATTCCCATTGCAATCTTTAATCATACAGACATCCAATTCAGTGAATTAGTGAAGGCTGTCCTGTTTACTTTATCTAGCACTTATCTATGGAAGACAGAAGAAGTACCTATTCCAACCAAAAATTGGATATTGAGATTTCACTGGAAATATACATTTTGAGATTCCCTGAAATCAAAAACAGTATTTTTTGTAAAAGTTGTGTATCAAAACAGTATAATTAAAAAATGGATGGTTGGAGAAATACCAAATTTGGTATTTAAGTTCAGCATTTTCCAACAATATGACAAGATTTTCAAGGAAGTTCCTCCTCCTCAAAATAGGCTTCACATAGAAAACGTTTTATTTTTTATGTTCTCTAAGATGGATCTAATAATGTTGATTTAATTACTGTATGTTTAAGATATTTACACGAGTAATCTTATTTTGAATGAATTTTGTGTAAGTGATAAACCATAAGAGATGACAGAAACTTACTACACAAAAGCTATCAAGCTCATTGAAATAAACAGTTTATGTTAAATAACTTCCTTCTATAGTATTGGCTGTTTTCAAAATATTTGTTGTTACAATTCTAAGTTCTTGCCAAGATGAAGTGTCATATGGCATCTATAAACATCTTATGCATTCTTCTTTTTATGCACAGGGTTCATTAACAACATTGTGTTTTGTTTTCTGTATTGTGCATGCAACCAAGTCTATTTTTGCTTATCTTGAAATTATTTGTAGTCAGAAGTTTATTGTGAGTAAAGTGCCATGAATAGAATAATCATTTTAGGTAAAAAATACCATAATATAGAACCTTCATTTGGGTATTGTGCCAGTTGGGTGTGCTTGCCCTCTTCAGTTGCCCTTTTTCAAGTTAATTGCCTTAAGTTGGTAAGGGTTTGTCATGTCTCGGTGGGCACTTGAACAACTTTGAGTAGCTGGTTGAGCTGGCTTCTCCCTTGCCTGGGGATTTTGTGTGAAGATGGGTGTTTTGAGGCTTGTCATTCCAAGAGAGTTGTGGGTTCCTGCTGTCTTATGGTGAGTTAGCCAGCTTTGTGTTCCTAAAGCTCATAGGGTTCTTTGAGAGGGTCCTGGGAGGGGGGATTGGTGTTTCCTGTTTGTACTGATGCATTTTCTCTGGATGGATGCCTTGGAGGAGTGAAGTTTCCCCTTTTCCTTTTTATGTGTCCTAAATCCTTCCTTTCTCCACCCTGCCTCAGTTCTCCTTTTTTATGTTGGCTTTTTGGGGGGAGTATTGTGCCAGTTGGTTGTCCTTGCTTTGCCCTCTCAAAGAACCCTATGAACTTTAAGAATACAAAGCTGGCCAGAGTCACCAGAGGACAGCAGGAACCCACAACTCTCTCAGAACAATAGAAACCTCAAAACACCCCTCCTTACACAAAATCCCCAGGCAACTCCCCGAAGGAGAAGCCAGCTCACTCAAACAACTACTTGAAGTTGCTCAAGCATCCACCAGAGGCATAACAAACCCTTACCAACTTAAGGTGATTAACATTGAAAAAGAGAAACTGAAGAAGGTGAGGACACCAACTGGCACAATGTGTAGCCATATTACAGGGAATTGCTTTCCCTGAACTGCACTGTTTCTAACAGGTTCTGTTCACTTTTCCTTCTCTCCATGTGCTGGTTAATCAGTTGATGCAAAGTATTTGTACAGAGGTTGATATGTTGTGGGTTGTGTTTCAGTGTTATAATGTGTTAATACCAAAAGGCTCCATATACTTTAGCACACAGAATCTGCATGTATGATTCCTATGTGACAAACTCTTGTAGAGAAGTGATATGGCAATTTATAGACAGATTCCTTCCTATTCATGTGCCTCATAGAGAAATGGCTCGTAATCTTGTGAATAATTTTAGGGAAACAGGATTATTCTTGATGAGAAACTGAAAGTAAATCATCATGTTCTTACACAGGAAAAAGTCAGTGACATAGGAGTAAAGTTACAACAAAGTTCAAAGAACTTTCTGAGAACACTTGCTCAGGAATGAGGAGTTTTGCAAACCTCAATTTGAAATGCCACTAAACTTTTAAAATTAAAACCCAATAAGATAACTGTAGTGCAGAAATTGCAACCACATGATAATGTGAGTAGAGTTAATTTCTGCAATTGGGTATACTATTCCTAATAAATTAGGGAGAATAATTGCTTTAGTTATATCTATTACAATTCTATCTTTTTGGATAATGCTAATGATCGCACTATTGATGCACATTTTTTTATGTATAAAGCCTGGTTTTATTCACATGGTCATGAATTAATGAATTTTAATGTAAATTTTCTTAAAAGATGTGAGAGATGTGTGGTGGTACAAGGGCATCATTTCCAAAATATTCTATGACAAAGGTATATGGTTATTATTATAATTCATATCAGAAACCTTAGCGATTGAATTTAAGGAGCTATGAATATCCAACTTTGTCAGAAAGCAGCATGCTTCCCAGTGACAAGAAAAAAACCGTTAAGCCAGCCACAAGTCAAAAGGCTCTATATATAAGAAAATATGTGAAGTTGTAATCGGTAGAGTAATAAAAGGTGTGATGCATCAGTTTTTATTTTTTGTCATAGCATTTTAATAACAAAATTGCATGTTCTTTCAATTGCACTTTTGAGGTAAGTTTTGGAATTGAGGGTTTGATATTCCCCTTAAGAGATATGAAAAATTATACTAGGTTACAAATGAAAGCTATTTTTCTGCAGTACGATTAAAAATAGGTAACTTTTACTAATTTCGGTGTGCAGAATTGAAAAATGCATTCGATTTTTCTATAGCACATCTTGTTTTGGCAATATGACAGTGTTCAATGAAAATATAATTGTAAAATTTGCAAAAATATTACACACTGATATACAACTTTTAAATAAAATAAAGAAGAAGAATAACATGAAAGTGTACCTGAATCTGAGAACGTATGTTAGTTATCTTGTGTACCTCATTTTCTTTTCCCATGGAACTTAAGTGTACGTGATTTTCTCAAGTGTTCTCTGGTAGGTTCATCATGTGCAACACCCAGGAGTAATCGGCCATCATATGTATATCCCAACGTCCCTGATAACATTGTTCAACATCTTTCAAGTCCTGGTGAAACCTTTCACCTTGCTCTTCACTGACAGCTCCTAAATTCAACAGGAAGTAGTCAGGATGTGACTTGAGGAAATGAAGCTTCAAACTAATATTACAGCTTAGCAGTCTGAAATTTTCCAGCAACATATTTCTGACAATTTCTTTGTATTGAGGGTCTTTCACATTGCCCAGAAATTTCTTAACAACCTCTCTGAATCCATTCGATGCATCTCTTTCAATTTCATTCATAGAACTGGTAACATTAACATCTTTCATCAATTCTTTATCTGCGGCCCATCAAGTACTCCCTCTCTGATTTTAGCCTGTGACAATGATGGAAACTTTATGCATAAGCATTGGAAGCATGGGCAACTTTTGTCAAGTGCCTTCACGAATTGTTTCATCATGCCAAATTTTATGTGTAATGGAGGGAGTAGAATTTTTTTGAGGATCTACAAGAGGCACATTAGTAACATTTTTTTTTATCCAGGTTCCATTTGCTGCCTCTCAGGCCATTGGTCAGTTTCCCAGTGTTGGTCCCTCACCCTGCTATCCCATTCACAAAGAAAACAAAGGAATTTTGTGTCCCTGTTGTCCTAGTGACAGACCAATGACCTTCAAGTCACCACATATTTGCCACTCATGGTCGCGGTATTCTTAATTTTCTCAAGAACATGCAAGTAGTATTGAAGCTAACTTGTTGCCATCATGAAGTAACACTGCCTTAAGACTTCATTTGGACGAATCAATAAAAAGACGCCAGTTACTTGGCTCATATGCTTCCCTGCAGAACTGTTGATTAAGATTACACATGTCCACACAAAACACAAGTTGATCTTCTGTGTAGTACTTGTGGGACTGTATTTTGCGATTCTTATACCACAAAAATGTAATGCCAGGTGATAACAAATTCTTCTCCTGCAGTCTTGAGCCCAGTAATTGATGCGGTATAGCTTACGTATTCTATTTTACGTAAATTATTATATCTTGAAGATCTTATAGTTAGCCCCACGATGTGGTAGCCAATTTGTAAGAGAACAAATATGTGTTTACTTCACGCGAAACCATCTTGTGTGACGTCATACGTTGGTTGGTTCATTTGTTCTGTTTGTAGATTCCTCTGGCGTAGCAATTTGTATCAGTTTTAAATGTCCACCGGCTAGCTATCATCTGATCTGGGTAGGCATGTTTTTCTTACAGGTTGTGAAGCGGAAAAGGAATCTTTTATCCAAAAATTACTAGTGAAAAAATGTGTTTTATAATGTTTTATTGTCGAACACGTGCACTAACACTTTCACAGATTTATCTAGATAATCGCCATAATGAAACTGTTTATAATAACTTCTTATCACTTTTAACTCACGTACTTCAACTTTGTATATTTAACTTTAGAATATTTTATAAGATTTCTCGTACTTCTGCTGCGTGTACTTAGAATTCCGTTGAACTGAGCGGCCGACGTGTAGTGTACGAAAAATTTTGTATAACTGCGGGGCGACCGACTTCGAGCATGGCTATTTATAGGCTTACCTCAAGATACACCTAAAGATTATAAATGAACTGCTATTGGCTAATAAAACGCGCCAACATTAGCGTCTATTTTACTAGCCAATGAAAACCACTAATACATATTACTTTTAGAGAATGTTCTAGAAGCTTTTTTACCGAAAAGGCGCGAAACATTACGTAACTTCCTGGTTCCCGGTAACGATAAACAACTCATTCCTTGCTGCAGTATTGTGTTATTGTTAACAGTTTCAATAGAGCCGTATATTATTATTTACCAATAATAATTACAATTATTAAACCTCTGAAATCAATGTTACACAAAAATACATATTCATATTAAAATAATTATTTACATTTGAGTAATTTGTGATACAAATTACCGTCTCATATGCCCCACTAGAAACATAATTATAAATATTTATAACTTGTTTAGAATTTTATAATTTGTGTTTTTAGTCTCCTAAATCTTGGAACACACGCTATCACTTTCACTTTACACTTCACACGTATTTAACACACGACATATGTTTTATCTCGCCACTACTTACTGGCTCTGATTTAATTAATTTAGATATTCATCTGACATCACAAAATTTTTTTTATAGCAAATACTTTACCCTAAATTACTTATTTACTGCTACCAAATTGTTTACTTTGAGTTGTTGACAAAAATTTATACATTTAAGATTTTTGTAATTATTATACATATGTACCAAAATATTCACCCTCAACACAAATATTTACATCTCTTAAATCTAGGCACTGTTTCACATGTTCTATTTACTACATAAATATTTGTTTTAATTCTGTTTGCAATTTTTTTTTTTTTTTTTTTTTTTTTACTTTATCTTAACAATATTCTTGGAATAGTATTTATGTACTTTACTTTAATATAACATCATGCTTTATTTCACATGTTCTGTTACTAGTAAAATATTATTTTCCTCTCAAACATTTAATCATGTCCAAAATTTATTTCTCCTTTCCTATGACGTACATATTTATTTAACCCTCTTACGTTCCAATACATTGCTCTGCATTTCGTCTTTATTCAGCATTTATTATTTATCATCATTGTCTTTTGTTTCACCATGATCTTCATAGTTGTATGGTTTCAGCATCTCAATATGAAACTTTCCTATGCTTTTTCGAGTTGTTGGATTACATAACTCATATGTGTTAGTTCCATACACTTCAACAACTTCATATGGTCCATGGTATTTGAGAAACATTCGCCAATAAAGTTTATTTTCTTTGTCCGACAATTTCTTGGTTTTAACCAAAACTAAATCTCCTATTTTGATCCTCCATTCCTTTCTCTTCTTTTCTTCATGTTTAATTTTTCTTTTTATGGCCTTTTTCTTCATCCTCTCGAATGCTTTTCGGAACATCTCTTCTTCTGTTGGTGGTATCAAATGCGCATCTGGAATGGCTTCTGGAATTTTTTTACACATTGTATTTATCTTCTTTCCCAACTTAAGTTCACATGGTTTGTATCCTGTCACATTGTTTATGGTTTCATTTAAGAGGTTCTGGACAAAGTTCACGTATCCATACCACTGAGTGTGTTTTCGATGACATAATACCCTTAAATAATTTGAAATTTCCTTGATTTCCCTCTCCACTGGGTTGGAGTTCGGTCTGTATCTTGACGAAAAATATTGTTTAATGCCATTTTCTTTAAGCCCATCCATAAATTTTTTTCCTGTGAAGTACGAAGCATTATCGCTCAATACAGATTGAATAGGTCCTTCTTCTATCACATATGACTTGAGTAATCTATTCAAACATGCTAAACCTGTAGGTTTTCTCAAAGGGTAGATTCTTACATATTTGCTGAATATATCATAACAGACAAATATATATTTATTTCCAAATTGACTTGGAGGCATCGGACCATGAATATCAATACTAATTACACATCTCGGCTTATCCCTTATAACCGAATTAGTTTCAAATGCATATGCTGCATTTATTTGCTTTGCCTTCTGACACAGGTTGCAGCACGATATAAATTTTCGAACTTTCTGACGCAATTTGGATATGTATAAATTCTCTAAAATCATAGAAGTTGTTCGGTCCGTCCCTGAGTGTGCTAACCCTTCATGAAAATTCTTAATTAGTTCCTTTTCCATGCTTTTCGGAACCATTACCTTCCAACTAGGCATTTCTTTTCCATGCTTTTTGTATAATGTCCCATCTCGAATTGCTATAATTTCTTTCTTTGCCTCCTCAATCAATGGTGCATTTTTTTTAAGTTCAAATAATTTTGCATCCTCATTTTGAATTTCCCCCATATTTTTCAATTTTTTAATCATTTCTTTACTTAAAGGAATTTCAATTGTCAATATTTTGACTTCATTTCTAGGCCTTTCAATATTTTCGGGAATTTGTGGGTTGTAGTTCAATCTTGATAGTAAATCACTGAAGGTATTGTTTTTGCCAGGAATGTGGATAATCTCAATATCGAATGCAGATATTGCATGAATGTATCTAGCAAGTTTTCCACTACATAATCTACACCGTTGTATGAAAGTTAAGCTTATGTGGTCTGAATATACTTTCACCTTTTTCTGATAAATATAGGTTTTAAAACGAATTAATGAGAAATATAGTGCTCCAATTTCTAACTGAGTCACTGAAGAATTCCTCTCAATATTTGTAAGTCCTCTTGAAGCTGTACTAATGACGTGAAAGTCATTATTGATGTCTCGCTGCCCTAAAATTCCGGCGTATCCTTGCATTGATGCGTCGACATAAATCTCATATTCCAAATCTTCTCTGGGCCTCTCAAGTAATATGGACTTAGCAAATAGTTCCTTTACTCTCTCAAAGCATTTTTGATGATCCTCTGTCCATTTCCACTTATTGTTCTTTCGGAGTAGCTGCCGCAGTGGTTCTATTTCAGCCGAATATCTTGGTACGAACTTACTCTGAAAGTTCAATACCCCTAAGAGACGTCTAATTTGTTTTACGTTCCTGGGTGGCGGAATTTTCATTATTGCTTCTATTCTTTTCTGATCAGGTCTTATACCTCGTTCATCCACTACATAACCCAGAAAATTTATTTCCTTGACACAAAATTTTGATTTTAGTATGTTCACAGTCATACCATGTTGTTGTAGTTTATTTAACACATAATGGACATTATTCATGTGTTCTTCAAATGTTTGACTAATGATTAAGAAGTCGTCAATATACTTTATTAAAAAGTCATCTGCAGAATTTCCAAAGATACTATGAATGGCTCTCAAAAATCCACTTCCTGAGTTTTTTAAACCAAAAGGATTTACACAAAAGCGATACTGGATCCCTGAGTACTGAAATGAAGTGTAATCACGCACTTGCGGATCTAATTCCACTTGCCAATAGGATGCAGTGAGGTCAATGGATGTCAAAAATCTTCCTCTTGAAAGTTTTGTAATTAGTTGTTCAATTCCCTCACTTTGAAAATGATCTGGTTTCATATACTTGTTGACATATCTACCGTCTAAAGTTAATCTCAAACTACCATCTCGTTTAATACTCCAGCAGATTGAATTTATGTATTGAGAATTACTTTGCTCAATAATCCCATTTTCTAACATGCTATTTATTAATTGTCTAGCTTTGTCTCGAAGACTTATAGGTAAATTGTCATACTTGTGCCTATATGGTGGTACGTCTTCTACTTGAAATGTATGCTGATATACATTACATCTGCCTGGGATATTACTAAATACTGAACTATTGTTCATCAAAACATCATGAAGGATTTGTTGTTGCATTATCGTAAGATTATAAGCTTCTTCACACTTGTGTATTATTTCCTCATTTCTCTTCTCTTTCCTGCTGTTGTTTGTCTCGCTCACATGGTCGTCTTTTGTTTGGATTGTAAATTCCTCTACTTTCTCTGGCATTTCTGCTAGCTGTTGAAAATATGGCGTGGTATTCCCTTCATATTCTGTGACTACCTGCTTTATCTGACTATTTCTATCAGTTTCTGTTATTTGCACAAAAAACTCTTGGTCACAAATATTTTTCTCATCCTTTGTCATCTCGATTACAGAAACTTTTTCTTTTATAAATGGTACCCTTATTTCTCTACCTTCTTTTGTTATTTTTAACTCTTCATGTTTAAAGTCTATACATGCTTCATATTCATGTAGGAAGTCACATCCTATAATTATGTCACAAATCAGATGGTTTACAATTAGAAACATAACCTCAAAATTCTCTCCGCCAATAAGTATGCTAAGTAGAGCTTGTGTTTTTATGACCTGTGCAGTTCTTCCAATTGCAACACGACAAACTAAATTACTAGTGGGAAGAGCCATAATTTCGTTACCTTCATTAATCAAATTTATGTAAAATTTCTGTGAGCAAATTGAAGCTGATGAACCAGAATCTATAGTTGCAATGATTTCTTTCTTCGCAATTTCCATTCTAACATGAGGTGACTCAAAATTTTCTCCCTTATCTTTTGTTGCTGTAATCTTATTACAGGGTGTATGTGTAGGCGTATGATTTGTATTGGTAATGGATACTGAATTATTAAAGACGTCCTGAGAACCTACTGCACAGGAGTCTGTTAACAGTTTTCCTGGTTATTTCCATGTTCACGTACGGGACTGCCATTCCTAACAGGCGCTAAATCTATCTCTGTGTCGCTACCATTGTTTTGAGTTCCCCTTCCTCGAGTTCGAAATCCTCGATTTCTGACATTTTGTCCCCTTGGCACGTAATTTTCTTGCCGTTCCTCAGATCTTTCTCGGTTATTATTTTCCCTCCAGTGAGTGAAATTTCCCCTCTGTCTAGTGTACCTCCTTCCATAATTTTGCCCTCTTTCAGGCAATCTTTCTGTCCTGACATAATTTATTTGTTCCTGCCGGCCTGGTCTCCTATCTATCCTTGATCTTTCAAATTGTGGAACATATGATTGATACCGTTGTCTGGTATTAATTTCATGATGTCTGTCTTGTCCTCTTATTTATAACTACCTTGGTAATTTCTTCTATCTTGTACATCTAAAAATCTATGTTCCCACTCCCGAGACATATCTTCTTCCTGTTGTTCCAAAGCTGTTATTAATTCTGTCATCTCATAGATGTTCCGTGGTTTTGCAATTAATAAGTAATTTTGTATCCTGATAGGATAATGCCTTGCGAGCAAACTCACAAAATCTTCCTCACTGATTGGAGGTGACAAGTTTCTAACCTGACTTGCATGTTTTAGTAAGTAATCAGTCATCGATATTCCCCCTCGTGGATTAAATTGACCGTGACTAAGCATTGCTCGTATTCTTTGCTGTACCGTAACATTCCAAAATCTATTCATGAACAATCTCTTAAAGGATTCATATGAAATTTCACCCCCTGATACCATTTGTAACCAATCTAAGGTTTTCTGGTCCAAACATCTTTTGACAACTATCATTTTCAATGCTTCAGGTATCTTTTTAATTTGAAAATACTCTGATAATTCTGCAATGAACTGTACTGGACTGGAGTTTTCATTAAATTTTGGAAGTGGAAAATCACTTAAGATATGATTGTAATTTTGCAAACTCCCTATTCCCATATTTAAATTCTCTAGTGTTACTTGTGCACTCTGAGTTTCAGCATTAGCTATGGATGAAGCTGCCGCATCACTCACATTATTTGTCATACCTGAGGAACTACCTCTATCATTATTTTGTACATCTGACACATGCACATCACATATATTTGCCCTTGAATTCAATTCTAATCTATTTACAGTACCCTGCAGATTTTCTATTGTCTGTTCCAATTTTTTATTATTCTCATTTTGAACAGTTTGGTGTTTGTTAATTTCAGAAGTTAGCTTTTGATTCAAATCTTTAGACAAATCTTTAACTTCATCAGACAATTTATTTCTCTGTTTTTCTGACTCCTTCTGAATTTCAGATATTTCCCCTCTGAAATTAACTTGCACCTGTATTAAATCTGCATTTGTAGCCTCCATCATCCCTTTTAACTCACTTGAAATGCTACTCATTCGGCTACCTAGCTCTGTACATTTTACATTAACCTCATTTTTTTGGTTAGATATTTCCCTGCTCAGGTCTAACATTTTCTTTGAAACCTCGCCTATCTCATTTGCTATCATTTCCTGATTTTCATTTTTCATTCTAATCATACTACTATCTAGCTCCATGAAATTCTTTTCAATTTCTTCCCTGTTTTGTTCTAAGCTTTTACCAATATCTTCCCTCAATTCTCTCTTATTCTGATCTAGTTTTTGTTCTAAACTCCTATCAATATCTTCTCTTAATTCCCTATTATTCTTTTGCATATCTTCCCTTAATTTCTCATTATTCTGAGTTAATGTTTCTAATTTCTCATTATTCTTTTGCATATCTGCTCTCAATTCCCTACTCATGTCTCTCAGCATTTCCATCATCACAATAGTATCAAGATTAACATTTCCTGCTATTCTATTCTCACTTTCTGCACTAACATTTTCATCTTCAAACCCCAAAAAATCTGGGCTATTTCCTGTACTTTGTATTGGATCACAGCTAACTGTTACTCTATCTCCCTCCATAATTATTTCTTCTGTATTATTGGTAGCCATTGTTTTTATTATCCTACCGCTCCTCATTAACATTGAAAGTTATTTACACTTAAAAAATTAGGATACTCTAACCTTACTAATGCTGTCCGCTGATGTATCTTTGATGTCCAGCGTTCTGCCCCTTTCTCCTAGATTTGTATGTCGCTTCTGCGTTGTTTTATGATGAATCTACGTTGTCTCGATGTTTTTGCGTCCACTTATCCGCGTCGTTTGTCGCTCCTCTTGTTTCTGGAATCTGCGTCTTGTAGATCATTTCACTGCTGCATTCCTGGTTATGTTGATCCTTTCCTGGTCATCTTTCCTTTCCTGGTCACTTCGCCCCACGTTGATGGCGCCAATTTGATGCGGTATAGCTTACGTATTCTATTTTACGTAAATTATTATATCTTGAAGATCTTATAGTTAGCCCCACGTTGTGGTAGCCAATTTGTAAGAGAACAAATATGTGTTTACTTCACGCGAAACCATCTTGTGTGACGTCATACGTTGGTTGGTTCATTTGTTCTGTTTGTAGATTCCTCTGGCGTAGCAATTTGTATCAGTTTTAAATGTCCACCGGCTAGCTATCATCTGATCTGGGTAGGCATGTTTTTCTTACAGGTTGTGAAGCGGAAAAGGAATCTTTTATCCAAAAATTACTAGTGAAAAAATGTGTTTTATAATGTTTTATTGTCGAACACGTGCACTAACACTTTCACAGATTTATCTAGATAATCGCCATAATGAAACTGTTTATAATAACTTCTTATCACTTTTAACTCACGTACTTCAACTTTGTATATTTAACTTTAGAATATTTTATAAGATTTCTCGTACTTCTGCTGCGTGTACTTAGAATTCCGTTGAACTGAGCGGCCGACGTGTAGTGTACGAAAAATTTTGTATAACTGCGGGGCGACCGACTTCGAGCATGGCTATTTATAGGCTTACCTCAAGATACACCTAAAGATTATAAATGAACTGCTATTGGCTAATAAAACGCGCCAACATTAGCGTCTATTTTACTAACCAATGAAAACCACTAATACATATTACTTTTAGAGAATGTTCTAGAAGCTTTTTTACCGAAAAGGCGCGAAACATTACGTAACTTCCTGGTTCCCGGTAACGATAAACAACTCATTCCTTGCTGCAGTATTGTGTTATTGTTAACAGTTTCAATAGAGCCGTATATTATTATTTACCAATAATAATTACAATTATTAAACCTCTGAAATCAATGTTACACAAAAATACATATTCATATTAAAATAATTATTTACATTTGAGTAATTTGTGATACAAATTACCGTCTCATATGCCCCACTAGAAACATAATTATAAATATTTATAACTTGTTTAGAATTTTATAATTTGTGTTTTTAGTCTCCTAAATCTTGGAACACACGCTATCACTTTCACTTTACACTTCACACGTATTTAACACACGACATATGTTTTATCTCGCCACTACTTACTGGCTCTGATTTAATTAATTTAGATATTCATCTGACATCACAAAATTTTTTTTT
This sequence comes from Deroplatys truncata, assembly GCA_030765065.1. Taxonomy (NCBI): domain Eukaryota; kingdom Metazoa; phylum Arthropoda; class Insecta; order Mantodea; family Mantidae; genus Deroplatys; species Deroplatys truncata. Next base: position 95,205,721 of record CM060984.1, on the reverse strand, counting down.
ATAGCAAATACTTTACCCTACATTACTTATTTACTGCTACCAAATTGTTTACTTTGAGTTGTTGACAAAAATTTATACATTTAAGATTTTTGTAATTATTATACATATGTACCAAAATATTCACCCTCAACACAAATATTTACATCTCTTAAATCTAGGCACTGTTTCACATGTTCTATTTACTACATAAATATTTGTTTTAATTCTGTTTGCAATTTTTTTTTTTTTTTTTTTTTTTTACTTTATCTTAACAATATTCTTGGAATAGTATTTATGTACTTTACTTTAATATAACATCATGCTTTATTTCACATGTTCTGTTACTAGTAAAATATTATTTTCCTCTCAAACATTTAATCATGTCCAAAATTTATTTCTCCTTTCCTATGACGTACATATTTATTTAACCCTCTTACGTTCCAATACATTGCTCTGCATTTCGTCTTTATTCAGCATTTATTATTTATCATCATTGTCTTTTGTTTCACCATGATCTTCATAGTTGTATGGTTTCAGCATCTCAATATGAAACTTTCCTATGCTTTTTCGAGTTGTTGGATTACATAACTCATATGTGTTAGTTCCATACACTTCAACAACTTCATATGGTCCATGGTATTTGAGAAACATTCGCCAATAAAGTTTATTTTCTTTGTCCGACAATTTCTTGGTTTTAACCAAAACTAAATCTCCTATTTTGATCCTCCATTCCTTTCTCTTCTTTTCTTCATGTTTAATTTTTCTTTTTATGGCCTTTTTCTTCATCCTCTCGAATGCTTTTCGGAACATCTCTTCTTCTGTTGGTGGTATCAAATGCGCATCTGGAATGGCTTCTGGAATTTTTTTACACATTGTATTTATCTTCTTTCCCAACTTAAGTTCACATGGTTTGTATCCTGTCACATTGTTTATGGTTTCATTTAAGAGGTTCTGGACAAAGTTCACGTATCCATACCATTGAGTGTGTTTTCGATGACATAATACCCTTAAATAATTTGAAATTTCCTTGATTTCCCTCTTCACTGGGTTGGAGTTCGGTCTGTATCTTGACGAAAAATATTGTTTAATGCCATTTTCTTTAAGCCCATCCATAAATTTTTTTCCTGTGAAGTACGAAGCATTATCGCTCAATACAGATTGAATAGGTCCTTCTTCTATCACATATGACTTGAGTAATCTATTCAAACATGCTAAACCTGTAGGTTTTCTCAAAGGGTAGATTCTTACATATTTGCTGAATATATCATAACAGACAAATATATATTTATTTCCAAATTGACTTGGAGGCATCGGACCATGAATATCAATACTAATTACACATCTCGGCTTATCCCTTATAACCGAATTAGTTTCAAATGCATATGCTGCATTTATTTGCTTTGCCTTCTGACACAGGTTGCAGCACGATATAAATTTTCGAACTTTCTGACGCAATTTGGATATGTATAAATTCTCTAAAATCATAGAAGTTGTTCGGTCCGTCCCTGAGTGTGCTAACCCTTCATGAAAATTCTTAATTAGTTCCTTTTCCATGCTTTTCGGAACCATTACCTTCCAACTAGGCATTTCTTTTCCATGCTTTTTGTATAATGTCCCATCTCGAATTGCTATAATTTCTTTCTTTGCCTCCTCAATCAATGGTGCATTTTTTTTAAGTTCAAATAATTTTGCATCCTCATTTTGAATTTCCCCCATATTTTTCAATTTTTTAATCATTTCTTTACTTAAAGGAATTTCAATTGTCAATATTTTGACTTCATTTCTAGGCCTTTCAATATTTTCGGGAATTTGTGGGTTGTAGTTCAATCTTGATAGTAAATCACTGAAGGTATTGTTTTTGCCAGGAATGTGGATAATCTCAATATCGAATGCAGATATTGCATGAATGTATCTAGCAAGTTTTCCACTACATAATCTACACCGTTGTATGAAAGTTAAGCTTATGTGGTCTGAATATACTTTCACCTTTTTCTGATAAATATAGGTTTTAAAACGAATTAATGAGAAATATAGTGCTCCAATTTCTAACTGAGTCACTGAAGAATTCCTCTCAATATTTGTAAGTCCTCTTGAAGCTGTACTAATGACGTGAAAGTCATTATTGATGTCTCGCTGCCCTAAAATTCCGGCGTATCCTTGCATTGATGCGTCGACATAAATCTCATATTCCAAATCTTCTCTGGGCCTCTCAAGTAATATGGACTTAGCAAATAGTTCCTTTACTCTCTCAAAGCATTTTTGATGATCCTCTGTCCATTTCCACTTATTGTTCTTTCGGAGTAGCTGCCGCAGTGGTTCTATTTCAGCCGAATATCTTGGTACGAACTTACTCTGAAAGTTCAATACCCCTAAGAGACGTCTAATTTGTTTTACGTTCCTGGGTGGCGGAATTTTCATTATTGCTTCTATTCTTTTCTGATCAGGTCTTATACCTCGTTCATCCACTACATAACCCAGAAAATTTATTTCCTTGACACAAAATTTTGATTTTAGTATGTTCACAGTCATACCATGTTGTTGTAGTTTATTTAACACATAATGGACATTATTCATGTGTTCTTCAAATGTTTGACTAATGATTAAGAAGTCGTCAATATACTTTATTAAAAAGTCATCTGCAGAATTTCCAAAGATACTATGAATGGCTCTCAAAAATCCACTTCCTGAGTTTTTTAAACCAAAAGGATTTACACAAAAGCGATACTGGATCCCTGAGTACTGAAATGAAGTGTAATCACGCACTTGCGGATCTAATTCCACTTGCCAATAGGATGCAGTGAGGTCAATGGATGTCAAAAATCTTCCTCTTGAAAGTTTTGTAATTAGTTGTTCAATTCCCTCACTTTGAAAATGATCTGGTTTCATATACTTGTTGACATATCTACCGTCTAAAGTTAATCTCAAACTACCATCTCGTTTAATACTCCAGCAGATTGAATTTATGTATTGAGAATTACTTTGCTCAATAATCCCATTTTCTAACATGCTATTTATTAATTGTCTAGCTTTGTCTCGAAGACTTATAGGTAAATTGTCATACTTGTGCCTATATGGTGGTACGTCTTCTACTTGAAATGTATGCTGATATACATTACATCTGCCTGGGATATTACTAAATACTGAACTATTGTTCATCAAAACATCATGAAGGATTTGTTGTTGCATTATCGTAAGATTATAAGCTTCTTCACACTTGTGTATTATTTCCTCATTTCTCTTCTCTTTCCTGCTGTTGTTTGTCTCGCTCACATGGTCGTCTTTTGTTTGGATTGTAAATTCCTCTACTTTCTCTGGCATTTCTGCTAGCTGTTGAAAATATGGCGTGGTATTCCCTTCATATTCTGTGACTACCTGCTTTATCTGACTATTTCTATCAGTTTCTGTTATTTGCACAAAAAACTCTTGGTCACAAATATTTTTCTCATCCTTTGTCATCTCGATTACAGAAACTTTTTCTTTTATAAATGGTACCCTTATTTCTCTACCTTCTTTTGTTATTTTTAACTCTTCATGTTTAAAGTCTATACATGCTTCATATTCATGTAGGAAGTCACATCCTATAATTATGTCACAAATCAGATGGTTTACAATTAGAAACATAACCTCAAAATTCTCTCCGCCAATAAGTATGCTAAGTAGAGCTTGTGTTTTTATGACCTGTGCAGTTCTTCCAATTGCAACACGACAAACTAAATTACTAGTGGGAAGAGCCATAATTTCGTTACCTTCATTAATCAAATTTATGTAAAATTTCTGTGAGCAAATTGAAGCTGATGAACCAGAATCTATAGTTGCAATGATTTCTTTCTTCGCAATTTCCATTCTAACATGAGGTGACTCAAAATTTTCTCCCTTATCTTTTGTTGCTGTAATCTTATTACAGGGTGTATGTGTAGGCGTATGATTTGTATTGGTAATGGATACTGAATTATTAAAGACGTCCTGAGAACCTACTGCACAGGAGTCTGTTAACAGTTTTCCTGGTTATTTCCATGTTCACGTACGGGACTGCCATTCCTAACAGGCGCTAAATCTATCTCTGTGTCGCTACCATTGTTTTGAGTTCCCCTTCCTCGAGTTCGAAATCCTCGATTTCTGACATTTTGTCCCCTTGGCACGTAATTTTCTTGCCGTTCCTCAGATCTTTCTCGGTTATTATTTTCCCTCCAGTGAGTGAAATTTCCCCTCTGTCTAGTGTACCTCCTTCCATAATTTTGCCCTCTTTCAGGCAATCTTTCTGTCCTGACATAATTTATTTGTTCCTGCCGGCCTGGTCTCCTATCTATCCTTGATCTTTCAAATTGTGGAACATATGATTGATACCGTTGTCTGGTATTAATTTCATGATGTCTGTCTTGTCCTCTTATTTATAACTACCTTGGTAATTTCTTCTATCTTGTACATCTAAAAATCTATGTTCCCACTCCCGAGACATATCTTCTTCCTGTTGTTCCAAAGCTGTTATTAATTCTGTCATCTCATAGATGTTCCGTGGTTTTGCAATTAATAAGTAATTTTGTATCCTGATAGGATAATGCCTTGCGAGCAAACTCACAAAATCTTCCTCACTGATTGGAGGTGACAAGTTTCTAACCTGACTTGCATGTTTTAGTAAGTAATCAGTCATCGATATTCCCCCTCGTGGATTAAATTGACCGTGACTAAGCATTGCTCGTATTCTTTGCTGTACCGTAACATTCCAAAATCTATTCATGAACAATCTCTTAAAGGATTCATATGAAATTTCACCCCCTGATACCATTTGTAACCAATCTAAGGTTTTCTGGTCCAAACATCTTTTGACAACTATCATTTTCAATGCTTCAGGTATCTTTTTAATTTGAAAATACTCTGATAATTCTGCAATGAACTGTACTGGACTGGAGTTTTCATTAAATTTTGGAAGTGGAAAATCACTTAAGATATGATTGTAATTTTGCAAACTCCCTATTCCCATATTTAAATTCTCTAGTGTTACTTGTGCACTCTGAGTTTCAGCATTAGCTATGGATGAAGCTGCCGCATCACTCACATTATTTGTCATACCTGAGGAACTACCTCTATCATTATTTTGTACATCTGACACATGCACATCACATATATTTGCCCTTGAATTCAATTCTAATCTATTTACAGTACCCTGCAGATTTTCTATTGTCTGTTCCAATTTTTTATTATTCTCATTTTGAACAGTTTGGTGTTTGTTAATTTCAGAAGTTAGCTTTTGATTCAAATCTTTAGACAAATCTTTAACTTCATCAGACAATTTATTTCTCTGTTTTTCTGACTCCTTCTGAATTTCAGATATTTCCCCTCTGAAATTAACTTGCACCTGTATTAAATCTGCATTTGTAGCCTCCATCATCCCTTTTAACTCACTTGAAATGCTACTCATTCGGCTACCTAGCTCTGTACATTTTACATTAACCTCATTTTTTTGGTTAGATATTTCCCTGCTCAGGTCTAACATTTTCTTTGAAACCTCGCCTATCTCATTTGCTATCATTTCCTGATTTTCATTTTTCATTCTAATCATACTACTATCTAGCTCCATGAAATTCTTTTCAATTTCTTCCCTGTTTTGTTCTAAGCTTTTACCAATATCTTCCCTCAATTCTCTCTTATTCTGATCTAGTTTTTGTTCTAAACTCCTATCAATATCTTCTCTTAATTCCCTATTATTCTTTTGCATATCTTCCCTTAATTTCTCATTATTCTGAGTTAATGTTTCTAATTTCTCATTATTCTTTTGCATATCTGCTCTCAATTCCCTACTCATGTCTCTCAGCATTTCCATCATCACAATAGTATCAAGATTAACATTTCCTGCTATTCTATTCTCACTTTCTGCACTAACATTTTCATCTTCAAACCCCAAAAAATCTGGGCTATTTCCTGTACTTTGTATTGGATCACAGCTAACTGTTACTCTATCTCCCTCCATAATTATTTCTTCTGTATTATTGGTAGCCATTGTTTTTATTATCCTACCGCTCCTCATTAACATTGAAAGTTATTTACACTTAAAAAATTAGGATACTCTAACCTTACTAATGCTGTCCGCTGATGTATCTTTGATGTCCAGCGTTCTGCCCCTTTCTCCTAGATTTGTATGTCGCTTCTGCGTTGTTTTATGATGAATCTACGTTGTCTCGATGTTTTTGCGTCCACTTATCCGCGTCGTTTGTCGCTCCTCTTGTTTCTGAAATCTGCGTCTTGTAGATCATTTCACTGCTGCATTCCTGGTTATGTTGATCCTTTCCTGGTCATCTTTCCTTTCCTGGTCACTTCGCCCCACGTTGATGGCGCCAATTTGATGCGGTATAGCTTACGTATTCTATTTTACGTAAATTATTATATCTTGAAGATCTTATAGTTAGCCCCACGTTGTGGTAGCCAATTTGTAAGAGAACAAATATGTGTTTACTTCACGCGAAACCATCTTGTGTGACGTCATACGTTGGTTGGTTCATTTGTTCTGTTTGTAGATTCCTCTGGCGTAGCAATTTGTATCAGTTTTAAATGTCCACCGGCTAGCTATCATCTGATCTGGGTAGGCATGTTTTTCTTACAGGTTGTGAAGCGGAAAAGGAATCTTTTATCCAAAAATTACTAGTGAAAAAATGTGTTTTATAATGTTTTATTGTCGAACACGTGCACTAACACTTTCACAGATTTATCTAGATAATCGCCATAATGAAACTGTTTATAATAACTTCTTATCACTTTTAACTCACGTACTTCAACTTTGTATATTTAACTTTAGAATATTTTATAAGATTTCTCGTACTTCTGCTGCGTGTACTTAGAATTCCGTTGAACTGAGCGGCCGACGTGTAGTGTACGAAAAATTTTGTATAACTGCGGGGCGACCGACTTCGAGCATGGCTATTTATAGGCTTACCTCAAGGTACACCTAAAGATTATAAATGAACTGCTATTGGCTAATAAAACGCGCCAACATTAGCGTCTATTTTACTAACCAATGAAAACCACTAATACATATTACTTTTAGAGAATGTTCTAGAAGCTTTTTTACCGAAAAGGCGCGAAACATTACGTAACTTCCTGGTTCCCGGTAACGATAAACAACTCATTCCTTGCTGCAGTATTGTGTTATTGTTAACAGTTTCAATAGAGCCGTATATTATTATTTACCAATAATAATTACAATTATTAAACCTCTGAAATCAATGTTACACAAAAATACATATTCATATTAAAATAATTATTTACATTTGAGTAATTTGTGATACAAATTACCGTCTCATAATTCACTTTTCTTTTTTCTTTGGTGAGGCCTAAATCCCTTACTAAACCATTTAACTCAAATTGATTAAACTGTTGTGGTGAATTGTCAAATTCTTCTGGATCAGAAACCAACTCATTGCCCGAAGTCACAGAGTTCTTTCAGTTCACTAAAATTGAGGTCTACTGGTGGTGTAGGTATGAGTAGTTTGGGTACATGAGGAATAGGCTGTGAAGCTGAGTTCAGCTTTGGATATTTAATTCCTGCCTTATTTTTTTAGTTGTAGCCAGCAACTTTGCACATGCAGAAGTAACAGTCGTCATGGTGATTCTGCCACTCTCTCCATTACCATTGTTTGGCAAACAGCATTGTTCCTACCTTCATACCAATAACATTAATCCCTCAATACAACCATTACATGCAATATGAGTTGTGAATGATTTATCCTTATTGTCAACTTTCTCTTTGAAATATGAGTAATATAGTTTCTTTGTTTGTGAGTCTATTTTACGTACCTTCCCATCAAACACTTAACACCCACAAATGCAACAAAACTTCTGAGGACTTTGTAGACGCGTCTCCAGCATAATCTTGATGTAATAGTCATACTCAAACTTTTATTTTAGCACTAACATATAGAAGACGAACATCCATGTTAGCACAAGTTTTCAGCTCAGCTAAGGTTGAGATCTATGATAGCTGTAAATGTAAGCATAAACACCTCACAAGAAGACAGACCTGACCCATAGAACAAAACTGGTAAGTGCTGGGAATATAAACATAAGCATCTGGGTGATAAGGGAGGACGAAAGTGAATGGATTAGGAAGAAAATCAACAACAGATTTAGAATAACATAATGAAACATAGCAGTAAGTTGTATAAGCTGAATGAATTTAGCACCATAGACATATATGCACATATCAAAAATAGATGTGATAGCCAAAAACAGGCTTCATTTTTTAAATCAGGGCCCTGATTTCCATTAAAGTCACATATTTTCCTTTATACCACAGAATCACTGTTGACCAGTGTTATCAAATGCCTTCATTTTAACCTCTTTTGCATTTTATTTCTCTCACATTCTACAGCATTCAGAATTTATGGAATTTTTGTCAAACTGTCTCTTAAAATATTAATGAAAAACGTATATTAACATGACTGTCTCTCATCGGCAATTCACAGATATTCCTTATGTACTTATTTCTGCTATCCATTTTACATTAATCATGATAAATGTTTGCCTAGGCAACACATACCTAGTTACATGTAAGGTGCATAAGGAGCATATGGGCAAAAGAAGAAACCAGAGGAAAGATATATTATGGTAAAAATTAATATGCAGAGGCAGAGAAAAGGAGAAGAATAAAGGAGACTGAGCTTGCTGTAAAGCATCTGACCTTGAGTAGGTCAGATTGATATTATATGAACCAGATATGCAACGAGTTATGTAATGAGAGTATTAATTCATTTAATAGAATCTCTTCAAAACTTTCTATTAAATTAATTGTAACAAGGATTTGTTTTATTCTGGAAAAATAACATTTACTACAAGATTAACTATAATTTGCATACCTTGGGTATATCTTCTTGACATTGGCATTTAGATACAATAAAATATAGAAGCCATGCACTATGTATTAAATGTAAAACATACCTGATTTCTGAAGGTGCCTTATAAGCAGCACTTGTGACATAGATATCAGAACCGTCATTGTCGTAATGTAAGCGTGGTGGAGGTGGTTTGAGATGCCGAGACTTCCTACGATCACTTGTTGCTGATTGGCGCTCATTGCTTGCCATGTACTCTGACATGGTACGGTCAGAAGGTGCTCTCTGCACACTCTCCTCCCCATCTGTCGAGTAAGCTCTATGAACGTATACTGGATCTGCTGGGGTGTTTGCCACATAGTGGCTTTTGTTCACTTTACGAGTCATCTCTCACCTGAAAATAATATTTTAAATTGTTAATTATCATAAATAATAACATAAGCTATCGATTTTCAATTCAGTTGTAATAGTATCATTCTCCATAATCATCAAATGTAAATTAATAAAGACTAATGTTGCATATTTCTAGAAATTGGAGAAATTCTCAACTTTTTTTAAATTTCCTAGCATATTAAAAGAGTTTTTGAGATATTTACTTCTTATGCAGCACTGCACAGGTGCATTAATAGTCCAATTTTGTGTGTGTGTGTGTGTGTGTGTGTGTGTGTGCGCGCGCGTGCGTGCGAGCGAGAGCGAGAGAGAGAGAGAAAAAATTGCAAACTTGCCTAAACAAGGCAGAAGTACCCACAAGCTATGCAGTTTTGAACAAATTAACTTAAAAATGTAAATGCAAAGCAACTCATAACTCTAAGTGAATTTTCAATTCTGATATTTTACTAAATTTGTTTGCTGCTTTTGGTAGAAACATTAGTAATGTATCAGTGAATATAGCCAAAACATAACATTAGGTCTCCATCAAATGATAGAGGCATTGTTTACTTCAGTGCTAGGTCCTAAAGCTTTCTAGATTGATAAATCATTAAATGTGTATGCAAAATATTGAAAATGTGGGAGGGAGTGAATTTGCACTAAGTCTTTTAGCATAAGTGTTTCCATAAGGTTCTAAGATGTTGAAAATAAGGATGGGTATATTATATTTTCTCAAACAGAATGAAAATAAGGATACAGGGAAATTCATTAACCTAAAACATTTACTGCCTTAAAGTGGAAGTGTATGCAGTTATATCAATGGGTCAAAAGATAGATTTATTTTCAGGGGTTGAAAATAGGCTAAAAGTAAAACTGTAGGTAGCCTCTAGTTTTCTCTAGGTGCTCCTAGACTGTTAAATGTCCAAGGTTTCATTCAATTGATTTGATATTGTATATTTGTACATAAAGAGCTCAAAATATTTAGTAGAGATGGATTTTAGAATTTATATTGTAATTTATGATATTTTATAGTTCCTATAACATAACTGAATGGAGATTTATTCAGATAGATTATGATGGGAGTACTTTTTGAAAGTTTTAAGTTAACATTTAATTTTTACTGAGCTGTATAAGCCCAGTGTATAATGTTTTGTCTAGGCAGGTCAAATGTTGTATGGGAATGCTCCACTGATATTTTGACAAAATCTTAAAAAAATCACTTTTTTTCTGTAGGAGAAACCTCTAAATTTTGTAGATTCATAATCTATTTGTAATGTTTACCTCCTTCAGTATGATTTAAAAAGTCAGTATGCTGTTAAGATGATAGGGAATTCTGCTTTTTTTTTCAGCAATTTTCTGCATTACAAATGCTCCACATGTTGGAGTTCCAACCATTTGTTTTTAAATTTTGAGCATTAAGTTCTTGAAAGATTAACAAAGAAATTTATGGAAACTTTTTGTATCCTTATTTAAAATAGTTCTGTGGTTATGGCTTTATTTCTAAAAACTGTATTGTATGTTTGTTCTAAAGTGCAATGAAATACTTTATAATCTTTTGGAAAAACTATAAGGTATGAATAAAAAGAATCCTTATTTTTTTGAACTCTTTCAAAACTAACATTTATATCCATAAGTTTTCAAAATGTTAATCACTTGGAACTCTTTCCAATCAATTCCATTTTTATGAATATCTCAAAACGTTGAAAAAGATATTGAACTGAAATTTAAACTTTATGAAATTTAGCATTTTCAAGGGAGGATTTGCTTAAAATATGAGAAGAGGTAATTATTGAAAGTTGTAATGCTCTTAATTCTCTCTAGACCCTATAGTGTAAATGTACAACATGTGGGCAAATGATGTTGCTTTGTATGTAAGGGATTGAAACAAGGGTAGCAGTAGGTTTTGAAAACTCTTAGGAGCCATTGGCTTTTCCGTATCCTAAAATCCAAGTGTTCTAAGCTTCTCATACCAAAACTGTTCCCTAATAGGACTGTTCAATGAAATCAAGTAAATTCAGTGGTTTTGTCCTCCCCCCAACCCAATTTAAAGATTATAAATCTGCCGTTTACCACCTGGCCAGGAACACCATTAAAATCAGCTATAAACTGGAGTGAAATTGGATAGCATGAGCATAAAAAACCCCAATGCCCCATTTAAAAAAAAGTGTAAATATGTTATACTAGGGAGGGCAAAACCTTTGTGGCATGCCACATGGGTACATAATTATCGATATTGTTGTTATTTGATTCTCATACAGGTCTTGCACCCTTCCCCTGAGCACACCAATAATGATGCGAGGGGACCCAGTGCCAGTATAGAGATTTTTCCCTTGTTGGGAGGTTTCGTATGGAGTGCACTCAGCCTCGTGAGGCCAACTGAAAAGCTACCTGATAGAAAAGTAGCGGTTCCGATTTCGGAAACCTGCCAAAACCACCGAGAAGGCGCATGCTGACCACATGCCACCCCCATTACAGCACTCTGCCAGATATCCCTGTGTGGACGGGGGCAGAGGATGCAGCGGCCGTGTAGCAGGCCATGTCCATCAGGACCATATCAGTAGTTTTGTTTATAAGTCTTGTACTTGAACTTTTATAGACGTTACATAATGTAGTCATTTACCGAAACCACAGAGTGAAACAGTACACTATTTACTTCATGGAACTGTTTACCAGGCTTCGAATGACTGCATTTTGCCAACTTACATATCTTCACTGACCAAAACCATCTCTTCGGTTCTGAAAAACAGAAACTAAACAAAAGTAGAGCCGAATTGCCAAGCAGAGAGGCCGTAGGTAGACTGGTCGACACAGATATGCAAAGGTCCCTAACGAATCCAAGCTTGATGACCCGGTCAAACCGGCGAACTACTCAGAGAAGACTTCCCTCTGATGGAACCGAGAGAACATGACCCACCTGGAGCGGCTCATAGAAGGCTGCCATATGGCAGGGCCGAGAAGAACTTTCCAACGAGCAAGCATCTGCGCCATCGGTCCGACACCGACCGACACTGGGCAGTCCCCAAGCCTACCTGAAACATGAAAGGGGAAGCGAATGTTAGGAGATGAGGGAAAGGAAGTTCGTGGTGGAAGAGAAACCACCCCTAGTATTCGCTCTACCAACAGGGAAAACCACGAAAAATCCATGGTTAGAGTGGCCGACTCGGAATCCAACTCGGGACCTCCGGAATGCCAGTCTCGCACGTTACCGCGGAGCCATCCCGCTCGGTGAATTTGCAACAATGGGGTCCAGGGTTTAGACAAAAACAAACCTTTGTGTATCTGCTTTCGGAGACGGTAGTTTTATGCATTTATTTTGAGACGAATCATAAATGTTTGCACTCTGCCTAATGAGGAAGGAAGATTTTATTTCACAAATCGAATGATCAGTCGAGTGGTCCCGGGTTCGATTCTATACTGGAGGGGGATTTTTCCCCCCCTGGAAGCGAAAGTGTTTCATAGTGAAAATGAATAAGGCCAACGTTAAAAACCTACAATCACCATCAATTTCTTAAGTTAAAGTCCGAATTAAGTTCTTTGTATAAACGATGTAGCTAGTAAATCTGCAATAATCTTCACGTTAGAGGTGGGAAAAGTGGTTATGTGTTGAAGTGGAATGATTTGTTTGTGTTTGGTAGATGCTTCATGTTTATATGCACAATGTATGGGAGCCAATTTATCGCGGTCACTTCGTGTTATCTTTTGCTGGGCGCCTGTTATTGTATTACTACTTTGAATGTTGGGTTCATTGTCCTCCGGCTAGCTATTATTTCTCGGTCAACCAAATCTCTTGAACAGGGTGTGTAAACGGAAAGGATTTGTTACTCACAGATAACACTGATAAAAGAATTTGTTTTTACACTTTTATTACCGTCACAATTAATTAAGTTCACATATGGACTCTTGATACACGCCAGACTGAAACTGTTATATTTTCTAATATCACTATAATCACTTATTTACTGCACATTATTAATTCGCGTGTTTCACATTTATAACAAACTTTAAGACGCGAGAGATTCTGTAGAATTGCGTAAGGTGTACTTTATGTATGCTTCCGTTGAACTACGCGACGTATTAACTCACGAATACTTATGTTGAACTGATCGACGTATTACACGCGAATGCTTCTGTTGGACTGAGCGACGTGTAACGCGTGGATGATTTTGTTGAACTGGGCAATACTTGCCTCTGGCTTTAGCTTTATACTCCCACACCTCGATATGCCTAAAGATTATAACCGAGCTGCTATTGGTTAATAAAACGCGCCAACATTAGCGTCTATTTTTATATCCAATCAAAAATTACGAAAACATATGCTCTAGGGAAGAAATTCCCTCCATTTCTCAGAAAAGCGCGCCAATCTGACGTCATTTGTTTGTCTCTTCTAATTAATATTCAACTCACCCCCTCGCTCATTGTTATCCACTCTAATTGTCAGTTTCAGTGAGGCCGTGTAAACTTATTTCCTAACAATGCTTATAATTAACAAACATCTCAAATCAATGTCATACAATAATGTTTATTTACATCACAATCACTCTGGCATTTACATTATTGTGATACAAATTACTGCCACAGTGTCAATAACAGTTCCCACCTAAGTGGTGCGTCCACGGATGTTTACGTATTATTACAAGAGTCTTGGTCTTCTGTTACGACCATGTTCCTTTCTTTCTCCCATTCTCATCCTAATTCTACACACTTCTGAATTCGCAACGCACTCTTAGCAATACATATGTCACATTACATCTAAATATTACGAGCGGGATGGCTCAGGCGGCAACGTCTGTAGTCCGCATCGGGAGGTCTTGGTATCGATCCCCGGCGACCGTCCACTCTGGTCCATGGGTTTTTCGTAGTTTCCCCGGTACATAGGCGAATGCTAGGTGGTTCATTTTCTACCAAGACTCTCCTCCCTCTCATTTCCTGTATCCATCTTGTCATCTGTTAGGGACCACGTCCTTGCTTGCACCCGTCTTAATCCGTATCTGGTCGCCCTTCAGGTCTCTCCCCTCATCTCCCTCCCAGGCAGAGGCGCCGACTTAGGGGCGCAAGGTACTTTGTGCCTCCCCAAAATTTAGAAGTAGGGACATCACCCCGCACAATATTTATAAAGCAGGGAACTTGCCCTCCCAATGTTTAAACATGCATTTCTCACCGTCCTCCATTTACCGAACAATCTGTTAGGCCTACAAAACTAGCATGTAAGCTAGTTACATAAGAGTATGTAATGATTAGATATGAGAAATATGCCGATTTGACGACCAATTACGAGTTCATTTCGGTTACTGCTCTGGCCTCTGCATGTGTCGGGCTGTCTTACAAAGTTTCCCTACATCTATGCGATCTCGATCGTACAAATACGATAATTTTATAGAATCGTGTAAGATCCACGATCTAAACCTTGGTTCGTATGCAAATTGTACCTATGATCCAAGTGCCATATCATCTTTTTACTTTCTCTACTACGTAGAGTAAGTAGGAGAAGTATTGCTTCCACCGCAAAAATTCGATACCGAGATTTCACCGGAAATACATGTTTTGAGGCACCTGATTCCAAATAAATTATTTTTGGAAACATGTACGTGTGTGTGTCTGTGAACTCGATAACTCAAAAACGAAAGGACGGATAAATACTAAACTTGGTGTTTAGGTTCCATATCTTTCAAAGATGCGACACGATTTTCCACATCCCAAATTACCCTTTACATGGAACATTTTTCGAAATTTTTTATTTTGTAAAATATGGCTCTAACGATTTTGATTAAAATACCATATATGAACGATATTTACATGACAAATAAACTGTATATCTTGAATTTTCGGGGAATGGCCTATGAAGTCCTCTTCATTCTGAAGGAATTTGTTATAATCTTGTATAACTGGTAAACATTAAGCGATAGACGAAAATGTACTATACAAAACATGTAGATCTCTTTAAAACACATAATTTATTTCAAATAAGTTTTTTTGTGACATAAGCCGTTTCTGAGACATCCATTGTTAAAGCTTCGAATTGTTCATTTCTTGGTCATTTTCTTAAAAGTCCTTTCAACATTTAAATATTTCTCGCGATTGCATGGAAACAGTATGGAATTTTAAGGTCAGCACATAGCGTCAAGTTCTTAAACATTTGACTATCGCTGTATCCCTTTTTATCTATAACAAAATGTGTAATGTAGCATTTCTGCAAAGGTTAGTTGGATTAAAACGTAGTAGTTAGAAAAATAAGCTTTAGTAAGCATACTTTGTATATCCCTAATAAAGTTAGAGGGTAGAGAAAGTTATGTAAATGTATCACATATTATTTATATATGTGCTTTTCTAACATTTTAACGATGCAGCATTTCTTACATCTTTTTATCTTATGAATAAGGTTTTTTCCGTGATGCAAGATCCAAGGGTAAGTACAAGACGTGTTGCTTTTTGGAATGTTTCATAGTGGCTGTTTTCTAGTCTCCAGACTCTCGGGAAGGATGTTTAGGTATAATACTTCAGTATCTTCCAAACCAATAATTGCAATTGACACCTGGGTGCAACAAGAGTGTTAGTGGAAAAATTTCATATTGAGATTTAAAGCATTTAGTTTTGAAAGTTGTATACGAGTCATATAACTAGTACACACTAATACAATGGGAAATGTATTATTAGCTAGAATATACAAATGAGTATTGCTTTAAAATAACATCATATCAAATTTAATGATTCAAAAACAAATATTAACATTTACAGATATGCAATTAACGCTCTTATTGCATAGAAGACATTGTACATTTTGGTTCTGTAATTGTTACATTTTTAATACTTTTCTACACACTAGAGAAGCGAAAGTATTGCATTTCACCCAAACATTCGATACCGAGATAGAGTTTTCGCCGGAAATGTGTCTTTTGAGGTCCCCTGATTTAAAAAATCCAGAAAAAGGTGTGTGTGTGTGTGTGAACAGCATAATTCAAAAACGAAAAGTCGGAGGAATACCAAACTTTATATTTAAGTTTTGCATGTTTCAAGGACGTGACACGAACATTTTTACTAAATTCTCTCCACTCCCCACTACCCTTTGCATGGAAGAATTTTCGATATATATATTTTAATTTTCTCAAAAACAGCTCCACAATTTTTATTAAAATGCAATATGTTTGTGATATTAACATCACGAATAAAATGTATAATAATGAAAATAAATATTGAGCTAATACAGGACCACGGTATGAACCCAATGAGTAAACTGCAGTTCAATTCGCTTAGGAGGGGTAAGATCTGTGAGTAAGATAATCAGCGGCTTTATTTACCGTCGCGTGTGCCAATTGAAACCAGAGTAGTGCAAGTTAGAAAAACATTACAAATAATACAGCCTACATCCGTTACTCCAACCAACCACCATTGCAAAGCACTACTCTAGCACCAACTTGCTGTAAGCAAAGTAGGCGAGCAATCTCTGAGGTGAAAGAAGAGCCACATATAAATCGTTTACACTTACTGTTTGTCCAAACCTCTTATCATTTGAGGCGTGTGCACTAATACGGCACACAGTGGACAGCGTCAGTGGTCGGTTTTTCTTAATGTGACTCGTTCAAATTATTAATCAGTCTTTTGTCCCTTAACTGGCCAGTTTTAAAATGCAGAAGTTTATAATTACGAAGAAAGGGCTAATGTTTTAGTAATGGTGAGCCTAAATCCAGTGTTAGTAGTGCCGTGTGTGAAAACGAAGACAAAGATATTAACGAAAGTGTGGCGGTCACAAAAAACGCTGTTCCAGGAAAAATGCATCGCACTTATCAGCCCTCTTGGAGCCAGCAAAGTTCATGGATCGATTACAATAAAGTAAAAAGAGATTATTTTTTGCAAAATTTGCAAACAAATATTTGAACAAAATCGTTTTCAGTTTTCTCATAAAATGGAAAAACTTTCATGGAAACTGGGTTTTCGAACTGGAAGAAAGGGGTAAAAATTTTGAAAGTGCATGAAACATCAGGTTTTCACAAGGAAGCTGTACTGAAATTTAAATCCTTAAAGTTTAATGTTAATGTATTTAACCAAATTTCAAAAGAAAAATTGACACAAATGAAAGAAAACCAAGCATCATATCTTCCCTCCGTTACATAGAAGTGCAGGGTCTGAAATACGAGGGCATACTGATGAAATAAGTAACTTTGATAATTTATTGCGCCTTCGATGTGAAGGTAACTAGCAACTTTTAAACTGGCCATAGCGCGAAACTTATAAATGGGCATCCCATGATGTACAAAATGAAATTTTGGCTATTTTAAGTCATACACTTCCTATAAGATTGTTGAATGATATCAAAAGTGCAGAGTATTTTGTAATCAAAGCAGATGAAACAACAGACATTGCCACCAAAGAGCAATCTAGTGTCTGTATAAGATTTGTTGATGCTTTGATAGAGATAGGAGAATGTTTTTTAGGGCTATATTTCATAGAAAGTACCACAGCTAAGGCTCTGTTTGATATTATTACTAATACTTTAAGACGATTTGATTTGTCTGCGTCTAATTGCAGAGGCCAATGCTTCGATGGTTCATCTAACTTGGCCGGATTACATAATGGTGTCCAGCAAAGTTTACAGAAATTGACAAGAGAGCTATATTTGTGCACTGCCTTGCACACTCTTTAAACCTAGCACTACAAGACACTATGAAAGCAATTCCGAAATATCGAAATGCATTGGACGTTATGAAGGATTTAATCCATTTTGTTAGAGATTCACCTTTTTGTTCACTTAAAGGCAGACAAGGTGTGAAACTATTCTGTTCTACAACGTGACCATAAGATATTTGGCAATGTCTTCAGTTTGTCCAACTATACAGAATTGAGCGAACTCTTTATAAATGTTTCAACAAATGACAATTCAGACAGTGAGGCAAAAACAAATGGCTTTTTAATTAATATGCAGCTTTTGATTTCTTTTCTATGTTGTCAGTTTTGGTAAAGCTTTGGTCACATTGATAGGTAAACATGGCACTACAAAGTAAGTCCCTACACTTAGAGGATGCCAATAAAATGTTTTTCCGCCCTTGTAACATCGACTAAATTTATGAGAAACAATTTTGAATCACTCTGGGCTGAAACAACCTCAAAATGTAAAGATATGGATGTTGATTCCCCAAAATTAGCCGTAAAAGAAAACTCCCTGAGAAATACGACAACTCCAACAATTCATTTGCATACACATTTACTGGAGTGTGTGATAAATATAGAATTCATTATGAAACAATGGATTCGTCCAACAGTTTCTTGGAATCGCGCTTCGACATTCAATCTGAATTCATGTTTGTAAACCAAATTGAACAATTTCTTCCTGGTGATAACCAGGGTTAGGATTTTTAGGTGCGCACCTATTTTCTTAGGGTAAGTTAAAGCTGTGTGGAAAGATATCACAGTGTGAAATTTTGTTTCTAGTTGCGAAAAGAGGCATTTTTTCTCGCCCTTTTTCCCTTTTTCGGGACCTTTACCCCTTTTTGGCACCTTTATCCTATTTTCCCCCAACCATGCCCATAATCCCCTTCCCCACTTTTTCTTTTAAGTTTCATTCAATTTATTCTTTAACTTTCAATTAACGTTTCCTCAGTTTGCTGTGTACATGCGAATAGTAAGCCTACATCTTTCAGGAAACACCGCGCGGGAATTGAAAGCACAGCCGCAACAATGGAAAATAATTGTGTGTTCGACGAAAACCTCTTTCTCTCGCTTTACCGCTATAAAGTAGTACGCAATAATACAATTGACAATGAGAGATTCTATCCCACCAGAATCAGTAGCCTGCTGTTCGTGAATGTGAGTTTGTTACTGTGAGAGACGTCATCTGTTTGTGTGGAGGCGAAGGCTGCGCACGCAGAGACGGCAGTAACCTCACCCGCGCAGTTCCGAGAATTATTAAGACTGGGTTCTGCTCGAAACTACTAGAAATCGCTGAGACTGAAGTTCCAGCATGAATGAGAACATTCTGGTAATTGTCGCGGTGTTATAAGAGAATGTGGACAGCGAATGGGCGCAAGAGTGAGTTGTGTGACAGTCGCATTGTGTTAGCAAGTGAACTAGTGTTAGCCCTCCAAACGAGTGTACTAGTACTAGATTTTACCATGCCAAAGGTGTCCAGTGCTCGATTTATTGTTCTGGCTGAGGAATTCAAACAAGATTTCATAGACACTGATGGAACTGTTATGCGATGTGCTACTTGTGATTCAGGAATTTTGTTAGATGAAAAACACCAGCGAGACCGTATCAAACAACACATTTCCAGCTCTAAGCATCAAATGAACAAGACTCTTCAAGCAAACAAATCACGGCAACCTCTATTACGAAATTCGTTTCAACAGAGTTCTTCAAAAAGCCAAAATTTGAAGGAATTAAACATTGATTTGTGTGCAGCGCTTACACAAGCAGGAATTCCTCTCAATAACGTTAACCATCCAGCCTTCAAGGGATTTCTTGAAAAATACACAAAGATGTCAATGCCCGATGAGAGTACTTTAAGAAAAAACTACATTGAGCCTGTTTACCAAGAAACCATAGAAAGAATCAAGGAGAAAGTGTCTGATTGCGATGTGGGGATCATTGTGGATGAAACCATAGACTCAATAGAACGATATGTTTTGAACATTTTAGTTTTTCCCTTAGAGGGGAGAAAGTTAAGCCCATGTTGTTAAAAATGTACGAGCTGCAGAAAGCCAATGCTAGTACAGTAATGCAATCCATTATGGACTTCTGCCAAAAACTCTGGCCTACTGGTATCGAGATTGAAAAACTTCTTCTTGTGGTTACGGACCAAGCTCCATACATGGTTTCAGCTGTTAACCAATTGAAACCTTTATTTCCTAACTTGAAGCATGTGACATGATTAGCTCATGCCCTTCACAGGGTTTGTGAATCCAAAATGAACGAATACGACATCGCAAATCAGTTCATCTCTGCCCTGAAGAAGATTCTACTGAAAGCTCCGAGCCGCGTTGTTTACTACAGAGAAATCACTGGCCTGCCCCTTCCAAATTTCCCGGTCATTACTCGTTGGGGATCTTGGATTCAGTGTGCTGCTATGTTGTGTGAGAATTTTGACAAAATTAAAGAGTCTGTGCTCTCTTTGGATCCATCCGACGCAGGTGCAATTTCCAAGGCACAGCAACTTCTGTAACCGGAGAAAATACATAATTTGCTGACAGAACTATATTGTGTCCATAGTTACACGTACCTACCTGCAGCTATTAAACGATTGGAAGCACAAGGTCTGGAAAAGGAAAAACAATGGATGGCTTTGCCAAAGACAAACTTGAATCTAGTCTTCAGAAGAATCCAGACATTGAGGAATTTCGCCACATCTGTAGAGTTGCCATTCCGAGTGAATACAAGGTTTGCCCCACTGGTTTCTGTGGATGTTGAAAGAAGCTTTAGCATCTACAAAGACATTCTATGTCCTAATAGAAACAGGCTTACTATTAAAAATGTGGAGACGCTTAATGTGATGCTTGAAGAAAAACAGCTTCATGTTTTTTCATTCTTTTGATGAGTGATAATTTGATGTACCTGTTTGTAGTTCAATAAATTAGAATAGAGAAAAGAGAAATCGTTTAACAGTTAAGGGAATGCACAACTGAAATTAACCCAAAATCTCAAAAATTCTTAAAACAAATTATGTTCCCTAAAAATTCTCTATTGCATGTAGCTTTTAGAATTCACTTTTATTTTTGACCTAGCGAACGCCTCAGGATCGTTACGAGACTTTTTAAATACCCTTGCGCATTTGGTTGCTAGCTGTTTATATTTTTAAAACTTCATTTTAAGCGTTTCTTATTTTTAGCATTTCTGCATATTCAAAATGTTCCACATGATGTAGTTTTCATCCATTCATATTGACATTTTTATGCTTATTTCAAAAACCCAAATAAATAAAACTGTCATATAATTTTTCTATGTGATGAATAGTTTTTGCGCTACTAATTTTTGAAGATAACAATGTATACTAAAACACGAAAAAAAAATGCAAATACAAAACTGCAAAACTTTTTTTCTCTTAAACTAAGAATGGCAGAAAAACAATTTTACGACAAATTTGTAGTTCCTTGATTTAGAAGCAACATAAGACTTTTTTTTTTGAAAAAGCATCATGTATTGCATTTTGCATATACCCATAATTTTATATTTTTAAAATTAATAACTTGAAAACTAATTAAGATTTTGGATTGAAATTCACAAAGCAATTATATCTAAAGAGGATTGACATGTGGTTAAAATTTCAGCCTAATTGAATGGATGGTTTAGAAAATAGCAATTTCAGTTGTGCATCCCTTTAAATAAACCAGCACCTTATTGTTCTTTTTTTTTTACCTTATTTGAGCACCTTTTCCCTTCCTTTTTACTTTCTCTACTACGTATAGTAAATAGGGGAAGTATTGCATTCCACCCAAAACTTCGATACCGAGATTTCACCGGAAATACATGTTTTGAGACCTCCTGAATCCAAAAAAAGTATTTTTGGAAACATGTCCGTGTGTGTATCTGTGTGTATGTCTGTCTGTCTGTGAACAGCATAACTCAGAAACGAACAGTCGGATAAACACCAAACTGGGTATTTAGGTTCAGTATCTTAGAGATACGACACGAAGGTTTTCAAGAAAATCCCCCCACCCCAGATTACCGTTTACATGGAACATTCTTCAAAATTTTAATTTTCTCCAAAATGGCTCTAACGATTTTGGTTAAAATATCATATATTTATGATACTTTCATGACAAATAAAATGTATATCTTGAATTTTCTGGGAATGTCTCCAAAAGTGTTCTTCATTGTGAACGACTTTTGCATAACTGGTAAACCATAAGAGATAGACAAAAGTTTACTACACAAAAAATGTAGATCGCGTTAAAATACACTCTATATATATATTGTTGAGTTAACCATTTTCATGATATTGCTTGTTATTCCCTTAAATTTTCCAATACTTATACTTTTTCTCAAATGGGAATTCATTATTCATTTTTTTTTGTCCTGGTAATGCAAAGTGAATGGAATACTCCACATAGCAACCAGCTCTTAAAATATTTGACTATCGCTTAAAGCCTACCAATTCCCCTTGCATCTACAAGAAAATTAGCAATAAGATTAACATATCGATATCTCGATTAACATGAAGCATATGGAGAATAAGCGTTTGTAAAACTGGTTTGTACAAGAGTAGAGAAAGTCATGTGAGTGTAACACATCAGAATTTTTCATCTGAAATTTGCACCTAAAAATACTAACCCTGGTAATTACTATTCACTTATAGATATAGGTTATACAACGGAGGGGGACACCCCGCGCACTGCTACCATCCCCGAGGAGGAAAGGATGAAGTGAAGTGACCATAGGAGGCTACGTGCGGAAGTCCCTAACAGTACCATGCTGGAAGTCCCATCACACTGCTGGAGCTGCCTAGAGAGGACGATGAACGACTGTCGACCAAGCAGCCCTCTAGTGTCCACGGGGAGTACTCTTTCCTTTAGGCAAGCATCCGCGCCATCTGTACGGCACCGCCATACACCACGAAACCTTGAAGCGCACCTAAAAGATGAGAAAGAAACGGAATGAAAGGGAAATGAGGGAAAGGAAATCGTGGTAGATGAGAAACCACCCCAACATTCGCTTACCGACCAAAGGAAATCACGAAAAACCCAAGGTCAGAGTGGGGGAGTCGACGGGAATCGAAACCAGGGCATCCCGAATGCGGGTCTCACATGTTACCGCGAAGCCACTTCTGCTTGGTTACTGTTCACTTCACTTCCATTAAAGGAACTCGCGTCCATCCTCATCGTGTATCAATTTCCATATCGCTATGGTTATATGTTCCAAAACGTCTTCTAGAGTATAGATAATTAAAATATGTGTATCGCAAGAGCTCATTCAGATAATTAAGTCTGAGTGTCCGGAAGATTTACAGTGGGTGTTCCAAGGTCTCACATCATATACCTGCATATTTGTAACTTGCATTGTAACGCAGCGTAGTCTTTACAATCAGAACGTTTTTTTTGAAACTGGCCATAAAAAATCCGATCGCATTAGTGTGAAGCTGGAAGACTGTATAATTGGATGTATGATCCTTTTTTGAAACGGTTCCGGAAATGGTTACGTTATTTTTCTCCTGTCTTTTCTTTACACTAAATATAACTATGAACTATTATTGATTTGTTTATCTCCAGTGTGCTTTTAAAAAACCAAGTGTGTTCTTTTTCTATGCTTATTGTATTATTATAAATAATATCATATTAAATCAAAATATAGCTTATTCGTTTTCCACAATGGCTTTTAAATGTCATCTCTACGGTATTTTCAAAATGTAATCAAGGAGCCGGCAATCACATGTATTTATAGACGATCTAATTCATTAACTGAATAGCACACCATATTCTTAAAAGCTGATTTGGAAGTTGGAAGTCAAAAAAAAATGTTTCATGACCACTAGAGTTTAAAAATAATAAACCAGGCTTTAATCGGTAGGTTAATTGGAAAGTTTCGCCATCGCTGAGTTAGCAGAAAAACCCCACAAACAAAAAATGGAAAGCCTATGTCAGGTAGGATTTCATCGTTAATTTACTCTTGTAGATTAGTGTGGAAATATATTGGGCATTTCGGAATGTAACATATGGGTTTTTGCTTTTGCTTCCTATAGGTTAGCAGGAAAATTGGACACTTTGGAATCATAGCTCCCACATAAAACTGCGGGCCCAGGACCCAGTATCTCAAGTGGGCCCCTTCTTTTTGTAATTTTTCCTACCTTTTTAGGAAGAGAAAGAGGCTCGTCGCCCACCCATTTTTATTACGCTTTTCTCAATGGCATTGACCTGTGCAGACTGTGATTTCATTGTAAAAACACTGCACATAATAACATCCAAATAAATAAACACTGTGCATCATTCCGTAAATTTGTGCTTTCTAAGGTATCTCTATAAATGACAAAAGAGTTTTATTAAATTTTATTATCACACAAAATCAATATTTAAACTTAACGTAAGTGTATCTCTTTTGGGGGTATTTTACAAATGTAAGAAACTGCACAAAAATGAGGCCTTTTGTTTTCTTATTTTGAATCACGTTGCATAGGCCTGGTGAAACATGAAAACTTTTCAAAATAAAGAAATGAAAACTTCGCTATTGAAAACTACTAATATAAAATTGTAGAGCAACTGAAATTAATAGTATCAGTTGTAGTTGAATTGTTGAAGGCCCTCAAAATCACTCACATGCATCTATAAAATTGAGTTGAACGTACTAAATTGTTTTAAATAAGACACTACTCTACCCACCTTCATGGCTTTTTACTGGCTGAAGTGGTGAACAACTTCGAAAAGTATACTTTTTTGTCAATTGTTTTTCTATGGCTAAAATAATTTCCAAACAGTTCAGTAGTGCTGGCCAGTAGTGCTTCCTTGCCAAGTGTTTTTTTTTCTTTTCTTTCTTTTAATTTAAAGAGTTGGCCAGTCTATTGAAGTACCTCTCAGAAGTAGAATCTATTACTGTAATTGTGTAAAAAAAGCGATTCTTGTGCACAAATTAAAGCAAAAATAGCTTGAAGCTTTTTCTCATGGATGGAGTTGAGAAGCTTAGCTGGGTCCTTTTCTGGGTCAAACCTTTACCATGAACACTCTTTATATGCAGTATTTCTTCGTTTAAGCCTTCTACATCTGCAGCGTCTTTAGGGTCCTTGGAAACAGGGATTTGGTTTTCATTTTGAGTTTTGTTTATGGACGCCCTTTACTGTGGTTCTTAGTGTCCCACTCTATATTGGGCGTGAATGATCGGAAATTTTGCCCAGAGGCCTCTATCATGCTTGAGGTTCTTTTGCGTGTCCTAAATCTACGACACGGGACCACCGACTTACTTCCCTTGCAAGGAAGCCATGCTAAGGATTTTTGCGCCCGAAGAAACCTATCGTCCTCCACCGGCTTTAAACCCGTGGCATCGAGAATCAGAGGTTAGCATGGTACCCCTAGACCACGGAGAACGACTACATTTTGAGTTGATCATATAAGTCCGCGAAAGTAAAAATTAGAAAACGCCACATTTCACTTCAGAAACGACAAATGTAGTCTTCAAATCTGCCATGAAGAAATCTAAAATGCGAAAAATTACAGAAGTGTTGAATTCACATTTTTGTTGTTTTTTGTTTGTTTTGTTTTACTTATTTTTGTTTAAGTTTAGCATCCTTTAACCGGCTAGGTCATATCGGACGATGAATGATTGAAATGGGTGAAATGATGCTCAAATGAGCCCGGAATCCACAGAGCTTAGAGTTACCTGACAATCATCCTTTTAGGATAAGGGAAAACCCCGAAACATACCTTATCCGGGTATCTCATCCCAGCCGAGATTCTAACTTAAGACCTCTTGAATGGGAAGCAGACACGCTACCCCCACACCACAGAGGCGGACTCAATTCACTTGCTTCTATTTGAAGTTCTTCTTCAAGCATGTTTTCATCCACATTCATTAGCCTACAGTGTCACCTTCTAGTAACGAAATGAGATGTCAGCTGTTTTAGGAACTATTTTTGATTCCTTGAAAATGATTTCTATGAATTAAGTTCTGCATCTCATTAAGAATACCTTTGAGTTGGGTCTCAACTTAGAGGGAATGATGACGTTTCTGGTCAATTGTAGGTAGAACTTAGTATCAAAATAATGACATCAAAATACCCTATGACGATTGAAAGTAGGTACGTCTTAAGTCCCAAAATGAGCGTTTCGTGCTAATGGAGTCATGTAGCAACAGTGTCTTCCAAACGAAGAATGGTGCTTTACTATTGGACACACAGCTTGTAGTCTTTCACTCCAACGGATCTCATAAACGCTCTTTGCAGAGGTAATTGGACGTGTTATTGAAACAGTTACGTGACCATGGCTGCTAGAAAACAAAGAGTACAAACTTTCAATGTTTCCATACATCATGACTCAGTTTGGCAACATTGACAGTACTCTGTTGACCGACACATGTGGCCGAAGTCTTAAGATACGGGCTCATGAATCGATGTCCGCGGTTCAAATCCTGCCAGAACCATCCTCTCTGACTAAGATTTTCACCAGGTTTTCCTTAATCATAACTGGCAAATGCCAGGGAGGTATCCTAAACTCAGGCCTGGAGAGTTTCCTTCCCAAATATCATATCACTGCATGTATTATTATCACTGTCCACCGCCTGTGGTGCGGTTTGTAGTAAGAACGGGGTTAAATACCACCACCACCACTACGAGCACCTGTTCAAGGATACTGCAAGGGAAAAATAGCATTTTTTTTCTTTCTTTCTTTTTCTCTCTTATATCTTTCCTTCCGAGCATTCTTGATTTAACTCCACTAATGTGTCCCCGCATTTTAGAGCCGTTGTGGTAATCGTATGCACGACAATCTGCAAGCAACACATTAAGAGTTTCTAAGGTGGACAGTATTTCATCTGTTACTGCCTCGCCTGTTTTCTAACTAAGTTCTGAGTTCTTTCGCTAACACACTGTGGTGGCTAATTTCACTGCTCATTTCTTCAGATCAGTTCTTAAATTCCCCTGCTCGGGTTCGGTTTCCTATATTAAAAACGATTGTACTGAATTCTTTAGGGAGGATTTATTGTAAATAGAAACAAGTGTTCCTTATTGTGAACTATTTGATACGCCCACACATTACCCAATTACACGTCTGTAACCTTGACGGTCGCTGTTAAATCATAACGCATAGGTTACAAAACCCGTGTGCATGTTTCATGTGTCTGCTCAAGGACATGTTCATGCATATTCCCTTGGCTTTAAAGCTGAAAATATTATCACATAATGCAACGTGTTTAGATATTGCGAAATATTATCCACTGCAACTTTCGCAGAGAAGGTCTACATACCAAGGTATAGATTACTTTATAAGCTTTCACTGAACAGGAAGAACATTCTTTTGGTTTATGTTTGTACATATCAGTATTTTGGGTGCTTGTTAATACACTCCTGACCCTACTTTCTATGTCACTTAACCTATGGTATATGAAGTAATGCAATCCACCCAAAAATTTGATACCTAGAGTACATTGGAATTGCACGATTTTAGATCCCCTGAATCCACTCCAAAACAAATAGGAAAAAAAAGGTTGTGAAAAGTTATTCTCGTAGTAGATTTATCATTAAGTATTCATATTTTGAAATAAAGAGAGTTGAAGCTTGTTACACTACATCACTAAAATGTTTTTACCTGAACGCGTTTCGTATACTTTGGTGTTCTGTGGCGTTTCGGAGACGGTTTGCTTCCATCGTCAGCATGTTTTCAACTGATTTTGCCAGTTATTGTCTGGGGAATGTGTGTGACTAGTGGTGTTCTCTAGTGATGGACTGATGAACCTCCAAAGGCTGTTGGGTGGCGGCAGTTCGAAATTCATTAGGTGATTCCTGTGTTTGACAATATGTATTTTTTCCCAGATGTCCAATTCATTGCTGCTGTTGATCGGTTTTAAGAGTTTTATATTCGGAGTGATATCATGGTTTGAAGACCAGAAATGATGTGCTACTGCTGATTTATCCGGCTGCTTTTGGTAAATGCATCTCATATGCTCTCTAAGTCTTATTTCAAGATTTCTTTTGGTTCTTCCTATGTATACCAGGTTACAGTCATTACAAACAATTTGATATATACCAGCTGATTTATCGTTGGGGATAGGATCTTTTGTTCTGTTGCATAGTAGTTTCTGAATATTGTGATTATTCTGTGGAGACAGGGTGATGTATTTCTTGAAAATCCTTCGAAATTTATGATGTGTCCAAAGGTGATAAGTGAATTTCCCATATACTAGTGGTTTTTATTGTCTGAGTAAAATAGTCGTTTGTTGGATATTGACCTTCAACTCTCTTTATTTAAAATTATGACATATCACTGTTACTAGCTTCTAAATCGTCAAAATTAATTAATAAGTATTCATATATTGATGTTGGAGTACGGGAAATAACTGAACGGAAAAGTTCAATTTGACTACTGGCTTGAAGGAGGAAAAACATAAAATTCCGGATAGTATAAAACAAAATAATAATTATAATATGAACGAGCCGCTTGTGTAGAACAATTTAAAGATCCCTTTGATCTTGTCAGAGTGAAGCTTTGAAGCTTGGTTATCAGGGTCAAGGTTCTGGTTGTCATTCTGTCTGGTTATCATAACCTTTGAAGGTTATCAGAAAGCATTCTTCATGTGTCATTCATGGCTAATTATGGCTTTTTCCGCTCCTAACGCTTGGCTAATCTACAGTTTAGTTCTTTCGTGTGTCATCCTGACTTCTGCTTGTACAGATTATTTATACAGTTTTTTTTTAATTATGGAATGTTCTGTTTTTTCTAAAGTTTGTATCTTGCATTCTTATTTCCATTGCTTTTGTTTCGTCTATGAGCTGCTTTGCGATTAGCCCGGCAAGTAGAGTTCTGCTCAGTGTTTTAATAATAACTTAAATTCCAAGGCCCTTCGAATAATTCCGATAACAAGCAAATTGCAGATCGGTGTATATAAACAGATGTAGGTACAACCGTTCGCAAAATCTTGTCTGATATAGATCAAATATATATATATATATATATATATATATATATATATATATGTGTGTGTGTGTGTGTGTGTGTGTGTGTGTGTGTTTGAGTTTGTTTGTTTTGAAACATTCTGTCTTCTTTGCCCTGCCGAGATGTAGAAACCTGCACAACTAACCTTTCCAAAATGAAAAGGCAATGTACTAGGTGGCAAATAATAGCAAATATATTTGCGCAAAAAGGAATTCTTTCACTTGTTTTCATTGCATCTGTAGTTATTACACCAAAACAGGTATTCGTAGATATTTGTGCATAGATGCCACTTATGGGTCAAAGTAGGACATATGTACATCCTTGGACGATTGGTCTCACGCCAATCAACCTGTCAGAAAAATGGCCTATGATGTGTATCAGTGCCAACATGATACATTAACAGACGTTTTAGTTGCACGCCATTTCTTTGGAGGTAAAATTAGCAACGAAATGTATCTGAATAAATCACTGCACGAAATACAAGTTGTTAACACAGACCAAACACCGTGTTAAATATAATAATTCTTAATTGTTAACAATTCTTACTCTGTGCACTTCCATTACGCTTCCTTTATCCTAGTTATACCCTTTTTGCGTTAAACAATCGTGATAAGACAAAATCCGATAACTGTTAATCACTAACTTCTCTGTCAGCATGTAATTGTATGAATAATACTGAACAAACACCGCAATCATATTGAGTTACTTTCTGTTGCGATTATGTAAATGCTGAAGAGTACATTTAAATTCGATTTCGTCATATTTTAGCTTCATATCAGATGTTCTAAATTATTTCAAGTGTTTTTAAATAAAAGTAAAAAAAGCTCATTTATAATTCAATAGTGCGAAGTATATTACCCTATGGAGCAGAAATGTGGACAGCAAATAGGCGACAAGAAAGAAAACTATTAACAACCGACATGAATTTTTGGCGGAGCGCTCCTCGTCTCAAGAAGATATAAAATTAGGAATACAAAAATTCGGGAAATAATGGGTGTAAAAAGAATGTATTGGAAATAATAGAAGTGAAGATTAAAATGGTTAGGTCATGTGAACAAAATGAGAAATGATAGAACAGTAAGAATGATGCTAGAGTGGGAAGCTGAAGGAAACAGAGAACGGGGAAGACCAAGAGAATAATGGATGGATGGGGTCCGAAGAAGCATGGTGTCAGATGAAGATGCACAGGAAAGGGATTTATGGAGAAATAACATTTTGAATGGGTTGTAGGAAAGCTACTGTATAGTAGATAATTCCTAAATAAAAAATCTGATGTGTTACACTCACATGACTTTCTCTACTCTCGTACAAACTATTTTTACAAGCGCTTATTCTCCATCTACTTCATTTTAATCGAGATTAACATTTGCAGACTCTATCTTATTGCTAATTTTCTTGTAGATGTAAGGGGAATATATATTTACAAGGGTAATATAGAGATATAGTAGCCTTTAAGCACATACATATCTCTAAATAACTGGTTGCTAGGTGCAGCACCATTCCCTTTCCCACAGATTAATACTCTTTGCATATTCAAGACAAAAAATGAATAACGAATTCCCATTTGAGAAAATAAGTATTGAAAAATTTAAGGGAATAACAAGCAATATCTCGAAAATGGTTCACTCAACAAAAAAATGCATATGACATAAATTGTGTATTTTAACGCGATCTACATTTTTTGTGTAGTAAAATTTTGTCTATCTCTTATGGTTTACCAGTTATGCAAAGTCGTTCACAATGAAGAATACTTTTGGAGACATTCCCAGAAAATTCAAGATATACATTTTATTTGTCATGAAAATATCTTAAACATATGATATTTTAATGAAAATCGTTAGAGCCATTTTTGAGAAAATTAAACTTTTCGAAAAATCTTCCATGTAAAGGGTAATCTGGGGTGGGGGAATTTTCTTGAAAACCTTTGTGTCGCATCTCTGGAAGATACTGAACCTAAATACAAAGTTTGGTGTTTATCCGACTGTTTGTTTCTGAGTTATGCTGTTCACAGACAGACACACAGACAGACAGGCGCGCGCGCGCGCACACACACACACACACACACACACACGGACATGTTTCCAAAAATGCTTTTTTTGGATTCAGGGGTCTCAAAACATGTATTTCCGGTGAAATCTCGGTATCGAATTTTTGGGTGGAATACAATACTCCCCCTACTTACTATACGTAGTAGAGAAAGTAAAAATTATAGCTTTTTCACTTATTGATTTATTGGTTGATTTTCGTTTAAAGACTTAGGGTACATATTACTTTACTCTGCAATTAGAATCCAAAAAAACGCTCTTTGTGAATAAGGAATGTTTTGAAGCTGCAGCCGTTTTACTACCTCATACTGTCTGTCATTACCACATAGGTGTACAAAAGTTTTGAGACCTACTATACTGTTACTTCCCGTTACCTGGCCCACACTTAATATGGCACTACGGGTTTGCCACCTTCATCCTTTCAGAGAAGATTGTGGGTGTACCAGTTGTGAAAGTGTTCCATTTAACGATCAAACAGCTTGCGTTTGTCTTACCGAGAGACACAGCCCTCCTAGATTACCTCGAGGAAAACCGCATTCTTTTAAAGAGCATCTGCGGAAACCAAATTAAGGTGCATTGTCTATACTCCCACTGCCTGTGTCTTGCGACGTTGCCAACGCTATGAAGATGTACCTACCGGTGGTAGTTACACACATATGTATATATTGCCGCTAGCATTAAGGCCTTCTTTTCGCAATCCTACGGATTTCGCAGAATAAAATCATTTTAACACGCTCAAATTTGTAAAATACCAAAATATTTTATTGATTTCTGAAACTAACAGAGATCACTTATAGAATGCAGTTCTTGAAACACGAGAAATGACGTTAAAAAATTCTGATGTGGTACATTCACGTGACTTTCTCTACACTCTATCGTTTATTGATGGGTATACGAACTATTCTAACTAAAGCTTTATTTCTGTCTACTGCATTTTAATCCGAATAAGCCTTTGCAGAAATACTACATTATACATTTCGTTATACACACAAAGGGAGCAGCGATAGTCAAATGTTTAAGAATTGGACGCTATACGCTGGCCTTAAAATTCCATACTGTTTCCATGCAATAGCGAGAAACAATGAATGTTAAAAGGACTTTAAGAGAATGACCAAGAAATGAAAAAGTCGAATCTTTAATAACGGACATCTCAAAAATGGCTTATTTGAAATAAATTGTGTGTTTTAAAGAGATATGCTTTTTACTTTCTCTACTACGTATAGTAAGTAGGGGAAGTATTGTATTCCACCCAAAAATTCGATACCGAGATTTCACCGGAAATACATGATTTGAGGCCCCCTGAATCCAAAAAAAGGCATTTTTGGAAACATGTCCGTGTGTGTGTCTGTGTGTCTGTCTGTGAACAGCATAACTCAGAAACGAACAGTCGGATAAACACCAAACTTGGTATTTGAGTTCAGTATCTTCCAGACATGCGACACGAGGGTTTTCAACAAAATCCCCCACCCCAGATTACCCTTTACATGGAACATTTTTTCGAAAATTTTAATCTTCTCAAAAATGGCTCTAACGATTTTGATTAAAATATCATATGTTTAACATATTTTCATGACAAATAAAATTTATATCTTGAATTTTTTGGGAATGTCTCCAAAAGTATTCTTCATTGTGAACGACTTTTGCATAACTGGTAAACCATAAGAGATAGACAAAATTTTACTGCACCAAAAATGTAGATCGCGTTAAAATACACAATTTATG
The DNA here is from genome assembly GCA_030765065.1 of Deroplatys truncata. Taxonomy (NCBI): domain Eukaryota; kingdom Metazoa; phylum Arthropoda; class Insecta; order Mantodea; family Mantidae; genus Deroplatys; species Deroplatys truncata. The sequence goes on along the minus strand of CM060984.1, from coordinate 95,173,237 downwards.
TCATATACATTTTTTTTGTTTAGTGAACCATTTTCGAGATATTACTTGTTATTTCCGTAAATTTCTCAATACTTATTTTCTCAAATGGGAATTCGTTATTCATTTTTTTGACTTGGATATGCAAAGAGTATTAATCTGTGGCAAAGGGAATTGTGCTGTACCTAGCAACCAGCTATTAAGAGATATGTATGTGCTTAAAGGCTACGGTATTTCTATATTGCCCTTGTAAATATACATCTACAAGAAGCTTAGCAATAAGATAGACTCTACAAATGTTTATCTCGATTAACATGAAGTAGATGGAGAATAAGCGTTTGTATAAATAGTTTGTACAAGAGTAGAGAAAGTCATGTGAGTGTAACACATCAGATTTGTTATGTAGTATCTACGTTTTTGTCCATCTCTTAACTTTTACCTGTTATATAAGATTATACAACATTTCTTCCAAATTAAGTGGACTTCACAGGCTATTCTTAGAAAACTCAACATATACATTCTATCTGTCATGTAAATATATTTAATATATCGTTAGAGCCAGTTTTTAGAAAACCATAAATTTCGAAAAATGTTCCATGTAAACGGAATTCTCTTTAAAATCTTCGTGTCGCACGTTTGTAAGGTATTGAATCTAAATACCAAGTACGGTATTTATCCGACCTTTCGTTTTAGAGTTATGCTGTTCACACACATACACACACACGCGCGCGCGCGCGCGGACCTTTTTCTAAGAATGCTTTTTTATTAAAGGGCCTCAAAATATGTCTTTCCAGTGAAATCTCAATATCGGCTTCTAGGGTAGAATAGGTACAATACTTCCCCTACTTACTGTTCGCAGTAGAGAAAGTAAAAAGCGAGATGTCGGATGCTTTGTGGATTCACTAGCAGCCATTTTTAGTTAAATTATTTTCAACATATTTTGCCTTGCACCAGCCAATCACGCGATTAAATGCTACACTATATTACTTTCTAATGGATGTTATTCTTTCTGCTGCTTCTGTAATTTAACCTGGCTCTTCCATTTCAGTTTCTTCTGAATTCCTAATTCCCGTCATTAAATCTTTATGTAGGTTATACTAATAAAAGAATAACGTTTTAGATCAAAGAAAGCAGAAGCCTACCAATATAACGTCTAGGTTAACTCTTACAACGAATTGCGATAAATTGAAGTATGCCGATTAGTATTATGAACAGATAATGCGAGCGCCATGAGAAATTAATCGTGTAAAAAGACATAATGAAAAGTAAAACCTAATCAAGCCAAGTCGAGTTGCAAAACATGTAATTGCCATGTGATTGGACTTGAAAACAAAGTTTGCCACAATGAAGATTATTGCACTAGTGCGGTAATTTAAAGCTTAAAGCTCATCTGCACTGGGTTAGAAGTTCTACGTTTAGGTCATGCTGTCTAAAAAATATTTTAGACGTGTCAAAAGTTTTCGAACTCATTACATTACATGTTTCTTCGTGGCTCAAAGCATAAGAATATTATGGGAAGTATTAACAAAGTACTATTTTAATTTCTCTATAATCTTCACAGTTCATATTTTCATCACAATTGCAAACAATACTACGGTGCTCCATGTACAAAGAGCTTCACCGAAAATCTCCTGCCATTTCTAGCATATTTTGCAGCTTCTATGTTTTAGTTTGATTAATTTTATAATTTAGGCATACTGTTGCATTCATTCAGAGGAATTTCATTTCTTTTCTTTTTTATCGAAGGCTAGACTAAACCACTATTCGAAATATAGTATTCCGTTTCAGTGTTTAAAATGTCTCCACCGGGTCCCTAGAGCTAATTTCGTTGCCCATATGTCATTATTTTGTCTTGCTACGATTGCCATCATCCAATACATTTAAAGCTAAACACCAATATTAGATTAAAACCACTGCAGCTACACTGGGAAAAAGTCACCGATGCATTAGTAATATGGAAACACTCTGAGCTACTACCGTGCATGGGTTCAAAAGGTGGGAGGGAGCACTCAGGGAAGAACAAAGTTCTATGAAGGATGGCAAAATTACCACTCCTTCAGGTGAAATTTCACCCATTGTAGATATTAAGGTTTAATATTGTTATTTTGCAGATAATTGATTTTTGCGGGAATAACATACCTGCGCTTCTTTCCGATCGTATATGTTCAGAGTACAGAAAGTACGTGCCAGATTTATTCATAATTAGAACAGTTTTTTATAAGGATTTTCGGAATTATATTTCATTAGTGGCTCAAAAAATAGCTGCTCATAAAAGGCGGTGGCGGCGGTGGTAGTATTTTGGGCCGTTCAAATATTCAGACATTCGCTGGTCTACTAGTTGGATTGGGTTTAAAATACTATGCTACAGAATGAAAGGCAATTCAATGCCATCGTTTTATAGGATGGAAGCCTTGATCACTTAACAACAACAACAATAATAATAATAATAATAATAATAATAATAATAATAATAATAATAATAATAACAACAATAATAATAATTGTTAAAAAGTACTACCTGAAAATGTAAGGTATTTCGTTTAAAATAAGAGAGCGGATTACTTCCAGTAAACCGGTAACTGCATAAAATTAACGATGTCATATTTTAATTAATATTATTTAAATATTACTATTATTCCAAATTAACACATTCTGGATATAAGGCTGGACAGGCAGAAGCATTACACGCTATTTTTTCTGAACATTTTAACTTAAATTTTCCAGAAAGGTTTTGCGTAAATCAGCATAAAACCAGATCTGACATCACATAGCTTAATAAGTAATACAGCTTATGTAAAACGTCGTGTCACTTCATATGCGCAAGAGAGGAGAAATGAGAAATGAGAAGTGGTGAGAGTGGTGGGGGAGCAAGGGATTAGAAACGATTGTGATGATCACACTCACAGCGCTAGAACACTGACCCCCACCTCTCTTATTATGCAAGTGGGTTGGTCAGTGATATTGCGCACCTATGCTCTCAGAAGTGGGGGACTGTCACGATGTTTTACACAAGCTGTAATAGTGCTGATGCTAACGGTGAGTAACGTTCTTTTTACCTTCGCTAAGGCAGATAGATATTACCTTAACGGTGTTGTCGTATATTTTGAAATGATGAAAAAAACATTTCACGTTTTAGTTTTCCTTATTAACCTCCTTTTCTAAATTTATTTATCACAATGAGTTTCTTTCCACAGAGTATACTACTGATTCGTTCTGCAGTAGCGGAAGGCTATCGCAATCTCTGCTATCGATGTGTCTTCTCCATTCCTGAAGGAATGATACAATGCAAAGTCGAAGTTTTATACAGTTTCCGGTTTTACTGGAAGTGACACCAGCTCTCTTATTTTAAACGGAGCACCCTATATAGTTTTAAATTTTCGAGTATTATTCTTCAACAGCTATTCAAACATGAAGAGTTTGTCAACAGTATAGCTTCAGTTATCAGCAAATCTAATTATAGTTAAATCGACTACGCGGCGCCTTGGACTGGACGATAAATGCCGCACTCACCATAAACTGGCAATTCATGGGCAAACTTACTGAAATTCATAGAAAGCATTAAACATACTTGCTTGGCTTACCTGTGTTACAATAGGCGTTGGAAATTATGACGTTGATTGCGAATGTTTCAACTTGGCCTCTATTTCCTCTAGTTTTTCTTCAGTCGCGAATGGCATTGCCGAACTCATTTTTTTTTTCGTTAAAAAGGATACTGATTGACTATTCACAAGGTTATTAATTGCGCCCTGCTCGGAATGGCAACGTCTGGAAACCTAGGTAGAACTTTGTTGTATATTTCCTTGCCGAAGAATATTTCACATACGCATCACATAACATAACCACTCTTCACGAGTGGCAAACTTCCGTCCCCTGTAATTTCGAGAGTTGCCTTGATCTTGAGAACGAGCATAGCGTAAGCTGCGGTTCAGTCCAAGGCTGCATCGTTGGTTAGTCTTACAATGCACTCAAGGTACACTGATTTATTCAGAAATTTATATATATATATATATATATATATATATATATAGGAGTACGTATATTGCGAGTGAAAGAGAATAATTAATTTTACACTGCTTTTGTGACGCCAGTTCTCTTGCTCCAAAGAACTGGGTATGTAGATGATGTCAAATAGTTCCAAACTATTTAAGGGTATCTACTACTCAAGTAGAAAAATCGTTTAAAACAAGAGACTATGGTCAGTTGAGGTAATCTCAAAACTGTAAATTGACGGTATCATAATGTAATTTCACTTTAAAGAATGTTCGTGGCGCGGGACTTTTAATTCTGTACTCACTAAATATGCTTGTAACTCAAGCTCAACTTGAGTTATGTTCTTAATTTTCTCAAATGAACGAGTATAGGGGATCGCGCACGCCAAAAGTACAAAATACTGAACGCACCTATCTTTAAGAGAAATACAGATTAATTCCAAACCTATTTGAAGTACGAACTAAAACAAATTGAGTTGTTTATTTTATTTATGGATGCTCTTTAACTGCTATGGTCCTTAGCGTCCCATTCTATATTGGGCGTAAAAGACCGGGAATTTTGCTCAGAGGCCTCTTTATCGGGCTTAGGGTTATTTTACGTGCCGTAAACCTAGGACACGGGACCACCGACTTTACTTCCCTTGCGAAAGAAGCCACGTTAAGGATTTTTACGCCCGAAAAAATCTATCGTCCTCCGCCGGGTTTGAACCCACGCCCTCGGGAACTAGAGGCTAGCATAATAACCACTACCTCACGGAGGACAACGAACTAAAACAAGGAGACAAGTTCCAGTCACATTGATTCACAATTGAACAGTTTTCGATATCACACCTTTTGCTCGTCGCTTATCGCATTATTCGCAGTGTATAGTGGACTGTGGGGAAACATTATTTTGATGCCGATAAGTGAGAAATCCGTGCACGTGGTGTAACCAACTAGAGCGCCACTTTCAGTGATATGATTTTTTGAGATGCACTAACCATACTTAGGTTGAAATCCACTATTATTATATATTCGAGTTAAAATACATGCTTTCACTATTTAGATAAAAATGTGGTGTATACCTTCTTTCTGGGCGGACTACAGACACAAGTGTAGAAAGTGGAAGTGCTGCCAACTTGCTTGCCTCTCTTCCACTTCTCAGGGATTGATAGTGTGTATTAATTATTGCAATATTCATATTTTTGTGATGTTGAGCATGCAGATTGACAGTCCTGCAGTTGCAGAACACAAGTGCCAACCCTCCTTCCAGAAGAAGGTATGCCCGAAAAGTGTCAGGCTTTTTAAAGAAATGTCCTACTTTATTCCAAGTAATGTCGTGCATTTGAGAATTTTGAGCTGGTAACCCTAGTCACGACAGACTGTTCAAGAAACTGGCGCCTGGTAGACGGCAACTACTTCATCTTTACTGTTTGGCAGGCGGTACCTCCGCTGTATCGAACTTAAATGCACTATTCACCTTTTTCACATTCGCATTCTCTCAGACATCCTTGCACTGTTTTGAGCATGCAGTTCGTGATATCTTATATCAATGTAATTGTGATTAGTATTTCATTATTCATAAGGAAACTGCGTGCATAATACTTTATATTCGCTAGTTTGACTATAAACAACATATATGCTAGCCAATGCTAAACCAATCAATTGAAACAAGTTAAATTTTATCAGGCTTTTCCTATAAAGGTAGCCATAACCTATAATGTTGATAATATAGGTTTTATTTGTTTCACATTTTCTGTACTAGGAGCATTCTTACAATCATAGATAAAGGAATTAACGAATTCCTATTGCAAGTTCCGCGCGCCAGTTGGCAGAAAATACCAATATTATCAAGTTGCACCGATCATCCAAACAAAACGCGACCACACGATTCTAGCTTGTTTTCGAAAACGTCACTTATATTGCAAATAAATATACATATTTTATTATTGTATTATAATAATCATGTTTTTGAGTAAATCACTTTATTTTATTCGTAAAATAGTCATAGCAAATGCCACTTATTATTTCCAAAGTCCTCTAAATAAATTCTCTCGTCACTTCGTGACGACAATTTATCGATGATTTGGAAACCACTCTGGCATTACTACAGTAAAGCTATTATTTAGTTACAAAAGGCATACGTAAAGGATGCTAATTATCGCCAACTCTATTCATAATCTATTTAGAGGAAGACCTAAGAAAATGAAAAAAGAAATGTAGAGGAATGGAATTAAGATTAGTGACAGATTTATTACACTTTGCAATTTGCTGACTAACAAATATATTAGCTGCAGAATGTTATGATTTAGAATATATGGGTAGTAAACTCATTGAAGAGCGTAAACAGTCTGAACTCAAGTTTAATTTGGGAAATATAATTCTATGGCTATAGGAGGGGAAAACAGGATCTGATTTATTGAAAATATAGAATTATTAAGTATAAAACAAACATAAATACCAAGAAAGAATTGGAAGAAATTGTACAGAAATTAAAGAATTTCTAAAAATGGGAAATGTGTATTATTAAATTGAATGCCATATTATGAGATAAAATATTATAAAAGAAACCAAAGCAAGTAATTTATAAATCAATTATAAGAAGACAGTTTTATATGGAAAAAAGTTTGGCAAATTAATAATGCTGTAAGTAAACTGTTGGAGAACGTCAACAAGGGTTTCAAGAAGAGAAAGAGTAAGAAATGAAATAATTAGACAAGGAATTTAAGTAAAAATAACATTGTAGAAGATTATCAAGACAACTAACATTGTATGGATACGCGATGATAATAAGTGAAGAAAGATTATCAAGGTTGGTACATGGGTGGGTTCCTGCAAGAGGAAGGAAAAGAGGAAAATCAATGACAACATGGAAAAAGGGCGTTATGGAAGAATTGAGAGAAGACAGTCAAGAGGACAATTTTTGCCAGAGGAGAGTGATTTTGTGCATTGAAAGGCATTTATAAATGACTGTGAATTGATATTTGACTATCAGAAGATTTAATTAACATTGTAAACTAACAGAGTAAATAAAAAGAAAGAAAAGGCAAAAATATTACCGGTCCTCGGGATTCAGCTGAATATTTCTCCTCCATTATGTAGAAGTTACGATTACTTCTCAATGTTATTTATGATAAAAAGCACGATAGTATTTCTTGTTATGTTGCTGTGCATTGCATTTCTTGACTGATGAAAGAAGATTTTGATGACCTAAACAGTTTTAAAGATTACCTACAAAATGATTAAAAAATTTTAAAAAATGGCATAATAATTACAAAAAATTACCTAACAACTGATATTTATTTAATTTATTAAAAGTAGTGCACTTAATAAATTAAAAAATTAATAATTTTTAAATAAATTTATACCTGGATATAATTGCTATACCAGCAGAAAAATTAGGTATAAGAATAATGAGATAATTTATAAATTAATTAAAATGTTATTTCCATGTTCTTATTTGAAGATTCCGAAAAGAAAATTAAGAAAATTGTTTTTGAAGCAGGTCTTACAAAACTGTAGCATTAACTCTTACGAGTTCTCAGATTATACAAAATTCACAGCGAATAAAGAGGACTTCACAGCCTATGACATGACATAAGGATGACAACAGCCACCTCACTTACACACTTATTAATGCGAAAAAGGGAAAACTGACCTGTCTCATCCCTGGTTTGGGACATAATCCATAACTGTAATTAAACCTGCTCCCCTGCACCCACAAGTATCCCTTTCAGACTAACCAATAAATAGGAATGTGATATTTTCCCCAAGAATGCGAGTAAGGCATGTATAAATTTGCTCTTATTTCTCAGATGAATAGTGAAATATTTTATGTTTGAAGATTTATCCTTATGTAAAATATCAATAATATAAACATTTTTGTGTATTCAAGTAAATGCAAGAAAGTGACTAAGTATAGATGAAAAGGATAAGAAAATTAAAAAGATGACTTAAAATAGAAAAGAAAAGAAACCTAAAATGGCATAAAATGACCAAAACTGACCTAATAAATATGCATTGTCATAATCTGGACCATGATAAGTATTTATATTCACACAAAGCAATGCCTATGATGCAGCAATTAAAAGATGACATGTCATCAAAATCTGGAATTGGCTTATTGCCTTTCCTTTTAAGTGTACGTCATACAGAGTGGTTTATCAGCAATCGGTTTAGTCATTCTTGAATTATGATTTCAGACAAACATAAATAACTCAGGGCGCCGCAGTACACACCATAACGTGAATTATTTATCCAGAATCGAAATTCCAGTAAAATTATTATTGTTAGGTGTAGTTTTACTGTAGTTAAAGATTCCACTCTATAATACGATTCAGGAAAGTGAGTATCCAAACTCTTGGACATTCTTTGCACGATTTTATCAGTAGCACACTGAAGGGGCAGGTGGCATTAAGATACTCTACACAGAGCTATCCTTTGAAGCAATTACATCTTAATATTTAATTAAATACGGAAATTAGGTTAAAAGATGTTTCCTTTCAAAAAGTTTTTCTGTGTACACCACTTTGATCAGAATGGAAATCCATTTACCGAGCGAGATGGCTCCGGGGTAACGTGTGAGTCTCGCATTTCGGAGGTCCTGGGTTCGGTTCCCGGTGGTCGCTCTCTCTGGTGATGAATGTTTTTTCTTTTTCTTTTTCTTTCTTTCTCTCTTTTATTGATAAAGACGAATGCTGCAGTGGTGTATTCTACCGCGGATTTCCTCTCCCCCACTTTCCTATCATTTTATTTCCCTTTCATGTTTCAGGTTGACTCCGAGGCTGTGGTTCGGTCGGTGTCGGGCAGATGGCTATAGGCTTGCGATTTCGAACTTCTTCTCGGCCCTGCTAGAGGGAAGCCAATCGAGCCTCCACTGCTAGGTTGTGTTTCCTCGCTCCCTAAAGAGGGACGTCTCCTGGCACAATAAAGTAGGTGCCAGTATGTCTCGTCGACATCAAAGGGACCCATATCGGCATGTGAGTTCGGACGGGCCAGAATGATCGGTCTCCAGGAAGCGGGTTTGTCATACTGTGACATTTCGGCTCGTACAGGCATGCTGCTACGACAGTGATGCGTGTGTGGAAACAATGGTTAGATGAAGGTCGTACGCAGCGAAGAGCGGGTACTGGACCACGGAACATGACCACAGCACGGGATGACCGTTCGCTGGCCATGACGGACCGTACAGCTTCATCCACAGTGTTGGCCCGATGCTGGAGCACTGCAACAGGTGTGAACTTATCTGCATCAACGATTCGTCGCCGTCTGCTGCAGGTTGGGCTGGTTTGCATTGCTGAGCGGCATAGCGGACAAACACCAGTTGTGATGGTTTGGGGCGTCATTGGTTACAACAACCGATCTCGCCTCCTACGAATTGAAGGCACTTTGAACAGCAACCGGTACCTAATGGTGGTTGTAGAATCTGAGGTACTCCCCCTGCTTCAGGCATCTCCACAGGCCATATTTCAACAGGACAATGCCCGGCTACATATTGAGAGGAATGTACACGCCTTCTTCGAAGAGCGACGGGTACCATTGCTTCCCTGGCCTGCACGTTCGCCTGACATGTCGCCCATCGAACATGTCTGGGATATGGTTGTTCGGCACCTGGTGCGTCACGGTTCTCCAGTAATCAGTGTCACGGATTTGTCGGCTCGAATACAAACTGCCTGGAGGAAAATCCCTTAGGAACTTATTCAGGACATTTTTGATTCTATGCCACGGCGATTAGCAGCTGTAATTGCAGCGCATGGAGGCCACACCAAATACTGAATATTCATGTATAGATTTGAAAAGTTTATCATTTGTTACTTGTCATATACCTAACCTGTGGTATTAAATTCATTGAATCCATGCGTTTCCTTCTTGGTGTTGCAATTTTCACAAACGGCAGTGTATGTAGGAGGATGTCCATCAATTACCCTTAATTTTGTGCCAATTTCAACCAAATTTGCAATAAGAGTGAGTTTAGGTAAGTGGTTACGTCCTTGCCAATATCTTCAAGTTAAGCAGCTTTGAGCTTGGTCGTCGTCTAGACGAGTAGCCCTCCACCTCTGGCATAAATTATATGGGTATAACTTAAACCACCGTGGGGTTAAGTTGTAGGTCCTCAATGTCCATTTGGATACATTCCCTAATTAATTAAATATGCCATTAAAGTTTCTCCACATTTGCAATACTTATATAAAACCCTAACTTTGTCATCCTCTGTGGTGTAGTAGTTACCATGCTAGCCTCTAGTTCCTGAGGTCGCGCGTTTAAACCCGGTGGAGGGCGACGGATTTTTTCGGGCGTAAAAATCCTTATCATGGCTTCCTTTGGAAGGGAAGTAAAGCCGATGGTCCCGTGTCGTAGATTTACAGCACGTAAAAGAACCTCAAGCCTGATAAAATTATCGGTCTTTCTCGCCCAATATAGAATGGGACACTAAGGACCACAGCAGTTATAGAGCGTCCATAAATAAAACTCAATTTTTAAAACCCTAACTTCGTATTTACAGTGGTTGGCAAATTGTTCCAGCGCAGGATGGTATGGACAAAGGACGCTTTTATAATAGGTGTTCCGCAGTAGCGCACGCATCTAAAAATAATAAAAAATGCCCATGATGTGAAGAGTGAATTATTTTTCTTCTTGCTTCTATACTTCAAAGATGTCAGAATTAAATACAGACTTGAGATTTATCCGAATTTTGTTATTTGAATTACTTAGTGTGATGTTCAATACAACCACTCATACACACATCCACGCGCAGGACCTTTTATTCTCTACTACATACGTAAGTAGAGGAAGTATTGTATTCCCTAAAAAATTCGATGTCGAGATTTCACCGGAAATATGCGTTTTGGAACTTGCAGGACCCCAAAAAAAATTACAAAAGCGTCCGTACGTATAAGTGGTGTGTGAGAGTGTGTGTGTGCGTGTAAGAGAGAGAGAGTGAGCATCTATGAGCAGCAGAACTCAAACTACGAAACTTGATATTTAGGTTCAGGACCTTCCAAGGATACGACATGAAGATTTTGAAAACATCTCCCACCCCCAAACTACCCTTTAAATGAACATTTTTCGAAATTTTCTCAAAAATGACTCTAACGAGTTTGGTTAAAATACCGTATGTTTAAGCTAAATTATTGACAAATAAAATGTAAATCCTGAATTTTCTTGGAATAACCTGTGAAGTATTTAGCTTTATTTTGAATGACTTTTGAATAATTATTAGTAAACCGTAAGATATAGAACAAAATCTTATTACGCAAAAGTTTAGATTTCGTTAAAGAGCACAATTAATGTTGAATAAAACTTTTTGTGACGTTAACCATTCCCGAGATATTCTTAGTTATTAGTTTGAATTTTCATATGCTTATACTTCTCTAAACTGCAAATCACTATCCTTCCTTCCTCCCTCCCTCCCTCCCTTCTTTCTTCTTCGTGTTCATAAAAAGAGAACAGAATTTCAAAGCCACCACGTAGCCAACTGCTTTAAAAAGATATGACTCTCGCTTTAGCTTATTGTATTCTTATACCTACAACGAAATGTATAAAGATTAATGGAGGTTTATCTGTATTAACAAGAAGTATGTAGGTACAAAGAATAAGTCTTTGTAAAAATAGTTTCTAGACGAATGAATAGAAAGTCATGCGAGTACTTTCTCTACCACATACCTAGTAGGTAGAAAAAGTATTGCATTCCACCATAGCCATCTCTAGACTAGAGACGACGGCTATGATTCCACCAAAAAAATCGATATTGAGATTTCACCGGAAATACATGTTTTGACACCCCTGAATCCCAAAAAGACATTTTTAGATAAAGGTCCGCGCGCGCGCGTGTGTATATATGTGAACAGCACAACTCAAAAATGAAAAGTCGAATAAATACCCAACTTGATGTTTTAATTCAATATCTTCCAAAGATGTGACACGAAAATTTTCAAGAAAATCCCCAATCCCAAACTACCCCTTTCAGAGGCTTTTTCGAAATGTTTGATTTTCTCAAAAATGGCTCTAAAATATATATATTACAGATATTTACATGACAAATAAACTGACCGAGCGGGATGGCTCAGGCCTCAACATCTGTGGCCCGTATTCACGAGGTCGTGGGTTCGATTCTCAATGACCACACCTTCTGACTATGGGTTTTTTCGTTGGTTTCCCCTGGTCACGTAGAAATTGGCAAATTGTTCCAGCGCAGGATGGTATGGACAAAGGACGCTTTTATAATAGGTGTTCCGCAGTAGCGCACGCATCTAAAAATAATAAAAAATGCCCATGATGTGAAGAGTGAATTATTTTTCTTCTTGCTTCTATACTTCAAAGATGTCAGAATTAAATACAGACTTGAGATTTATGCTGGGGTGGTGTATTCTCCCACGATTCCTTTCTCCCATTTCCTCTCATTTCGTCTCTCCCATCACGTTTCGGGTGTCTTGGGGTCCTGCTGGCGTTGTCGGGAGATGGCGTAGTTGCTTGTGCATTGGAAAGATTTCTCCCCGTGAACAGCAGGGTGCGTTTTCCCGCCGGTTAGGGTCGCTTCGTCGCCCTCTCTCAGGATTCTTCGTCTATACTGGTGCGCGGGTGTTCAAACTGCAAATATTAGGGACTTCTGCGCGTATCTGTGGGTCTGACTGCATGCGGACCTGCTACCTCCCACGGTTACTTCACCTCATTCCTGCCTCCCGGGGGTTGTAGCCACAAGAGATCAAGCTGGTAGCAGTGATGAGGTGTCCTCCTTCGATAAACACATCCTACAAATAAAATGTAAATCTTGAATTTTTCGGGAATAGTCTGTAAAGCGCTCCTCATTCGGAAGGAATTTTGCATAACTTTGTATAACTGCTAAAACGATAGACGAAAACGTACTACAAGCACAAAAATTATGTAGATCTCTTTAAAACACGCAATTTATTTCAAATAAATCTTTTGTGGCTTAAGCCATCCCCGAGATATCCATATTCATGGTTTTGAATTGTTCTGTACTTCATCATTATGTTAATGTCCTGCCGATATTCAGCTGTTTCTCCCAATGTCATGGTGTGGAATTGTAAGGCCAACATATAGCGTCCAATTCTTAAACATTTGACTCTCGCTGTTCCCTTTGTGTCTATAATAAAGTGTGTAATGTAACTATTTCTGCAAAGGTTTATCTCGATCAAAATGAAGTAAATAGAAAAAGAATTCTGATGTGTTACACTCACATGACTTTCTCTACTCTTGTACAGACTATTTTTACAAACACCTATTCTCTATCTATTACACATCTTATTGCTAATTTTCTTGCAGGTACAGGGGGATTATGGTAAGCTTTAAGCGATAGTCAAATCTTTTAAGGGCTGTCGCTATGTGGAGCATTCCATTCTCTTTGCATGTCCAAGACATTGAAAAAAAATGAATAACGAATTCCCATTTGAGAAAAAGTAAAAGTATTGGAAAATTCAAACAAATAACAAAGGAATGTCTCGGAAATGGTTCACCCCACAAAAAAGTGCGTCACATAAATTGTGTGTTTTAGCAGATCTACATTTTTGTGTAGTAAAATTTTATCTATTTCTTACGGTTTACCAGTTATGCAAAATTCATTCAGAATAAAGAGGGCTTTTGGGGACATTCCCAGAAAATTCAAGATATGCATTTCATTTGCCATGAAAATATCTTAAACACATGGTATTTTAAACAAAATCGTTAGAGCCATTTTTGAGAAAATCAAAATTTTTAAAACAATGTTCCAAGTAAAGGATAGTTTGGGGTGGAGCGATTTTCTTGAAAATCTTCATGTTGCATCTTTGAAAGCTGTGAACTTAAATGCCAAGTTTGGTATTTATCCGACGTTTCGTTTTTGAATTATATCTACTGTTCACAGTCATACAGACACATACACGGACCGTTTTCTAAAAATGAAGTTTTTATTCGGGGGCCTCAAAACATGCATTTCCGGTGAAACCTCGGTATTGAATGTTTCGGTGGAATGCAATACTTCCCCTACTTACTATACGTAGTAGAGAAAGTAATAAGCTTTCGTAAGAAAAATTTGTAGAAGCTGTATAAAAATAAATGAAGTGGGTAGTGTCATGTGTATGTAACATCAGATTTTCCTGAACATTTTTATTATGGAAGTGATTCAGAAGGTCTTTAAACGTATACAATTGATGAAATCATGAAATTGGGTCAAAGGCAATATTTCCTCTGCCTTAGGTAAGGGGCAGAGAATGTTAAACGGTTTCGGGAGGGGGGGAAACACGTTTTATAGTCATTTGCTTCAGTGCTTCGACAAATCGATACAGCAAAACCTGTTTAAGTATTTGTGTATTCTTTTTTTCCATTTTCCGGTATTAATGAAAGTCTCATAGCCTAACTGAAGTAGTGAAAGCTCCTGGACTAATGGACCATCTCGTGAAAACATTCCTTTGATGCAACACTCGGTAAACACAGCTGGCTTCTCACCAAAAACGTGCTAGACATAATAACTTGATGACAGTGAGGCAATGGAAAGTGAAGAAGAAAAAAACTAGCTCCGGTTTAATGTTGACTCGTCCAGGATGTTAATGACTTCGCATCCAACTACTGACGTAAACATCAAATGCTGTCACTACGGAAGCTTCATATGAGGGAGAGGGAAAAAGTGTCTTTAAACAATAGTGGTAACTTCATTTATTGACCTACTATAGGCAAATCAAAGCCAGCCCATTGGTGCTAGAGCACATTTTGGTTCGGCTCTTTGCCCTTAGAAAACAGATCGATAACCGTCATCAGACAGAACAATGAGACGGGGTGGACAAAGCGCTTAAGGAAACTTAACAATAGCTTTAAACGGCATTGAAGCATTGAACAAGGAAATCAGAAAGCATATATACAGTTTCAGAAATACTTTTACAAACTTCGGGTATGGGTTCCCTACACACAAGAAGGAAAAACGTTCATATGAACATATGTCCCATAATCCTTTGTTTTCTCATTAGGAGGTGTTCCTTTGTTTTCTCATTAGGAGGTGTTCAACACAGTGGTACACTTATAAATTATAACACAAAAAACTCATAATAAATGTTCGAAATGTCCTCCTCTTGCTTCTATGCATGCCTGTATTCGTCGAATCATAGAATTTTGCACTCTGTCAAAAACTCCGGGATGGTGTCGAATGGTTTCGCAGGCTTCCATGACACGTCGATGAAGCGTTTCTGCATCCAGGATGGCCTGCTCCATAAACCAATGATTTAAGATCCCCCCAGAGGTAAAATTCCACAGGATTGAGTCGGGAGAACGTGCAAGCCATGGAACTAGTCCTCCTATGCCTATCCATCGGTCATGCAAGATACCAGTCAGTGCATCTCGAACAATGCGACTAAAATGTGCCGGATCCCCATCATGCATAAACCACATGTTTTTTTCTCATTTGCAGGGGCACATCTTCGTGAAGTAAGTTGGGAAGAGTGTGCTGGATTAAGCCCCTGTAGACAGCACCAGTAAGACGTATGGTATGGACCTACCAGACAATCACCTACAATGCCAGCCCACATATTCAGACTAAACTGTTGCTGAAGTCTAGCCTGAAGTACAGCATGAGGATTACGATCTGCTCATACTTGTACGTTGTGGAAATTAGTAACTCCATCTCTCCCAAACGTTGCCTCGTCTGTAAACAAAACTGACGATACAAACAATGGATTGGCTGTTTGTGCTACAAACCATCGGCAAAAGTTATTCCGTGGTGGATAATCGGCAGGCGAAAGGCCCTTCACACGTTGAATATGATATGGATACAGGAGCTGCTCGTGAAGTACCCTCCATGCTGTCACGTGTGATGTACCAGATGCCACAGCCAATTGTCTATACTGATACCTGGATCGTCTTTGACACACTTTAACATCTTTCTTCGCGTTCCGGCATATGAACAACTCTTGGTCTTCCTCGATCAATAGTCCGTGGTGCAACGGTTCCTGTCTCAGCAAGGTGACGATAAACAGCGACAAAGGTTGGATGACTCGGGTGTCTTCGGTCTGGAAACTCCATCTGATAGAGCCGTGCAGCCTTGCGTCCATTACCATTCGCGCGATCATACATAAAAATCATGTCTGCCTGTTCACGAAATGAATATCCAGCCATGGTGGAACGAAACACGTGCAGTTAACTCACTACATGTACACGATTGAAACGTTGAAGACAGACTAATGACAAACGTAAACAAGTCTCCATGGCAACACTGCGCCATCTACCGTATGTAGTCCAATGGGTCAACGCCTTCTATGAATGCATAGAGAAATGAAGTTTTGAGGTTGGACCCCGAAGGCCGTTAAACTCACACTAGACAGGAATAACGCGAAAACCAAGGATTATGGGACATATGTTTATATGAACTTTTTTCCTTCTTTTGGTGTGAGGAACCCATACCCGAAGTTTGTAAAAGTATTTCTGAAACATTCTGTATATATAAGCAATTTAAAGCAATTTTAAATTGCTTATGCTTACAGCGATGACGTGTTTCAAGTACGGGAATATCGATCAAAGAAATGTTTCTAATATCTGGATTTATTCGGATAAAATTAACTGTGCGTTATAAAATTTAGTATCCAAGCAGTATTTCTTTGCGTTTAATTTATTGCTTTTTCTAGTGCATACTTATAGTGCAATCCACCAAAAATTCGATGTTGAGATTTCATCGGAAGTACCTATACGTTTTGAGTCCGCTGAACCCAAAATAAAAATATATTTAGTGAAAGTCCGTGCATTTGTGTTTGTGGTGTCTGTGAACAGCTTAACTCAAAAAACAAAATGTGAGATAAATAACCATTGTTGGTATTCATGTTCAGCATCTTCCAAGGATGCCAACGAATATTTTTAAGAAAATTGCCCCACCTAAAACTGTCCTTTGCATGGAAAGATTTTTTATTTTGGATCTTCTCAAAAATGGTTGTAATGATTTTTATTAAAATACTTTACATTAAAATATTTATAAGAAGCATAAAATGTATGTCTTGTAAACCATAAGAGATAGATAAAAATTTACTGCGCGAAAAATATAGATTTCATTAAAACACACAGATTATACTAAATATTTAATTTGTGTCATTAACCATTTCCGAGATATTTTATTAGTTTGAAACTCCCAACTTGTTAAGTATTAAGGCTCGGAAATTGGGACCCGGTGTACCCTGCGGTCACCTGGAGCTACAGGCGTAACGTAAATGTAACGTAAAAAAGCTAACACGTGTGCTCATTGACATTACCTCTGTCATGGTAGGAGGCGTTTGTTGACATTTAATATCGGCCCTTAGGCACACAAGGTCCCAACTTCCGAGTCTTAGTAATTATGCATTTTATGAAGAGTGCCACCATTCATTTGTTTCTCGTGGTGTCATAGAAAGAGTATGGAATTATAAAGTCCACGTATAGTGACCCGCGTTTTAAAGATTTCACAGTCGTCTCAGCCTCCTTTATGCCCCTTGTACCTACAACGAAATGTTTAATGAAACCATTTCTGCAGTGTAGATTAACTTGTAACAGATTGAGAAAAAAAAAGTTTTTTTAATCTACTCCAGACGCAGTCTAGCTTATAGACTTATTGTGCTACATGTATCGATTTAATACCAATTCATTATATCAGCATACTTTGTTTCCGGTACTTAGCAAACAACCGAGCGAGGTAGTGCCGCGGCAACGTGTGCGAGTCGCATTCGAGAGTTCCTGAGTTCGATCCCCGGCGTCCGCCCGCTCTGACTCATGGGTTTTTCTTGGTTTATACAGGTGGGCAGGCGAATGCTGGAATGGCTTTTTCTCTACCATGATTTCATTTCCCTTTAATTTCGTTTCCTTCTCATCTTTTAGGTGTGCTTCTAGGTTTCGTGGTAGACCGGTGGTGGTGCCGGACAGATGACGCAGATGCATGTTTAAAGGAAAGAGTATTCCCCGTGTACACCAGAGCGCTGCTTGATTGGTGGGTCGTTCATCGCCCTCTCTAGGCAGCTCTAGCAGTGGGACGGGTCTTCGAGCTTGGAAATGTTAGGGACTCCCGCGCGTCTCTGTGGCCTGTAGTCTCCATGTTGTTCCTTCACTCCCTCCTTGGAGGTCGCAGCGCTCGCGGTGTCCCCCTCCGTTGAATAATAACCTACACTTTTACCTAGCAAACGTACTTATGACAATTGTATGCATACCACGCGAATGACTGTCACTTCAGGTCAGTATTAACAATTAGTTTTGTCATTAACATCTTTGCAATCGCACGATCACAAAAATCCATCACACAGTGACCTACCTACAAGGGACGTTCGCAGCCTCGAACGCTTGGAGCCGCACAAGGGTGTGCTTAGAATGTAGGTCTTTCGTCCCAGAAAGTGGTGCGAATCATTCTCCTGCAAAACTATACGTCTTACCTCGAGAGACGTTGGTATGACTCACCTGTTCAAGATCTAAGAGTGGGCTTTTGGTAACGCGAAGAAACGAAATGTCGATATAAAGGACCAAAAACATATTTCAATATCGTGACTATGTTGCTATATTTCTCTCAGCTTACAACAATGACGTTCATCTAAACAAGCTTTACTACTGACCTAATAGTATTGCACAGCTATTCACAATCAGTCTTCAAAGTGCAGGTGTGGGATTTCAATGAAGTGGCCAAAGCAAAGTGGAACAGAACAATATACTCATCTGACTAAAGCCACTTTTTCACATTCACATCACCTCCGTATTCAAGCAGTTCAGTATCAAAAAACACACTAATCACTTTTTCAAATGATGATATTGGTATGTCAATGTCATAACCTGCCTTTTACCAAGAATGTTGTAACATAGGATTGTAATTCGGTGCAGGAAGTTGATTGTATAGCACAAAGTAAAGTCTGATGATGAAAAGACGATAGTGTAACCTTCCTTGTGGTTTTTCACATTGTAGTCATACAAAATCAACGATCCTTCTCACGTAGAGCTTATATTGCCTAAAGAAGTACACATCAAGAGGATTGTAATATTTCTTTGTCTTCAGTGACAATATCCTGAGCGTAACATCCTTGTGCGGAAAACTTTCGTCTACAAGAGTACGATCTATATGTCCTGAACAGGAATCACACAGGAATTGGCCCTTCCCAGTATCACGTACATTCACTAAGGACTGTGGTTAGAAAACTTTTCATTGCCTCAACATGAATGTTTCGTGGACATGTTGCTTCCAATTTCTTTGAAACAATTCGGCCAAAGGTGCCTTGTGGCTCTTGAAAACAGATATAGAGTTTGTTAGTTAAATCTGCAACTCATTGATAGAGTCACATCAATTTATATAGCTGTGTGTAGAGCCATGAACGGACAGCAACACACCAGCTTTAGTTCTCTCTTCTCTGTGAGATAGTGTTAACAACGAAGACATTTCATACTTAAATTGACTTTGGTCACTATTCCAAATATTTTCTTTGTCCACATTCCCGTCCGTACATATTTGTTCACTTCCTCCACAAACCCTTGTGCCTTCTGACGAATACTATGACCTTCTTGTATGTCCTTACGTGTGACGAACGTAGTAAAATTCCTGGAAGAAATGCCATATTCAGCTTTAAGTTTGTTGATAAAAGTAATCGAAGCTGTGAAATTGTCCCGGCCAATTATTATTATTATTATTATTATTATTATTATTATTATTATTATTATTATTATTATTATTATTATTATTTTAAGCACTTCTAGTGTCCACATTTGCAGACAACAATAGTCAACTTAAGATCCATACGCTCTTGCCCTATCAAATTTTGACATTACATACTCTTTTACAGTTTTTAATTGTGACAGCCTGTTTCCCTTGAAATGAGCTCAATTTCCCCTTCTGCTAGTCACATAATCTAACATTAACTTGCAATTTAATTTACTTGGAATGCCTTACAACGCCTCATAAGTTTGCTATAGGAGTTGAAGCCACGAGTGTAATAGTTTTCGTAAATGCTGTCTAGTATGTTGACATCAACATCTTGTAATACACTGGGCCTAGACATTTTGGGTGGAGATGGTCCGTACTCATGTGTACTTGAAGCTTTCTGTTGCTCTGGAGATGAAAGTCTTGTACTACTGGAAGAGTCAACTTCAGGTACGGGCGCTTCCTGTCTTTTAAAATCATTATTCTGTATCTTCATGCATTTCTGTGTCATTCCCATTGTATTTGTGAATCATGCATATAACATATTCGCGAACTCCATATCGTTGACACGATTACGTGTACATATTCAGCACGTCGCAAGTTTGCCTCTAACAGTTCGACAAATTCACAGGATTAATTCGCCTCATGATATCTATGTACACTGTTTACGCTCTAACCCACAACCAAACATTCTAAATGACGGCCTCCTACTTCAACTAGATACTCGTCATACAACTAGAGGAAATATTTGTTAGTGCAAGTACATTATGCCACCGTTAAATGGCATTAAAAGACAACAGCAGAGTTTTGCATGGGAATGACTCACGTCACTGTTATTGGGATGAGTCGCCTATATTCCAAGCGCAACCCCGTGCGCTTTCGAGCGTTCGAGGTCGCGCACATCCCTTGCTAGTACGAAGTTACTCGAGAAGATAGTACAGGAAGGCGGCTACGCAACTAAGAGTCTGGAGTTCTGTGACGGGTCTTCCAAAGTATCAAGAATGAGATTACCCAATTAACAAGTAGACATCATCTTGAATGTTGGAATAGATAAACTATGCCAGGCAAGACCATGAATTAATTTCGGGTTCAGGCGGTAGGCAGAGTAGAGTTCTTTTGAATAAACTAGACCTAATAGGAAATGCGGAAAGGAATATAAAACCTCCCAGCATAAACTATGGGAAGGTTTTGCCATGTATAGACACGCATCCTTAAGATCCTTTTTATTGGGATCTGAAAATACAAGAAGTACAAGCATCAAGCACTTGGTCCGTTCAGTGGGGACCATTGGATCTGATTGAAAGTCCAGATTAAGAGGCTCAAAGGGCTCTTAAGAGCCTACCTGCAAGCTTCAAAAGAGGCTACCCACGATCCCATCATCATCATCATCATCATCAAGAGTATGGATAGCAATCCTTCAGGTGAGAGGATAGCATGTCTGCCTCACATTCAAGGGGTCCCTAGTACAAATTTCGGTCAGCGTGAGTTACCTGATAAGGCTCTTTCAGAATTTTCCCTTTGGGCATCTCTTAAGTTCTATGGAGCATTCATCCTCCCATATGACCTACCCGCTTATACTAAATTTATCAGTTTCTGTAATTTTGAAGGCATGTGGTTTAAATTTTGCACACTCGCTTCTTGTCATCAAGATTATAACTCAAGATTATAATTTTAATTTGATATAATACCTATACTCTGTGAGGTTTAAGTTGGCAGGTTTTCTACTGTCCTTGTCTCACATAGAGTGCTGTCCTTGTCTAGCAGAGGGGATGGGACAGCAACCACTTCTTTCTTGCGATTTGTGGAAATTCCAGACCCGTAGAAGCTCGCAACCCTCCCACTTCTATTGTATGCTCACTGAAGGTTGCAGTGGCGTATAAGCTGTGGGACTATGCGTTTCTTATTTTGCGGTTTTACACGATACGCAAGATATTTCCTTTGTTACAACATATGGATATAATGTTGAATTATTTTGTAGTAGTTTTGGTTGTATTTGTATTGTTTCAAATTGGCTCTCGAGGGAAAATTCTAAAATCAGATGGTAGGGAAATGTAGTTAAAGTTCACAGTTTCTTCAGTGATGAATGTGATGCATTGAAATGTGGAAAGCCGACAACTTCAGTGACAAGTGTAGTTGAGAGAACTGGTGCTGCTACAGGTATTTCTGCTCCTTCCGTCCGGCGAATTTTAAAAGAACACACAAATGCTGAAGCTAATGGCGGTAGATTGCAAACTCCAGGCAAGAAGCGCCCAAATAGGAGATTGCAACAAACAAAAAAAAAAGCAGAAATAAACTCATTCACTGCAGCTGCTATTAAGCAAACAATTTATTCGTTATAGCGTATGAACTTTCTGCCTAGTTTGCAGGACATATATGAGGCTTTGAAAGTTCAAGGCTTACTGAAAGGAAGCGTGTAGTCGTTAAGAAAAATTCTTAAAAAGCTTAATTTCAGTTATAGTAAAAATTCGCAAGGAAGATGTTTTTTAATGGAACGAATGAATATTGTTTCTAAACGATTTCGGTTTTTAAGACGAATGAAGAACTGAGGGCTACTAGTAGGCCTATAGTGTACCTTGACGAAACGGGTAAATATAAACCATACGAGAAATAAGGTGTGTAAGTGTGACGGTGATGAAAATGATTTCCCTCTTAAAACACTAATAGGCAAAGGAGCGATGTTCAACAGGGTTCATTCCTAATGCTTTACCAACTTTAAAGCCAAATCCAGTAAAGACTACCATGAAGAAATGGATAACAACATTTTCAAGGATTGGTTTGTCAATAAGTTGCTACTTAACAATCCTTCTAATAGTGTCATCGTTATGGGCAATGCCCCTTATCATTCCATAGAAATTAATAAAACACCCACTTCATCTCCATTCAAATCCCATACGCAGGAATGGCTTCGTAATAGAAATATTGAGTTTGGTTCACGAGCGACAAAACAGTACTGCACGAGTTAATTAAATTGAAAAAAGACAATCTCAAAGTTTATGAAATTGATACACTCGCGAAATGCATGGACATACTATAGTACGGTTGCCACCTTGTCACTGTGATTTCAATGCTATAGAACTTATATGGGCGCAAGTCAAGAATGATGTTACCAAACATAATTTTCATTTAAAAGTGGTGATGTAAAACTGTTCTTTGATAATGCGATTACAAAAGTGACTCCAGAGAAATGGAAAAGGGCGTGTGAGCATGTGCAAAACACTAATCAGTTTTTCTGGGAGAAAGACGGTCTGGTAGATGAAATTACGGACAGATTAGTCATAAATTTAGAGGAATTGGAATCGGAAGAAGAGTACGAAGATTTGTTTGAAGTTTCTGATGGTGAATCGGAGAATGAACAACAACCGGTCGGAGAGGAGGACGGGCACTCCGCCACTGATGCGTGTTTGACTGGTGTATCTGCTTTGCCTGTGTCACCATAGAGTGAGAGCGAGATGGTGAGTATTCCTTTCTCTGTCTAAAAGGGACACGACTACTTAAACCTCACGGACTATAATTACTTCCGAGATATTAAATAGTTTATGAACATTTAATAGTACAATTGACAGAACCTTGAAGACTCCTTGCAACATAAGATTTGAAGTAAAGTAATAAATTCTTTATTTCTTGTTTTTTTATGTCTAAAAGAATGGGATCAGTTATTATTTTTAAAATCATAGGTTTACTTATTTAGATATTAATTTTGCTTTCTTTTGAGATTTTTTCAATTATATTCGTAAATTTTCTATGATAAAATTGCTTTTATCCAAACCAGAAGCATTACAGAAAACTAATTATATGTAGATAAATCATAAAATGTGTCATTAAAACTGGATCATAACTTCATAATATGCAAGAAACAATTTATAGCTTGAAAAATGCATATTGAAGAAAATTACAAAAATAAGACAAAACAAAAACAAACTTTAAATGCCTACTCACTGACCATTTCAACATTCTGAACACACCTTTAAGATCGCAGAATGCTCCGCCACCTCCAAAAGAAGCCACATTATCTGTATTACCTTTAAGTCTATTTATATGTAAAATCTTGAATTCCATTACGACATTCTTGGTTAAACTTTCAGTTCCGGGCTCCTTCAACTCAAATTCTCCGTGGCTAACCCTATAGTGTCAGCGTAGCTGCGAATTCCGCGAGTGATCATCGATGATGATCTGGAAACGGAGGAGTCCACAAAAACGCTCCCAGCATTTTGAACGGACTGAGTCTATGCAGGCGTGCACTAATTTTGTGACAAAAAGAAAACGCTGTCTAGTGGATTTCACCCATCAGAAATGTCTTATTTTAAACCTGTGGCTTTCTCTCAGCGCTTTTTGTTCTGCCTTAAATACATCAGTTCCGTTCAATTGTTTTATTTACGCTTTTCAGGCCAAGTCACTGACTTACAAGACAAGTTTCTAGGAAACAAGCAGAAGCTGTAGGAAGTTGTCTGCGACACGTAGGTGGCATTTAGAAGAGCTCAAGCGCACAACATAATACTTTATATTTGCCCTCTAGTCGTAAACATAGTATACCGATTTTTCATACATCTCTACATGAGACAAATGAACATTACATAATGAGAAGAATGCTCTAAAACTCAAATTTCAAACCAAAAATAAGGCTGTCAAAAGGCTGCTTTTGTTTCGCTATGTTTCGAAATCACACATTCCAAATCCACCCCTAAGCTTCTAGTTAATTTAGTAGCGCAGTAATTTCGTATATTAGTATCTATACCAGAGATGCCCAACCGGCTCCGACATGTTATTGTGAGCATGTAGGCCTGCTTTACGTTGCAAAAGATGGTCTATGTTTGACGAGTTTCATAACAGCTTGAATCCACTGTGATGTTCTTTAAATATATTTAATCAAATACACCGTGGATATCGTGCCATTTGTACGTCACATTTCTCTTAGTGACTTCTCTGGCAGATCTTATTTTTAGCAAAGTTATCGATATTTTCCACCAATAATGACGTACAAAGTCTCAGAAAGCTTACCAAGTGATCGTCGCTTATCCTATTACGATACTGGCTTTCAATGTAATTCATCCGAAGATTGCCATTACATTTATTGCAAACAGTAGCCGTGGAAATTTATCACAGGACAGAGCCTTAAAGAGTTTCCAACCTTTTTATATTAGAATATTTAATTGTGGTAGAATTCTGTAATTCAAGTAGTTCCATTTGGAGATTATGTGAAGCCTTACTGCAAAAGAAATTCAGAAAAGTGTTAAATAGGCGAATTTTCCAGTTCAGTATTTTCAGGTCGGCAAATTGTGATTCAAAATTGACATATAATTGCTGTATATCAATAAATTTGTTTAGAAGGGTAACTTGCATAGTGAAGACCGAATCCAAGCAAGGAAAATGATACAGATTTCCAATTTCCAGCTGATGCCGCCAAAGAGAGAGTTTCGCCATGAACGTGTTAACGGCGTCAACTATATCCACTATTGCTTTATCTTGACCCTGCAAAGTTGTATTCAAAATATTCAAGTGTTGAAATAAACCTGTTAGAAATGGAAAGTTATATAACCATTCTGATTGAGACAATTCCAGTAGTTCATTCTCCTGCAAGAAATAAACGCAATAATTACTTTATTAATATAATAACATAAAATATATACGCATATATATCTATATACAGGATGAATCACCTAAAACTTGCACCGCAAATATTTCGGAAACGGAAAGTACTGTTGATGTGCAGTTTTCACAGCATTGATTGGTAGTCAGGGGCTCGTACATTTAGCCTATAAACAGGTTTTAATAATACTGAGAAAGTGTATTTTTTGAGCAAACATACAGTTTTTAAACGGAACAATGCCTAGTTACATGAACAGAATAAAGGTAGCGTAAATTAGATGTCAGTGGCGTTTGTTGCAAGATTCTAGTGCAAGTGGTTTACGAGAAATCTTATTTTGAAACTTTTACGCACCGACACTTGTACAACCTGTGGTAGCACAAACTAAAGAAAAACAAAAGGGAATTACAATACTTCTGTGGATTCTTACGAGTAAAGAGAACATAGCCCTTCAGAGGTTGTGTTCAAAATGACCACCGGGAGCTTCAATACACGCTTCCAGTCTGCTATGGAAAGACTGCTGCACACGTTCTAGCATTTCAGCGGAAATTTCAGAGCAGGCAGCAGTAATACGTCGTTTCATATTGTCTGGTGTAGTTGGTACATCCTTGTAGACAGTGTCTTTCAGCTTTCCCACAGAAAAAAGTCTAAAGGGGTCAGATCTGGTGAACGGGCCGGCCAAAGTACAGGTCCTCTTCGCCCAATCCAACGATTTGGAAACAATCCGTTAAGACAAGCTGTAGTACTTCCTGCACTTTGGGCTAGACAGCCATCATGTTGGTACCACAGGTTCCTCCTAGACTGCAAAGGAACGTCTTCTAGCATCTGTGGCAGGCTGTCAGGAGGCTGCGATACTAGTGCGAGTTCATTGTTCCTTCTATGAACAGAGGTCCTATGAGCTGATGGTTCACTATCCCACACCACACGTTTAAACTCCATGGACGCTGACGTTCCACCTGACGAAGACATCGGGGATTGTCAACAGACCAATAGTGCATGTTTCTGTGGTTTACCTGGCCATGATTAGTAAATGTTGCTTCATCACTAAACAAGATACATGATGAATCTGGAGTATCACATGTCTTAATGTCCATGTACAAAAGTTAACACGATGCTCAATCGTTTCCATGCAGCTCTTGTTGGAGAGAGATGTGATAGGGATGGAACCTATGTCGATGGGGAATGCACACTTGCCTGAGTAATGCCACTTCCACGTGCGATGTGCAGGAACTAGTTTGCGGATCTACTGCAACGGCAGCCAAAACATTAATTTCTGCCCGTTCTTCAGTCACTTGTATATTTCTATTACGTTTTTTAGGTGTTACAGTACCACTTTCAAGTAATTGGTTGAAGAGGTTGATAAATAATTGCGAAGATGGTTGATGTCTATTGGGATACGTTTCCGCATACACCATACAGGAACGAACTGCATTCTTCCTACACTCTCCATACACCATGAGCATGTGGGCGTTTTCTGCATTAGTAAACCCCATCTTCCACTCACGACTTACTGCTTGAACTGTCATTGTCATGGTGAAAACTTTTCAAAATAAGATTTCTCGTAAACCACTTGGACTAGAACCCTGCAACAAAGACCATTGACATTCTAATTTACCCTACCTTTATTCTGTTGATGTAACTAGGCATTTTTTTTCATTTAAAATTATATGTTTGCTCAAAAATACACTTTCTCAGTATTATTAAAAACCTGTTTATAGGCTAAATGTACGAGCCCCTGACTACCAATCAATGCTGTGAAAACTGCACATCAATAACACTTTCCATTTCCGAAATAATTGTGGTGCAAGTTTGAGGTGATTCACCCTATATATACATATATAATATTTACTCAACCATATTATATGGCAAGAATACAGCATTTGTGAATATGCATATCCCAGTTCTTCTAATAATTCTTTGAATTGTCTATGGCAGAGAGGGCAGGAGTTAATGAAATTCACACACTTCACTACAATGGACATAGCATTATTCAGGGTAATTATTTAGCACATAAAGTTTCCCTATGAATTATGAATGAATGAATGATTTATTGTCTACTTTGAACTTAGATGCAATTTATTCAATGTTTACAATACAATGGAGTTGCTTATTATTTCTCTTCCCCTTATATTTAACATTGTGTTGTATATATAATGGGGAAGTATAATTTTCCACTATTTACTTTTTTTACCTTGTTACCCTTTATCCGTATCTTCTCCAATTTGCTTCACGTCTCTTTTAACCAATTTAACCTAATTTTTCCTAAATACTTTCCTGCTTTCTCCATATATTCATTTGATCTTGTACTAAAAATCTTCCTACCTATTAGCTCTATTGGTAGATTTTTCCATGTATCTAGTACTAAATTTTCTCTTCCTTTATCCGTGTCCTCGCATTCCAGAATATAATGCCAATTGTCATGTAACCTATTACATTTAGTACATCTCCCCACTTCTTTCCCTGTTGGACCATTTAAATTCATTACACCTGTCCTCGCCCATGCATACCCCATTCTGGCCTCTTTGTGGCATACTTCGATGTATGTTTCTTTTCACCATTCCGTCTCTATGAATTATACAATGAATACATAACAGCTCCAAAGTTACACCAATACCCTGTAAAATTGACTCAGTCTACCAATAAAGCCATTTTCTTGCCCTTTCATAGATATATACAATGATGTCCAGGTATTTATTTCACTAATCATGAGAAGTGGAATATTTTTGTGTCCAAGAAATCGACATTGCTCCATCGGTTGCGACATTGACAAGTTTAATCCAGGGAAGCTCATATCTGCACCCAACATTACTAACAGCAGTGGATATATCTTTGCCGCATGTTTTATTCTGAAGACAAACATCTAAAATCCCTTCAAAAACATTTAAGTCAATATTAGTCCCACTCAAAAATATTGCTAGTTGTGCTTCATTGTATCTGTCTGTAGGTCATCTAATGCTAATGAAAAACAAATTAGCGATTTTATTTTCTCCTGCAGTTGTTTTCCAGTTCCTCGATCCTCCTTTTAACGTATTTCGAGAAAGGCTTAACGACTGAAAAACGTTTATTAAATTAGGGAAAACTTCTTCAGCCGCCGAAATCACATTCTTTTATGAACTCTCTTTCATTTGATGGTTTCACATTTTTTCCTATTTGTTCCGCAAGTTGGTATGAAACCCTTAGGATATTCCTGTTGTTTGAACTTAAGTAGTAGATTCTTTCACAATCTTTAATTTTTGTAATCTAGCTTCACCTACAAATGAAACAAATATAGAATTATACAAATGCAAAAATAAAAACAAACTCAATGTTTCCAGTGCTATTTCAATACTGTTAAATGCCTTACCTGAAAGAACGTGTTGTCCATAGTTAGAACTATGAAACCTTTCGAAATGTCATTTGATATTGCACTAAGACTTCAACTTCAAATACTTTTGCTAGCATGTCATTGGACATTTCCCCTCACGTCAAGGAGGTAGAGGTGTTCAGAGACCAAAGTTCACTAATTAGCACGGGTTACGGTTGAGTCTGCCTGATAGTAGTATTGACATGGGGTTTGAAGAGCACTTAATATGCAGGAATGTGTATTCATATACAAATGAGGTCTCCCCCACCCCTCCCCCACCACCTGGTAGCTTTTGGTTGCAGCTGAGGGTCAAAAATCTTCTTGAGTATAATGGAAAGCTTGACAGGTAAGCAATTAAGGCTGTCAATCACCTGTCAAAATGAACAATGGGTATAATACATTATTCTTTGTAACAAAAGCGGAGACGTTATTCTACCCACTCCATATCCGCACACGTGTGCACCTCTGCACTGAAACAACCACCTCCCAGTCGCATTGTTTAACGACCACGTGTAAAAGAACAAAAGGTTATCCATCACCTGTCAAAATGAACAATAGAAAATGCTGGATATTGTAAACAAAGGATCAGACGCTATTGTCCCAGCTCTGTTGTATTCCCTGAGTGTATACTTTTAGAAATGCCACCTGCAACCTCGCAGTCGCATTTGACGACCACGTGCAAAATAACAATAGAACAGACTGGACCTGAGTTAACAAAAGATTGATTAACAAAGGAACAGATTCTATTGTACCCCTTTCCATTGTCCCGGACACGCACATGTTAGTTGAATATATCAAAAAAAGCAATCTGGCATAGCGTTAACAAAAGAAACTCAGGGAGGCTTTATAGCTGGTCCTGTCTTTGTTTGACCGTGGGAAAGACAGAGAGGTCAATTTACCTGCTAGACCATAAATACCACCAACGCTCGACGCGACATCATGCCGCCCTCACTGCCTAAGGCTACATCCCTCCAAGAGCAGAGTACCTTCACGAAGTCCTACGGGTATACCCGAACATAGTTATACAAGCTCTCTGTTTACGCTTCTATCGGCTCTTTCAAACAGCGATCTAAAAAATGTATTTAACGTATATCGTTACCTATATTAAATCCATGTGTATACTTAGATATCCATAGATCGCTGTTCGATTATTACTGCAATCAAAGAGTTTAATGTTTTAATTGCTAATGAGAAATTGATGCTTTGATAATGTTATATCATTACCCTGATTAACGAAAGGGTGTTCAGAGATCCTTGTTCGATTCTTACCGTACGAAACTCTAATGCTTAATAAATATTAAACTATGAGAGTGCGGTCAGATTAACATGTATTTAACAAATATAATTTAATTTTTATATATCATTACCCTGATTAATGAAATAAGTTCACGCACAGGCTCATAGTTCGAATCTTACCCTACAAAACTCTAATGCGTAATAACTATTATAATCGGCGCAACAGTTCTAGACATGTGAAAATCTTAATGAGAGCTATGATGCGAGTTGCTTACCAGATCAGGTGGTGACCGGTCGTCTGCATGCTTCAGGAGTGCGTGGGACAGTCATCGTCAAATATCCACACCGGCTATGCACTGCGTTGCGCTGATAAACTTAGTTATATACAGTATATTAAAATCCACGCTGTAAAAAGCGCTTAATATAAAAAACGCTGTCAATCATTGCCTCCAATTCTTCCACATCTAACAACCCTTCCTCTTCTGCGGAATCACTCACATTATTGCCGTCATCACTGCTGTCACTACTTTCTGCACCCTTATCCTGGATGAGAATTATTTCTATTTGATTTTCTGCAATTCCGTATTTTTCGGAATAATGATTCTTAATTTATTCAGCATGTCGCCATACATTTTCCCATTCTGGCCTTCCAATTTCAGCAAATTGCTGGCGTTATAACTGCTCCACATATTTTAATTTAAAAGTGATATTTCTGCATGCCACCCATTTTTTTATATCAGCCCAGATTAATTCGATTGGGTTTAGATCTGGGCGATACGATGACAGTCTAAGTACATTATGGCGATGTTGTATTACTATCTGGTCAAGTATGTATGTCTTCTGAAGCTGTTTGTTGGCTTTAATTAAGTTATATAGCTTTGTTTTACTCATGCTTTCATCAAGCTTTATTATGTTATGTAACGAAGCTCTCATTTCTTCTTTCAAGGAAGTTGAGGTAGGTGGTTTGTGAATTTGAGTGTTGACGCATTGTGAAGCATTGTCGATGACCAGAACAGATCCAGCAGGCACATTAGGTATCAACATGGCGTTGATTCACTTCATGTAATTTTCTGTATTCATTTCTTGATGAAAATCTCCTGTTGTTTGTTGCGACTTGTAAAAGAAGGGCATTTGGAACGAAGCCGATCTTTCCAACTGCCTGCAAACCTAATTCGCTATCGTCACTCCAACTTTTAGATGCTGTATGACTGCTGTGTATGTATGACTCATCTTCATACCTTATAGTATTTTTCTGAAATTTGTAGCACCACCTTGAAAATTGATGCTGATATAAGTACACATTGATATAAGTACATATAAAAATAGTCATTTGGAAAGGTAGAATCAGACTGAAAAATTAAATGCCATAGCCGGGATTTGAACCACAGATCTTAGGCTTTCGGTGCCGTTGCTCTAACCGACTAAGCTATCGTGGCAACATTTACTTTTTATTTTATTATTTCATTTTATTTATTTATTTATTTTGCATTTCTGTTAGAACTCTTCTATTTGATTTCGGCTTCTTCCACTTGAACCCTAAATCTTTAATAATTTTGCTGAGATTTGTAGCACCAGCTTGAAAGTTTCTGCTGTGTTTCAGCTGTATGAGCAATCTGCTTATTATTAGCACAGTTGTTTCTTCCACATAGGAATTGTGAATCGTGCGCCGAATGACGCATTCGAAATCGTCTATTTCTGTAATACGTTTAGGGACCATATGTTTCTTCCCAGGCGTGTCAAATGGCATTCTTTCATCCATATGTTTTTGTCTTATCTTTGAGAACTCTGGAAATGAAACTCGGTGAAACACCAGTTGCTTGACTACTCTTTCTTTCACTCTCTTAAGGCTTTTGTGGAACTCGGACGAACATATATTTTCTTCCTTTATCTCTGCTTCTTGCTTCATTAAGTCGAGGACATTTGCAATTATTTCCCTACTTTGACTTTGTAACATCTTAGCACTCAACTTTGAAAACGTAGGAGCCATGGTTATAAATATAACAAATATAAACTAAGTACTATTTAGATACTGCTCTCTTTAAAATTACATCCAGATGCAGACACTTTCTATGCAGACTGTGTGTGTTACGCACTGTGAGTAAGCAAAGGTGTTATATCGCTTTCGTTGATTAAGCTAAACATAAACCATTCCTAGGCTCGGCAGCTGGGGTAGCAATCAAGGTCACGATTCCAGAAGTTTTGCGCGAGTAATAAGTTATGGAAGCATGCACGGGCAGATTAAAAATGTATTTAAAAATATAATTTTTATATGACATTACGAAGTTTAATGAGCTGTATTCTTAGGCACCCAGAGGCCCTAGTTCGATTTTTACCCAGCGAAACGGTATAATAAATATTAAACTAGGTGAGCATGGACGAGCACCTTCGATGTAGAGATAACTCTTGTTAGGTAGCGTATACAAATCTTCAGCTTGGCAGGGTGTTCTAATTTCATCATTTACATCCAGAGCGGAGGTGTTGTATGGTAGGAAAACATACTCCTCCTCCTTGGTGATTTTGTCATCAAAGGCCGGAACCTCTGTCACGTTTAAAATGTCCATTAAAGCGGTTTGTAACCTAAACTTTCAAGGAACGTGCGGTTAGCACGTGTTAACTCCTCGGAAGCTGGAGAGGTAGTATGCTTCAAATGTGCTGTACATCGTATATTATAGTATTTGCGATGTATTTTAAAATGTATTGCCATTGCGTCTTATGTGGAGTCTTGCAGTGAAAACCTCGATCCTGAAGTTGATTGCCTTCCCGTGTTGATCTACCACTCGAATAATTGATCCGATCTATATAGTTTGTCTATGACTGGTAAATATATAGGGTTAGAGGGTTCTTGAGAGATGTGATAGCCTGGTGGAACAGAAGGGAAAAACTCGTAGAGCGAATGTCCTCTTTTACCGTCAATGAAATATCCTGTTGCAATACTGCACTCCACGCGTATGATACTCACTTTAAATATATTCACAAGATCGTCAGATTCAAACGCTTCTCCAGCAGGAATTATTTTAGTGTCGGTGAATGCTAGAAGCGAACCAATAAATCCAGCCTTAGAAAAGTCTATTGTATAAAGACATTTAATTTCAGCCTTCATTGTATTATTATTAGGCCTTATGAAGAAGACTTCACCATTCAATCCTAGTTTATCCTTTAGAAATGCATTGCTATCGGCAATCTCGTGGGTTCCATGTGGGATGACAATGGTTTCAGGTTTACCATTATGAATATAATGAAATCGATTATTACTTTCATCGACGTTTGGTATTGAATAGAATGTTTCAAAATTCAAGAGAGCAATCTCATAATGACCTGGAGGATCTAGCTGTAGAGACGGGTTTAGATACGTTGAAATAATAGTATCTGACCTGCTCAATGTAACTGTATAACTCATCTTGACAATGTAGCAGCTCCTAAGATAAAAGAAATTGCAAGCACAAGTGCCCACAGATGACTGAATCTAAATTCTGGTATCTCTGTTTATTATAGAAGATTTTAACACCTTGTAGATATTTCTCAATCTCAGGAGGCTGCTTCAAATTACCGAAACTATCAAAGTTAGTATGCGACATCACCTTCTTTCCTTACAGCAACCCAGTGTTCCTTCATTATCAGAGGTATCGAGATTGGTAATAAGTCTCCCTTTGAAGTGAGGCTTTAAAGGTAGTTTGTCAATCATATATACTTCTCTAAAATAAGGAATTTTTAAGCGCTTAGCATAACATTCGATGTCTACGTTACCTAGGGCTTCCTCCGGTATATGTACCGTTTTTGGCTTCTTCTTTAAACCTTTGCGTTTACATCCTCTGTTTTTCAAGGACCTTGCGATTTTAGATGCAGCTGCTAAAGACGACATCAGCGGCATTACAGGTAAGAATCCTCCTTTTTTTCTCTTCTTACACCTTCTCTTTCTCAGTCCCTTTTCTCGGGCCTCCATCGCCTTGTTATGCCTCGCAACTTCTGCCTAGTGCCTATCAGCAGGCTTATTTTATTGACTGTAGAGGCTATCTGAGCAGCGCCACCGGCTACAGCGCCTAAAGCAGCAATGATAGGTATCAATGGTAAATGCCCTCCTCTCTTCTTCTTTCTCCTTCAGGCTCCCACTGCAACCTTTCCCTTCATATTGCAGTTACTCGCAGCTAACCTTTCACCGAAAGTTGAATCTGATGACTGCACGCGTTTCCAGGCCTTTTCTGCAAGAATCTTATCCGCTATTTGTCTTGAAGCACTGTCCTTATACTCGGCGTATGCGAGGTCGTGCTGTATGCAAGCTTCGTCTAATTGGTTAATTCCCGGGACTCCTCTTTTCCAATTTAGTGTCTGGGCCACAATGTCTATACTGGGGAAATGAGCTTCAAAGGGGAGTGAATTAATTATGGAATTAATAATTCCAGAGCCGCGCTTATAATGCAACGAACTCACTCTCGTAGCTCTCATGATATACTAATCGAGTAAGTGCATGCATTAGCCCTTGTATATCTTCGTTTGAGGTCTAACCAAAACGTAACCACACGCTGCAAAATTAATCCAATCATTAACTGCTTTGCACTCGGTAATATAAACAGCGCACATACATTTTATAAGTTAGTTGTTAACATGGAGCTTGTTAAGCAGCATGCTCTCAACCTTGTTCAGGTATTAGACTTTGAAAGTGACTTTAGATGCGATCGTCATGGGAAGATATTTCCATCTAATGTCAGAGCTCTTATTTTAGGAAGTTCCAGTGCAGGGAAGACAAACGTATTATTCAATATGCTACTCCATGAGAATGGACTACGCTTTGAAAACTTGTATATTTATTCAAAGTCTCTCTATCAACCAAAGTATCAATACCTAATTAAAGTACTTGGAAATATCAACGGTGTACAAGTGATCACACTCGACAACGGAGAAGGTGTTTTGAATCCTTCTGAAGTCAAATAAGCTTCAATCCTTATATTTGATCACGTCATTACTGAAAAGCATGAAAAGATAGCATCCTTTTACAATATGGGTAGACATCGAAATGTCGACTCCGTATATCTAGCGCAGTTCTGTGCTAAAGTTCCAAAACATTTAATTTGCGATAGTACAAACATGATAATACCCTTATGGCAAGATAATTTAAACTTGAAAGGATTATGTATATACCGACATGACCTACAACGAATTTAAAGATCTACGTAAGAGTGTCTGGGAGAGTAAATCGGGAGGAAGACCCTTTGTTGTGATGGTTCCTGAATTTCACGTAAATGGGGGTCGATATAGGAACGGTTTTGATGTATATATTAAGCTCGACAAAAAAGAAAATGATCATTCGTAGTTAATCATGAGCTCGACAGGTTCGGTTCTCGGAGAACTGCTCCAGTTAGAAGAGTGTTTGATTGTTTTATCGTAAATAGAGATGTCAATGGAAACCATCAACTCAAGAATAAGAGAATGTGCAATATTCACGATCCTGAAGATAATCATGATGCATCCAATAAGAATTATGTGGATACTCTTGAAATTAGGATGCGCGATTTCTCTCAGCAAACTGCTAGCAATGTTGAGGTTATGGCTAATACCCTGATCGATGAATTGATTTCGAGATATATTCTCAAGAGAGATAAAGAAAATAACATCGTGATCGATAAAGTTAGATTGATGGTATTGCTAGATCCTGTTCACGATAATGATGTCGTGAATAAAAAGTTCATCACTGGGTATGTCAATTCACGGACGCAGTCGAGTGATGATAATGGTGACATTATATTCGATAATAAGAGAACCATTGATATAGCAGATCGTCTTGGAGATATGGATGCTGTAAATAAAAGATATGCTAGAGGTATGATCATTAGGAAATCGAACGAGACGCGCCAGCAGTTAAACAGGTACTTGCCAAAGGAAATCGGAATGCGAATAGACAAGAAACTGCAAGGGTTCAATGCAAATTTGAAGAAAACTATGGAACAAGTGGATGCTTTAACACTTTAAAAAAAGGAAAAGACAGATTCCCTAATGGCTTCTATTAAACAACAGGCAGCGGTACTGGAAAGAGAGAAAACAGTCATCCAAAGTATATGTAATGAGAAAATAAATAATTTGGAAAAATTAACAAATAGACAAATTTCAAGTCTGGACGGAACAATCCATCAATTAAAGGCTGAGACTTTGAACACTCTAAAAAGCTATATATAGCAGTTAAACAAATGCATGCCAAGGAAATCGAGACGCAAATAGGTAAGAAGCTGCTAGACATCACAGCAAATTGGAATAAAACTACGAGTAAAGTGGACACTCTAACAACTTCTACAAAAGTCAGAGCGGATTCTATAATGGACTCTATTAAACAAGTTCCGCGGAGCTTGATAGAGTAAAAAACAAATCTTCAGAATTTTTGTAATCAGAAAATGAGTAATTCAGAAAACTTATCAATGAAGCGGGTTTCAGATCTAGAGGATACAGTGAAGCAGTTAAAGACAGAGGTTTTGAATACTCTCAAAACTGATTCCTGCAATGACGAACCTAAGAAATTGGAGGAAAATGTAAACATGATGGACACCTACAAAAATCGTATGCAGCAAATGACAAGTCTAGAAGAATCGGTCAGAAGCCAGTACGCTAATAGAGCAATATTTGCTGAGTCTTTCGAGACATACATCGGAACATAAGAAAGATACCGAGCAAGTGAGAACTTCGATAGAGATGTTAGCTAAGGCTATCGACACATTGAGAACTCAAATAGACGCAGACTATAAATTGAAGGTATACGTCTAGTTTCACACCATTTGTAAGATGGATAGTTAAAGCATAATACTTAGAGTCTCTAGCTGAGCATACCAGGGCTGTAAAAGAAAAACTGAGAGCTCTAAAATGTCTCAAGTTTGAGACACAGCATTCGTGTCCGAAGCTCTGAAGCCCGTAACCACCCCCCTCAAGAATATTTTGGAATTACAACGGGGGTTGACTGCGAAGACCGTCAAGAATGAAGATGGCGATTCTACAAGTATTTCTACTTACCTTCAACACGTTCGCGCAAAAAAAACAAGGATCGTATTGATACATTGTACGGTGTGAGATATCAGGGTGGTAGTTATATGCTTGGAAATAAGGATATCATTTTATAAATAATAAACTATTGATAGGTGATGAAACGTATGAGTCTACCGCTGGTTTGACGGAACTCAAAACATCTTTAAGCGATCACCTCAGATTTCTGCATACACCAGTGAAGACCTGGAGGCGTACGCTAAGATTCTGAAAAGTACTTTTCTTCATAGAAGTGGCTACACCAGACATGGTTGTTTGAGATCTGGTAAATCGTATAAATACAATAATAGAATACGTCCCGTGCTCAATACACATTCAGATCTAGCACTGGCATGGAAGGAGCATAATACCGATAAGGAGGTTGACTACGTTTTCTGGAAAAATCCTAACACATTAGTGAACAGACTGAGGCTACTTATTGCTTCGAGGGACGCAGGTAATAATAGTCACACTCAAGAGACTGAGGAAATTATCCGAGAGTTGAAAGCATATAAAATTATAGCATGACCGCCGAACAGAATAATGCCAAAGAGCTTCATGGATCGCGAGGAGGAACTATTTACGGCGCAAAATTATCAGCAAAGGTCTGAAAGATTTATTACAAATTGATTTGATTGAAATGATAGCCTATGCAAGAGTGAACCAAAATTTCAAATACATTCTGATCGCAATCAACTTTCATTCTAAAATGGCATATGCAAAACCCTTAAAGGGCAAGGATGGAGTTAATGTTGCAAAGGCTATGGAGAATGTCCCACCCCGGAATATTCAAAGTGACAACGGGAAAGAATTCTATAACAAGCTCTTTAAACGATTAATGTTAAAGTATAATGTTATCCACTACAGCACCTATACCAATGTGAAGGCTGCAGCTGATGAGCGTTTAATTCGAACCTTGAAGAATGTGATGTATCGAGAGTTTTTAGTCCAAGGCTTATGCAAGTGGCTAGATCTTTAACCTAGAATCCTTGTAAAGTACAGTGATAATTTTCATTCGACTATCCGCATAAAGCCTAATGAAGTGAAAAACAACTATCTTCTTCTGACTGTGTATAATTATAATCAAGAACGAAGAGAGAAGAAAGCTGCAAGGAAGTTTAGTTGTTGGTGATTATGTCAGGGTATCTAAACGTAAAGGACATTTTGTAAAGGGTTTTTAATCTAAATGGAGTGTTGAAATCTTCAAAGTGAATCGCACCAAGCCTACAGCATACATATTAAAGGATAGGAATGGGGAGGTGATAAAAGGTGCCCTCTATGGACATGAACTAAAAATACTGACTATCCTAACACATATTTAGTAGAAAAGGTTATAAGTAAACATGGAAACTACGTTCTTGTAAAGTGGTATGGTTTTGCAGAGATTTAATGAATTGATAAAAAGGATTTGGTGTAATGTATGAAGAATTAATAAATACTAGCGTTTTATGATTGTAAAAATCATTACTGTTTGTTTTTATTTTTAGAAATCCATCGTATTATTTTTCAGGGAAAAATGTAGAAACTTAAAAAACCTGACATATTTGAAATGAGTGTAAACCTATATACAATATTAAAATTCATCAGAGGGAAAGTAATATATAAAAACCCTCACACAGTTGAAATGAATCTGAAACTATATACAATATTAAAATCATCATAGGTAAAAGTAATACATAAAAAACCCTCACAAACATTTGTAATGACTATAAAGGTATATACATCATTACGTATTCATCAGAGGGAAAACTAATACATAAAAACCCCTCACACATTTGAAATTAGTATAAAACTATATACAATATTAAAATCATCAGAGGGAAAACTAATACATAGAAAGCCCTCACACATTGAAATGAACATGAAACTATACAATATTAAAATCAACTGAGGGAAAAGTAATACATAAAAAACCCTCACACACTTGAAATGAATATGAAACTATATACAATATTAAAATCAACTCAGGGAAAGGTAATACAAAAAACCCTCACATATTTGAAATCTCTCTCTTTTTAAACATTATTTACAGTTTTACAAGGATGGGCACTAGCAATCGCCAGGTCTATGGGAATAATGATCCTAGGCTAGGCTTATAGGTTCCTTCTATCAGCTTCCTCTAGTCGTCACCGTCCTTCAACGCCAATTTTGTGGTTTTTGCTACGATATGTTTTTTGGATTGAATAAATTTTTAGGCTGTTATCCTTCAAGCAATCAAAATAATGGCCGAATTTTCTCCATAACCACCCTGGTGATGCCCTTTGCTTTCTTTATTGTCTGCCCGCTGTATCTGTATGCATATAATTGTATACCGACATACTCTTCCATAACCACGCCACCCAATTTTTCCTTGAACAAGCCAATCCTTTTCTTGTTCGCTTGCTGAATGCCGTATGCATTATCTTTTTCAAAGTTTGAAGTGTCGAAATACTGTGGGTTCTCCCTGATGAATTCATAGATATCAGAACTCATTTAAAAATGAACGAGTCTGTATCCATGTAATTCAGTAGCAAGTCTTTCAAATTTGGTTTCATGATATAAAAAATCATACATTATAAAATTAGAAATGTCCAAAATTGCATGCCCAATGTAGATTGGCTTATTCATATGCACCTCCTTTCTGCCCAGTTCGATGCCTACAAGATTTTCTTCGAAAATGATGGTGCGTAGATAAGTGCTGCGTGCTATCAACTTCTTTGCCTGTTCCCATTTGCTAACTATTTTAAAATCTATGTACTTCCTTACATTCTCTATGAATTTCCGTATTATTAATTTTTTTCCAGAGGTTTTGTCCAAATTTTGATTTTTCTTGAGCTCTCTTCTCTGTATTAACATCGATATATGTCTTTAGCCAGTTAGACTGGTCGTAGGACACCACCAAATGAAAATGTCTGACAGTTAGACCCTGCTTGATACACTGCTGTATCAGCCTGTAGTGCAAGACATATTTGCTTTTCTTAACTAATGTTGCAAGCAGTTTCTTGTATTGTCCATTCGGTGGTGTCGCGCTCTGCGGGCAGAAAGGAAGCTCGTTATGGGCGTCGTGGATATGGTCAGGGTATTCGATATCTACTTCTAGCACATAGCCAGTATAGGAATCTTCTTTGATGTCCATGAAACTTATATTCTCAATTTCTTCCCTTGTGAGCCATCTCAAGTTTTTATAGGGGAGGACCGATATCCTAGAGGCACCGTATAATTTGTTAATGTCCCAATAAAACAGGTGCTTAACAGGAGCATGCTGGTCAAAGCTGTACATGTACCCGTGGTTACCTTTGGTGTAGCCCTTCACCACAGTGCACAGTCCACCTCTAATACCCGACTCGAAAAACTCCAGCATGCTCTTGTCAGATATTAAGGAAAGTTTTGCCTTTGTCTTCTTCAACATTACGTCAAAGGCAAGTCCTGGTAATGTATAAAACCATGCTAGGTCAAGTGTATACGTTCCCAGGATGAGATCTCGAAACTTTTCAAAAATATCTGCCAAGAGCAATATATCTGTTTTGAGATATAGGTCGCTGTATTCCCCGAGATTTCGGATACCCCAGACTTTTACAATATGACTTATTACTCGACGGTGATGTGACTATCAGAGTGATGTAGAAGGCCTCCTTTGGTGGTGGAGCTTTTTCCTCAAGCTTTGCAAAGCTTGACACATAGTCATATGGGAATATCCCCTTGCTTGTTGCCAGCTTAAAGTGTTCTTCAATAGGATATTCACTCTCCTGCAGCACATGTCAGCCAGGCTGGACAGCTTGTTGTCAAGAACCTTAAAGTTGACCAGAAACCTTAAGCGGATGTCCCTGTAATTTTTGCTGAATGCTAGATATCTTTCACCACTTTGAGCTATACACGATATGGGTTTATTATCATATGCCAGTTGCCTTATCAGGAAGTGACTGTCATATTTAGATAGATAATGAAAAAATATCCGTATGAAGTCAGGGACCTTTCTATTTAAATTGCTTCTATTATGAGCACCATCCAGATATTCCCCAGTCACATGATCGTGATCCCTAACGCGCAAATCGCTCATAGTGAAAGCGCCAATGCATATATGACATTCTGAGACATTATAGATATTCTGTTGCTCTTCAGGGGATAGATCTATAGGTTTAGGATTAGAATACACATCGATGACCTCATTAGCAATTGCTTTTAATTGCTTGATGAAGTCATCGATGACATTTGGACCTCTGAAGAGAAAGAATTTCGACAATGTCTTGTCATGTCTACATACCAGCTTTAAAGCAATAGACATTGCTTCATGTTCTTGAATGGCTCAGGTTCAACTCGAGTTGCTAGAGGGCTCGCAAGAGTGGACCTTTCCCAGAACAGATTCAATGTCAGCGTATATGACAAAAGGTACAGAAACGCTTTTGGAGAATGCCTTAAATTCAATGCAGTCATTCTGTTAAGGCATTTTCAGTAGCTGGCATTTTCTACATCTTAATCTATGTGTTTCCAGAGCCTTCTCAGTGGTACATCTCTTGAGATATGCCTCGCATGCCCATATTCTATGCTTATGTTTCGTGACTTGACCCCTTACAAGCCCGGATAAGTCTTTAATGAGACAGTAGTGGGACGTTTCCTCGTGTTCAATATACAGCAGATTGACATGGTGCTGCTTCTTTTCAGCTGTTTGGTATAGAGTAATAATGCTTTCATTCTCCTCTATACCAAACACTGAAATGGATACTCCATTATTCTGCTTTTCAAAGCATTCAATTGATGCAAGGGTGCTGGGAATTCAATATCCTCATAATTGAATGCTTTGAAAAGCAGTTCCTCTGGGTATGCTGTTGTTCTACATCCATTGCGTTTAGCAGGGTACTTACAGGCTAGCATGCACCATGCAAAGCAGAAATTGTCTTCGTTCTTTATATTTATCACTGCATATTTATTTCTGATTTTCAGAGGCAATTCAATATAGATGCTGCATGTAGAGGATCATAGTATGTAGAGCTCATCACCTGGCTAGGTATGTCTAAAGGGCTTCGACGATGCTCCCCCCTCAAATTTGGAAATGTTTTCTAAAATATCCTCCGCAATTGAAGAAAAGATCTGATTGAGGTCGCTTGACGGAAGTATCAGCACTGGCTTAGAATTAAAGCAGGAAATGCGCGCCTCTTCATTAGGTTTATGGATTACACATTACGTTCCATGGAATAATTCATTTTCAATACACTCCTGCTTTTCTGCAAAACGTTTTCCACTTATTTAATTATAAACTCCTTGCCTCATCTAAAATACTCTGGGGTCGAGTATTTTTAATGTACTTTTTATTTTACTATTACAAATACACCCCTTGAATGCCGATTGGATAGTATTGGATTCCAGACCCTGACAATTGCTAGCACTAACTTTGGTTTTTAATGGTAAGTTGCTCGCTTCCGTCCGATGCCTGTCCTCTCTTCCCGTTCAAGGGTGCTGAATCATTGGATAATGAGGAGGTTGACGGTGCAGCGGCTTCATCAATTGCGTTTGGCGATGAGGAGGTTGAGGCTGCAGCGGGTACAACTTCCGCCGGTGTGTCGGATGATAAGGAGGCTGACGGTGTAGCGGCCGCGACTTCATCAACCCTCTCCTGCGACGCGGGGCTCTGTGTTGCAATGTTCATTGCCTGGCTTCCCTTGTCAGCCAGAATATTTCCTGGAATAATAATAATAATAGTAATAATAATAATAATAATAATAATAATAATAATATTGCAAATGAACAAGATATTAATATGATTTTGTTACATTAATTTTTTAAAACACTGAAGAATTCTTACCATTTTCCGGTTGCTGCATGTATGGGGCAGGGCCCCATCCCTGATGATTTGGTGCATGGAAGGCGGATGGTACAGCGGTCGCGTGTTGAACGAGATCCGTCCCGAAATAAAGTCCGCTCCCTGGAATATAGGTTCAGTCCTGTAAAAGCACTGTTGTGCAACGCATTTGGTGATCGTGTAGTTATTAGACATTTCCGAACAGTTGTCCCACTAATTATGTCACCAGACACAAATCCGGCTGACTACAGATTTTGTAGTTAACCTGCCACATACGAACTGTAACAATCGACCGGAGAAAATTCATTGAGAAAATTCTGAAGAATGTACTTATATGTTATATAAGTCTACGGTACTAAAAGAAGTGCTTTTAACGTAGATGATGCTCATATTAATTAAAAGGAGAAAGTTATGGTACTGAGTGGTATAAAATTATAACATTTCAGGGTGACCAACTATGATTACCTGGGAAATGTGAAGATTATGCTCGAAGAGGCTTGTATTGTTGATGTAATGGCGGATAGTTTGAATGCAGTAATTGAAATCTGAGAAATTAACGGAAATTTTACAAGTAGCGGGCAATAGTCAAGGAATTGGATTGGATTAAAGAGGGGACTCGGCATGGTCCACATAGGGGGATTTTGTACCTACGCCCTACAAGGTGGGAGGAAGGATGATATGAGAGGAGACACCGGGCATAGGAGGAGTGACGGTACAGGAATGGCAGGGTCTCTAAGTTTTCAAGATAGAGACTCCTCGGGAGATGGACAGGCAGGCCGGAGACCCCACCCCACACAGAGGTGATCCAACGCCTCTCAAGGGGGTTCTGACACCCCGGCAGCCAGCTAAAGCCGAGGGGCGGAGAGAGGCACAAAGAGTATCCTTTCCCCTGCCACACTGTACCGAAACACCATCGCTGACACTACCAACCTTGAAAGAGACCAACGGATGAAAGATGAAGCGAAATGAGAATGGATATGAAATAAAGGGACAGTTAATTCAGGTAGAAGTGAGAATCCTTCCCACCATTCGCCTGGCAACCCGGGAAAACCGGCGAAAAAACCCATTGGTCAGGAAGGTCGGTCACGGGAATCGAACCCACGACCTCCCGAATGTGGGCCACAGACGAAACCGCCTGATCCATCGCGCTCGGTTACTTAAATATATATATGTCAACGGCCCAATACGAAATAGCAATATAACAGGTTTCTTCAACGGTGCAAGGAAGGAAACGTACAAACCAATTACAGTGAAAATGAGCATATTTTAAAGATATGACAAACCATGGATATCTTCAACATAGTGGGGAAATTACTATATGATCAAACTGTGTCTCAATACCAAGGACGACAAAGGCATTAGCATATATTACAAACTTATTCTTGAAACGTATATATGAAGGTTAGAAGCCGAACTATTCTCATAGCCTTCTTTATGCACAATGCTTTTTTTTCTAACTCATGTTGTCAGCGCTGTTGCTAAGAAGAAATTAGTGACCATCATAGCTGCGCTGAGCAACACAGAAAAAAAAAAAAAAAAAAAAAATAGAGTTTTATTTATGGAGGCTTTTTATCTGCTGTGGTCCTTAACGTCCCATTCTATATTGAGCGTGAACGACCGAAAATTTTGCTCAGAGGCCTCTTTATCAGGCTTGAGGTTCTTTTAAGTGCCGTAAATTTGCGATACGGGGCTACCGGCTTTCTTTCCCTTCCAAAGGAAGCCATGCTAAAGATTTTTACGCCCGAGAAACTCCATCGACCTCCGCCGGGTTTGAACCCGCGACCTCAGGAACTAAGATATGAAATATACATAAAGAATTTGTTTCATAATCTACAATTTGTCTGTAAATATTGAACTGTTTAAAAAAATAGTGTATGTCATCCATGTTCAAAGCACTTTAATTCCGCTCACAAGATAAAATCTCGCTTTTAACTATTGTATCATAAATAACTGCTATGGCATGGAAGAAAGGCTAGTTTTATTGAACATGTAGGGGTCGTATTTAAA
This sequence comes from Deroplatys truncata, assembly GCA_030765065.1. Classification (NCBI taxonomy): domain Eukaryota; kingdom Metazoa; phylum Arthropoda; class Insecta; order Mantodea; family Mantidae; genus Deroplatys; species Deroplatys truncata. The sequence continues at coordinate 95,128,750 of CM060984.1, read as the reverse complement.
TGTCTCCTGTATCTTCATATTATCAAATCTGAAGCAGTAACGATGTTCGCTACTTTTGATGTCATTTACCTTATCTGCTTCGTTATTGATTCTACTGTCGTGATCTCGTAACACGTTCTGTTGTCTCGTGCGCCAACTGCTCTAGTATTGGATATGAGTAGGCTTGGATGTATTGTGAAGGACAACACCAGTTTAAATTGAATGAGAAATTTAATGTGATCTAATACTTGAGCTATTGAAGCGAGTTGCCGAGCGTTTCACAATAAAGAATGAAACTGATTGTGAATCGTAGCACTGGAATTTGTAACAACTGAATTATTATACTTATCTGCTAACTTCTGCAATATCAATTTTACAGTTTGAAATAACTGTTTCCGCAATAAAAGAAACTAGTAGTGTAAATTGCCGTGAGTCGCTAAAATGCTTATGGGCGAGATATCTCGCAATATCCGCGAAATCTTACTCACACAAACGCGTCACTGGGCGCTTATACAACACACGAGTCATCACAAGTATCCAGAGTGATGAATGTATGCACGAAAAGAGTGTTGATCAGTACCAGGGTAGTTCTCTGATTTAAATTACACGCATCTCATTACTTAAGCTCCGCCTACTTCATTACTCCCCACCAACGTTATTTTTCACGCGCAACCAATACTTAAAATCCTAAGTGTGCCTCTTAACTTTGTTACCATGGGGCTTGGCTAAAATCTCGGAATATAGTGCGTATCTCTTTTCCATAATTCTGCTAGTGACCCTGCAAACGTACGGAGCTTATAACCTGATTCCCAGAATCTTTACGCTAATGCGTTGGCTACTTCGTCTGTCACTAATGACTTCAGTTAACATGACTCGGTAATGAGCTTTTCTCGGAAAAATCTTTCAGCTCAAGCCTGTTACATAATACATTGATTTAATACACGAAAATTATTTATTGAAATTATTTCTTTATCTTACTATCATTTATTGATGTATTTGATGATTTATATATTCCCGCCAATAATTACGTATCAAAATGCCCCGTTACATTCGTTTAAGATTCTCAGTATTAAAATAATGTACACGTTTTCCCGGATAAAATTTTAACTTTAAATTGATCTGATCCCCTGTCAGCTACTTTTTCAATTGTTATACAATATTTTACAAATTTCTTCTTCTGTACCACATGATTACATGCTTAGGTGGTTCCTCTTCCACCAAGACTTTCCTGCCCCTCATTTCCTGTACCCCATCTCCTTCATTGTCACCTGATTCAGGCTTGTAGGACCAGCTGACGGTATTCGGCGGGTTGCGACTGGGCGGGGGATGTGCACTTTGTTTCTTCCCTGGCGTCGTTGCGGAACTTCTCAGTTAGACCCTCCTACGAGTGACCCCACCAGGGGGTAACGCCGGGGTTAGAAGGCTTGTGGGTGGGCCCGGGCGGCGTCGGATGCATTCGAACTGGAAACGTTAGAGATCTCGTCCATGCTTGCGCCCGTCATCTGCGTTGTCCCCTCCGTTCGTCCGTACCTTTCTTTACCTTTACCCTTTACATGGGAAAGTTTTGGTTATATTCTATTTTCCCAAAAACGATTTTATATAAGTATCACGTTTGTCTTGTTGACATGGGAAACAAAAATATATACATAAATTGAATATTCTGTGAATAGCATGTAAACTTCCTTTTATTTGATAGAATTTTTTTAATATCGGGTCTCCCCCATCCCTCTCTCCCAGAAGTCATGGTAGAAGCAAAAAGGGCAGTTGCGCCTACTTGCGGTGTCTGCCCTGACTGCGTGGTCCCCTCCGTTCGTTCATACCTTTCTTTACCTTTACTCTTTACATGGAAACGTTTTGGCTATGTTCTATTTCCCCCAAAACGGTTCTAACAATTTTGATTTAAATATCTTTTTTGTCTTATTGACACGAGAAACAAAATATATATCTTAAATCTTCTGTGAACAGGCATGTGAAGCTCCCTTTTATCTGATAGAATTTTGTTAATTTTGTATAGTTAGGAAATCAAAAGAGGTAGACAAAACTCACAAAAGAAAATTTGTAGAGTTCATTAAAATGAGCAATTCGTGTAAAATGTTTTCGTAGCGTTACAGTTTTCGAAATATTCCATGCAGCAAGTTTAGGTCGTCTAACGAAAGCTTGAAAGTTTTGTAATTCTTTTTCTTTCTTTTCGTTACAAGAACTTCTTACCGCGAATAAATATTTGAATACTGTTTACGCATGTTGCTTAATTTGAAAACATTCTCAGGTAAAGAAAGCTGATGTGTTATATCTACATACATTTTCTACCCTCTACTCTTATTAGTTGTACGAGGGCGGATTGATAAGTCAATGACTTTTACGAGATATAGCGTTCTAATCACAGGTTTCTTGTTTGCAACAAGTCTTACATCTATTCTGGATATAATCGCAGAAATTCGTCGTCATTTGTTTCTTAGAACATTGATGAGAACGTCTAAAATAAGCAGATGTGTGTTGCTTTGTAGAAAATGGAAAAAAGTTAATTTCGTGTTCTGATAAAGCGCTACTTTTTGCGTGGTAAAGTGGTGAAAGAAACGGAAGAGAAGCTGAACAAGTATTATGGAGACTCTGCTCCATAACATGGCATGGTTCACAAGCGGTTCTCAGAATTTCGATGTGGCCGTTCGAACACAAGAGATGCAGTGCGTACAGGACGGCCGGTTGGGGTCACAACAGAAGAAATGGCGAACGAAGTTCAAGATATTGTGTTGGAAGACTGCCGAGTGAAAATCCGTGAGATAGTCAAGACTATAAACATCTCGAGTGAACGGATGTATAACATTCTGCACGAATTTTTGTGTATGAGAAAGCTGTCAGCAAGATGGGTGCCGCGACTGCTCACAGTTGAGAACAAACGGAATCGTGTGACCATTTCACAGGGATGTTTGAACTTTCCAGCACAGCCCAAACGACTTTTTGCGGCGTTTTATCACGGTTGATGAAACGTGGATCCATTACTATCAACCTGAAACCAAACAAAAAAGCAGTGGATTTTCTTCGCGAACCTGTTCCAAAGAAAGCTAAAACCATTCCTTTGGCAGCAAAAGTCAAGACAGCTGCCTTTTGGGATTCACAAGGGGTGATAGACTTCCACTACCTGGAAAAGGGTAAAACGATCACAGGTTCATATTATGCCGCAATACTGGATTAGTTTCATAAGGAATTGTTAAAGAAACGATCCCATTTGGTGAAGAAAAAAACTCTCTTTCACCAGGATAATGCACCCGCACACGTCACCCATTGCCTAGCAAAATTTGTGGAATTGGACTACGAACTGCTACCTCACCCACCATATTCTCCAGATTTGGCTCCAAGCGACTTCTTCCTCTTCGCAAACCTGAAAAATTGGCTCGCTGGGAAGAAATTCACGTCCAGTGAACACATCATGGCAGAAACCACAAATGGCTGATATCACAATAAAAGCCATTTGGAATAAATTGTGTGTTTTAAAGAGATCTACTTTTTTTGTGTTGCACGTTTTCGCCAATCGCTTAACGTTTACTAGTTATATAAGATTATATAAAATTCCTTCACAGGCTATTCTGAGATACCACATATCTTTAATATGTTATTTCAATCAAAATCGTTAGACATTTCTTGAAAATAAAAAAAAATGTTCCATGTAAAGGGAAATTTGGGATGGGGGGCTTTCTTGAAAAGTTTCCTGTCGCATCTGTTGAAGATACTAAATCTAAATACTAAGTTTTGTATTTATACAACTTTTTGTTTTTGAGTAATGTCATTCACACACACATACATTTTTCTAAAAATTCTTTTTTTTTTTGATTCAAGGTGCATCAAACATATATTTCCGGTGAAATATCGGTATCGAATTTTTTGGGGTGGAATGCAATACCTTCTCTACCTATTATGTGCGTGGTGGAGAAAGTAACATCGTAACATAACGTGGACAGAAGAAATATGAATTACATAACGGATATATTATGTGAATCTGTCATTAGTAGAGAAAGGTAGTGTGAATGCCTCACGTCAGATTTACTCCCCCCCACCCAAGCATCAGTGTTGGTTTTTACCGGTAAACGTACAAAGTGCAAAATGGCGCAAAGAAATGAATTATCTTTTATTGTATTTCACTGTGTACGCTTCTCCGAAATACCTGATATTTTTATGTAAATAACAATAATAATAATAATAATAATAATAATAATAATAATAATAATAATAATAATAATAATGGAGCTTGGGCTGCTATCCACTCCAGAATTTATACGTACTTTGACGCATATGGCTATTGAATAATGCACTCATATGTAGCGTTAAAGAGGTGAAAAGGAATTTCTGAAGCAATCTCGTATTTCTGGTTTAACAACCAGCAACTCTTCTCTTTTAAGGAGGGGTTTGCTCACCCACGCACTTGTCCAGAAGGAATTGCCGACTGCATTTCCTTGGCTCTAAATGCACAAGACAACCTGTGAAAGATAGATGGGGGATGGGCCGTGCTTCACTTCATACATTCTTATAAATCAACAGTCGGACTTACTTTGCATGCTCTTTTATTTAACCTAAGTTATTTTCCCTACTACTTATCTGCGTTAGAGAAAGATTGCATTCGAACCAAAAATTCTGCATAGAGATTTCACCGGAAATAACACTTTCAGAGGTTTCCTGAATGCAAAAAAGGCAACTGTAAAGTTTGTAGGTATGTGTATGTGGGGGAGGGAGCAAAGACAGAGAGATGTTGAATAAATATTAAGTCTCGCACCTTTAAGGATGTAAAGCGAAGGTAATTGCTAAATTGCCTCCATTCTAAACAACCCTTTACACGGAAAATATTTATTCCCTCTCTCTCTCTCTCTCTCTCTCTCTCTCTCTCTCTCTCTCTCTCCCCCAAAAATGGCTCCAGATATTTTGATTAAAATGTGTGTTTGAGATAGTGTCATCCATAATACTATGTATATGTGTCTTAAATTTTCCATAAACTGCTTGTGGGCATTTTTACTTTCTCTACCTCCATAGTACGTAGAGAAGATATTGTATTCTACCCAAACATTGGATACCGAGATTTCGCCGTAATTATGTTTTGAGGACCTTAAACCCAACATATATATATATATATATATATATATATATATATATATAGTAAGCGGTCCGCGCGTGCGCGCGCGCGCGTGTGTGTGTCTGTCTGTCTGTCTGTCTGTCTGTCTATGAACAGCAGAACTTTACTACGAAAAGTCGGATAATGGTTCAGTACCTTCCAAAGATGCTGCACGAAGATTTTCAAGAAAATCCCCCACCCTCAACTACCCTTTAGATGGAACTTTTTCAAGTGTTGCTTTTTTCTAAAACCTGGCTAACGATTTTTTTAAAGATATTTACGTGATAAATAAAATGCGTATCTTGAATTTACTGGAAATAGCCTGTGAAGTCCACTTCATTGGGAAGGAATTTTGTACAATCTTGGTAAACGTTAAGCGATAGACGAAAACGCACTACACAAAAAGTGTAGATCTCTTTAAATCACACAATTTATTCCAAGTAACTTTTTTGTGGCATAAGCCATTTCCGAGATATCCGTTATTAATTATTCGATTTGTTCAATATTTAGCCATTCCTTTTAAGTCCTATCGATTTTCCGTTGTTTCTCGCGGTGTCGTAGAAAGAGTATGGAATTTCAAGGCCAGCGTATAGCCCTCAGTTCTAAAACATTTGACTATCGCTGTCCCCATTGTGTCTATAATGAAATGTGTAATGCAGCTATTTCTGGAAAAGTTTATGTGGATTAAAATGAAGTAGATAGGGAAATAAACTTTCGTAAGAATTTGTATACCCACTAATAAGCGATAGATGGTAGAGAAAGTCATGTGAATGTAACACAAGATTTTTTTCATTCTTATTAAATTTCATATGACTGGACAGCCATCCATAAGAAAACATAAACCTACTACAGGTAAAATATAGAGCTTCTTAAAATGTATCATTTATGCCAGTTGGCGTATTTTTGTGGCATCAGCTGTTTAGAAAATATTCTTCAGTAACATTTACGTTTTTCCATGCTGAGGTTTAATTACGTTCACTGTAACAGGTTGAAATGTCAGCATTCTTCTTCTTCTTCTTCTTCTTCTTCTTCTTTCCTTTTAATGAATTCCAACAAAAATCTACGTATGATGTAAACAACTGACTGCTGTTTTCAAGTCTGAATTGCTTAGTCTGAAACTATTTCTAAGCATTTATCACCAGTAACATAAAATACAACTAAATAAAAGACGCGTTAACGAACAGAGGATTTCTCAGCCTGCTCTGTTTATTAGCATAATATTGAAACACTTCTGGCATCTGTTTATCACTGTTATTAGGAGAAATAAATAAATAAATATTAAGCACTTTTGTTAATAGATTATTTGTGGAATGAAAATAAAAATAAATGTAAATGTATACTGAATAAGTAGTTCGGCTGCCATAAAATCTGGTTTATTTGTGACAAACTTTAGTATAAAGACACGCTCAAATCCTAATTTTAATTAATTTTTAGTTCTGAATCTTCTCACTGTTTTGGTAAATTTTTCGTTAATTTTTCTCTAGGGTGACAAGCACATGAAGAAAAATTATCATTTATAAGTATTAATTTGTAAACAAATATAAATAAAAATGCAGTAAGTGCCAGAATAGTTCCTAACTGCTACTGGATTGTCAAAATGGTCAAAGTGAACGTAAGATTTTGTAATTTTGTAAAGGAAATATTTATTACAACTTCAAGTAACGACTTGACATTTTAATCAGCATTTAATGTATTTATTTATGAAGTAAATTGAATGCATATTCGCTCATCTCATCTGTTGTTTAGTAATTGCCCGGTTGCTCATTCGAGGTCTTATTTCGAAAATAAAAGACGAAATTCAAAGTTAAATATTGCAGCAACACTTGGACTTTCGAGCTAAGAAGAACCTTTCTAAATATACCTATTTAATAAAATCGCCATATTTGTGATGTGCAAAGTTGCCCTCTGGTAGACAAAATGACAACTCCTTGCATTACAATGTGATAAATAGCGGAAAAACGAAAGTGTTTTATTTTTACATTCCCACATAAGGTAAGAGACAAACCATGACGGGCGTGTGTAGCGGCGGAGCAGAGAAGGGGGAGTGTGAAAGAATCTTTCGTGCTACCTACCTGAGCTATTGTTTCCAAGACGCATTCCAGTAAATCACCACATTAACATTGTTTTCGTTGAGATAATCCGAGCATCATTCCCAGATGCTCTATTTTCAAAACAAACAAGCACACGTAGAACGACTCACCTCAGCTGTGTATCCATTTTGTTCTCATCTTGCACACTGGAGGTACTGTACAATGCTGGAACAGAAGGTGAAATCAACTCCCGCCTATCCCCGATGACGTCACGACACGATCCGCCTGAAGGCTGACTGACGTGGTGGGCGATCTCCAGCAAAGGTAGACCCAAGGTAACGGGGTATGTAGTGTCATGAAGAAAAATACTGGAACCAAAGAGGCAGAACAACAGCCATTGAGGAGCTGTTTCATTTTCACTACTGTACCGACACGACGGTATCCACGTAAACGAAAATTTCTCCCTGCTTCAACTTCGTTAGGTAATCTCGGTCGGAGTCACTGAATAGGAACGAATATCTTCAGTCATTTTCCCAGTCCTTAATTGCTTGTGTCGTCAGTTCGATCTTTGACCAGTCACTTTGGAGTGTATCTAGAACGCCAGAAGTATGAGATTTCTTGTATTTATTTTAAGGGTACTCGATATTGAAATGCCCAGTTTCTTTAGTTAGCCCTTTTTGCACACATTTTATTCAACATTATTATGAAACAATTAATTTGGGTGGTCCTGTGTATCTAGTTTTTCAAGAAAATAATTTTCAAAAAATGAAAATCCGAATCATATGTAAAATACCTCCCTTGATGAAAGTTTGAACACTTTATACATATACATTTTCCATATTATATTTCGCATATAGTTATAATACTAGATTCAATTTTGCGTAATAATAATTTTCCTGTAAAAAACCTAATAAAGTATTTAGAACTATAATTGTCTAAAGATCAATCACATATTAACGCCAAAACTAGAAACTATCCATTATATATGTCAAGAAAATGCTGTTTAGATATCTTCGTCCGCTTCCAAAGATTATATACTGGAAATATGGAAGAAATAGAACAAAAATTGCATCATGAGCAACATTTTAAAACGCCAAAAAGAAGAAAACAAGATTACTCGAAAATCAAGTTTTGAAATTTCGTGCGCTATTTGCAGCACCTGCGTACAACCATTTAAACGTGATTTTACAATGTTTGAGGATTTGTTCTGTAACAATTATATACATAATTGACGAAAAGAACAAAACGGTAATAGGATCCTGATTCTACAGTGTTTGAGGATTTGTTCTGTAAGTATTATATATATAAATTCGGTACTCAAAAGCCTTAAGACTGTGGAACCTTGTCTCTTACTGACCTCATATGGGACGTTCAAAATCTCATATACCTATACGGACAAGTAAAAGTAAAATGACCAATTTCACCGGAAATACCATTTGAGCTCTTGAAAAAATATTTCCTTACCGCTTACGTAGCCTACCGTAGGGCAAGTATTGGTTTTCGACCCAAAACTTCCTTATCGAACTTTCACCACTTCACGAAAACAACAACAATAATAAGACAACTTTGCATACCACTTGCTTATCTAAGACAGGACATTTCTGCATTCGATTAAAAAATTTGGTATCGAAATTTGAACGGAAATACACAATTTGTAACGCCCCCCCCAAAAGAAAACTCCCAGCCCATTTTCTTACCTAAGTAGGGACAGTACTGCATTGAACCCAAAAATTCAATATCGAAACTTCATCGAAAATACCATTTTACGATTCCTGAAAAAAAAGAAGAAAGAAATATAATACTTACTTGCTAAGGATGGGGGAGTACTGCATTCCAAAGCTTTAATATCGAGATTTTACCGGAATAGATGTTTTGGCCCTAAATAAAACCAAAGGACACATTACATTCACATGAACTTTCTCTACTCTCTACCGCAGGAGTTCTTTTACATCCTGGTAAACCTACTGACATGGGGCTGAACCCGGCCAGACCGATGGTTTTTAAGTGTGCTTAAAAGCAACACCTTTTCTTTTTCGAGTAAACGAAAAATGCTGTTACATATTAACCCCTGTGCGGGAGTGTGCGACTCTACCAACGGTATTGATGTGGCCCTACGCACTAAAAAATCTCCACCGAAGAGGATTCAGTATAAGTGCAGCAGTAATGTTATTACACCTGCGGATTCAAGGGGCGGGTATATTTACGAGGCACTAGGGCCAAGTGAATGTGAGGAGTCAGGACGTCACCATGGCCAGTCAGTCCCATATCAGTAGGTTTACTGGCATGTAAAAGAACTGCGGGACAAAATTTCGGCACCCCGGCGGCGCTGATGTGATCCTGGCAACTGCTGTGCGTCATTAACAAACAAAATATTTTTATTTCTACCCTCTGTCACTTATTAATCAATATACAACTTATTCTTATGAAAATTTATTTTCCTATCTACTTCATTTTAATCCAGACAAATCTTTCCGGAAATAGCTGCATTACACATTTCGTTATAGATACAAAACGAATAGCAATAGTCAAATGCTTTAGAACAGGACGCTATACCCTGGCCCTAAAGATCCACACTGTCCATGCAGTTGCTAGAAACAACTAAAAAACGGCAGGCCTTAAAGAATGGCTAAGTATTGAACAAATCAAAGCATTAATAACAGTTATCTCTAAACATTCCTGATGCCACAAGGAAAATTTATTAGAAATAAATTGTGTGTTTTAAAGAGATCTGCATTGTTTTGCATAGTACGTTTTCGTCTATCGCTTAACGTACGAGTATACCAGTTATGCAATGTTATAAAAAATTCCTCCTGAATGAAGGACTTTTAAGGCTATTCCCAGAAAATTCAAGATATATCTACATTTTATTTATCATATAAAAATCTTTAATATATGGTATTTTAATAAAAATCGTTTGAGTAAATTTTTAGAAAATCAGTCATTTCGAAAAATGTTCCATGTAAAGAGTAGATTGGGGTGGGGATTTTCTTGAAAATCTTTGTGCCGCATCTTTGGAAGACACTGAACCTAAATACCAAGTTTTATATTTATAAGATTTTTTGTTTTCGAGTTATGTTGTTCGCAGTCACACACACACACACACACACAAACACACACACGAGGACAGACACGCGCATTTTAGAAAAATGCGTTTTATGAATTAGGGTCCTCAAAACTATTTTCGGTGAAATCTCGATATCGAAATTTTGGGTGGAATGCACGGCTTGTCTACTTACTATGGACGTGGTAGAGGAAGTAAGAAGGTTCGTGCGCGTTTGTATATTTACCTGTCTGTAAACACCATCATTCAAAATCGAAAAATGGTATAACTACCAAATTTCACACTTCAGTCAGAAAATATTTAACCCTTTACACGAAAAAGAAAAAGGTGACTTTTTTTTTTCAAAAGCAACTCTACCTTGGATTAAAGTATCGGATGCTTGAGATGGTAACATGAGAAATAAAATGTGTATCTTCAATTTTCTGTGAAGAACCTATGAACCCACATTCTTATTGATTTATGTAACTGGGAAACCATTTGTCTATATATAGACAAAAATCTTACTACAGGTAAAATGAAAAATGCATATATCTATCTTTAAAATATACAATTTATATTAAACAATTCCGTTTCCGAAGTATGTGCTGTTATTCCTTTGAATTTTCCATTCAAGCATTTACCTTTGGAATATTATACGACCGTTTATTTGCTTCTCCCTAGCTCCTGCAAGGAGTACCTAATAGCAGGACAGGCATATGCAAAACAGTTGACTGTGGTATCTGCTATCTGTATACTATTCTGTACCTGCAACAAAATGTATATTGAGTCAATGAGCTCGTTTCATCATAGATTTGTCATTAACAGAGGGTAGAGAAAAAAAATTTGATGTGTTACACTCACATGATTTTCTCTACTCTTGTACAAACTACTTTTACAACGCTTATTCTCCATATGCTTCATGTTAATCGAGATGTTAATCTTATTGCTAATTTTCTTGTAGGTGCAAGGGGAATATGGTAGGCTTTAAGCGATAGTCAAATATTTTAAAAGCTGCTTGCTATGTGGCGCATTCCATTCTCTTTGCATGTCCAGGACATAAAAAAAAATGAATAACAAATTCCCATTTAAGAAGAAGTATTAAGTATTGGAAAATTTAAGGGAATACAAATCTCGAAAATGGTTCACTCAATAAAAAAAATGTATATGACATAAATTGTGTATTTTAACGCGATCTACATTTTTTGTGTAGTAAAATTTTGTCTATCTCTTATGGTTTACCAGTTATGCAAAAGTCGTTCACAATGAAGAATACTTTTGGAGACATTTCCAGAAAATTCAAAATATACATTTTATTTGTCATTAAAGTATCTTAAATATATGATATTTTAATCAAAATCGTTAGAGCCATTTATGAGAAAATTAAAATTTTCGAAAAATGTTCCATGTAAAGGATAATCTGGAGTGGGGGAATTTTCTTGAAAACCTTCGTGTCGCATCTCTGGAAGATACTGAACCTAAATACCAAGTTTGGTGTTTATCCGAATGTTCGTTTCTGAGTTATGCTGTTCACAGACACACACACGGACATGTTTCCAAAAATGCTTTTTTTTGGATTCAGGGTAGTAGAGAAAGTAATACGGTTTTGTATAACGAATGTGTGCAATAGCTAAGCAAAACAAGCACATAAGTGTAGGTAAAGGTACATATCACAGAGGGGCCCCCGGAACCGGGGCAGAGCACTGCACGCAGGCCAGTCTGCCCATTGTGCTTCCAACGTGACCCTGGGAGGGAGGGATGAGGGAAGAGACCCGAAGGGCGACCAGATCCGGATGCTGACGGGGGCAAGCATGGACGGGGTCCCTAATGTTTCCAGATAGAACGCATCTGACGCCGCACGGTGCCTCCACAAGCCACCAACCTCCAGGGTCCCCGGGAGCTAAGTCCCATGTTGAGGAGAGACGTAACTGAGCGGTACCGCAGCGATGACAGGGAAGAAACCTTTAAAGAGTGCAAACCACCGCCAAACCGCAACCCGCCGAACATCGTCGCCTGGTCCTACAACGCTGAAACAGATGACAAGGAAGATGATGGGTACAGGAAATGACAGGAAGGAGAGTCGTTGTAGAAGATGAACCACCCCAGTATTCACCTGGTGACCCGGGGAAACTACGAAAAACCGCATGGGTCAGAGTGGGCGGTCACCGGAGATCGATCCCGGGACCTCCCGAATGCGGTCCACAGACGTAACCGCCTGAGCCATCCTGCTCGGTCATAAATGTAGGTATGTAGATAAATACTCTGATTGCAATACAAGAGATTTTTATATTTTCTTGTAATATTCCGCGTCATTGAACCACGGCAAAGAATGTAAAAATCAACGAAATCTGAAGCTCTTTGTAGATGTTCACAGCAAAGGTTTCGAACTTTGGCTTTGCACTGCAGAAGTAGGTATGAACTGAAAATGCTGTGGTAATTGCAGTGAGTTACAGATAAGACCAATTACACAGGTCTACAAACAAATTTTTCTTGTGAGCTGTTCTAGATTTGAAAGGTGATTTCAGTACCTCTGATTTCAAAAATGACTTCCGTTTTTCTCCATCACATCAGGTGTTTTACAAATCAAAATGAAGCATTCACATATTTTCTTCTAAAAATGTAGATACTCATGAATTGTATAAGAGCTATAAATGACTTTGTGAAGGGTTTTATAGCCAAATATTACATTTAAATTCATTTTACAAACAGCAGGTCAATAAAATCTTGTTGGTTTGGTATTAAATGTTTGTCTCCTGGGTTTTCTCTTATGTGTTTCCATGTGTTTCCCTACACAGCATCCAGCAGTAATCTTCACTCACTGAAAAATTCCATTGTCCTTGGCATCTCCTCTCCATTTCTCGAATATCCTGATGGAATCTCTCCCCTTGTTGCTCACTGACTATACCTCAGGCTGTCACGAAAAATGTCCAAATGTGAAAACAGAAAGTATAATTTGAGACTCATGTTGCATCCTAAGGTTCTGAACATCTGTAGCATGTTGTTCACAATTTTAACGTAGTCAGGATGTTTATTGTTTCCTAAAAAGCTGTCTATAACTTCTTTAAGTGCATTCCAAGCATTTTTTCTCTTCAGAAGTGATAGTAGCTTCAAATTGCCTGTCTTTAAATAGAGCTCTGATTTGCGGACCCACAAAGATTCCTTCTTTCATTTTTGCTTTAGAAAGAGTGGGAAATTTGACACTGAGATATTTTAAACAATTGTTCTGACTAGCTGGCTTAAAATATTCTCTTTTGGGCTATTGTCTTTGTTTCCAATGTTTGTCTCTTGCCCTACTATCTCACTTGCCCTACTATCTCAAATGGAAATTTGGTGAATCGCTGTTTTTGGCCTAATATCATACATATTATTTTCAAATCTCCACACATCAACCACTGATGTTCGACATATTTAATTCTCTCTAAAACATACTTCAAACTTTCATAATTCTTCTTCAGCTGCACTTAGTGCGCTATTGGAACTGAAGAAAAAGCATGCCCATTGTGAAGCAGCACACACTTAAGACTTCTTTTACTAGAATCAATAAATAGCCTCAATTAATATGGATCATATGTAACACAACCCAGTTTCTTTATTAAGTGTGGAATGTTATTACAGTACCTAGATTTTCTTCTTCGTTGAAGTATTGCAAGAAATCCTTTTCTCTGTTTCTGTAGAAAGTCATTGATGTATCAGCTGCAAGCAAGTTTTTTTCCTGAACTCTGGAACCGAACACCTCAGCTGCATCCTTGGGAAGATTTAATCCTTACAATATCATTTAGCTTGGCTTTGATAATGGGTGTGGCACATTTTAGTTTCAGGAACGTACTCCTCGGACACAAGTGATGATGGTGAATCACTGTTACTGTCTGTATCTAAAATAAGTTCATACTGTCTGTAGATAGCTTGGATATAGGAATACCAGTGCCATGGACCACTGGTCTCATAGCAGATGGCAAGTTTGGGTATACTATTTCAGTTTTGTTCTTTGCATTAAAACTCTTCACATTGCATGTAAAAAGTAAGAGCCAATACTGTCTTCCACAGCAAAGAAAGTCCCCGGGGAATGAAGGGCAGAAGGGAAATTTCTGATTAGACACGGTCCGAGCCCTGCCTACTTGCTCATGTTACCCTCATTTATGACACACGGCAGCTCAGTTGAATAGTTTTACTCCTTGCGTAGCATGTCTTCTCTGTCACACATTCACTGTCCTTGTCGCACTTTTTCCAAACAGATAAGGTTAGCACATTCCTCTCAGGGACTTTCTTTCCGTTGGCGAACAGTCTGTAATTGTGATGTTCACGCCACACCATTGGCATTCCAAAACGTAGTGATTGTTTCTTCCCCTTTGTCCAATTTCGCAAGTTTTCAACACAAACACTGCACACATGAGGAGCCCAAGAACTGGATTGATCTCCTATTTCAATTCCGAAGTAAGTTTTGTACCCTTTTCTCATAAATGAGATTACGTTTTCTTGTTCTGCTTCTTCACAATAAAACTACCACAAATATAACAAAATGAATTTGATTATTTACACAACATCTTCTTTCCATTATGCTGTACTCAGTTACATACGATAAAGATAACAAATGGTATTATTTAAACGCTAACTTCTTGCTTTGTACAACGACTATTAAGCCCTGTAACAGATGAATTCTGATTACAAAATGGTGTAAGCACCTTAGAATGTGCTGCCACCTGCCATAAAACAGCCAACTATTTCCTTTTAGTAGCTTTATTCCAATAATGGCATTGTTGTAGTAGTGTAATGGTTCATGATCACATAAAATATACACAAAAATAAAAAAGGAAGATATGAATTTTGAAAGAAATTGTATGTAATACGACAACATGGACTTCATTTATGGAATCAGGACATGGAAACTACTACAAAATGGCCTGAATATCTAAAACAACAAAATCACTGTTGACCTGTGTTATTGTTCATTTCTATATGTTAAACCATCACATTGGAACTGAAAAAAAATCTTGTGTTACATTCATATGACCTTCTCTACCCTCTATCGCTTATTAGTGGGTACACAAACTAATCTTATGAAAGCTTATTTTTCTGTCTACTTCATTTTAATGAGACAAACTTTTGCAGAAACAGTTACATTACACATTTCGTTATAGATAAAAGATAACAGCGATGGTCAAATGTTTAAGAACTGGACGTTGTACATTGGCCTTAAAATTCCACACACTTTCCATGCGATCGTGAGAAACAACTGAAAATCGACAGGACTTGAAAAGAATGACAAAAGTATTGAACAGTTCGAATCATTAATAAAGGATATCTCAGAAATGGCTTATACCACAAAAAAAATCATTGTGAAATAAATTGTGTGTTTAAAGGAATTCTACATTTCTTTGTGTAGTACGTTTTCGTCTATCGCTTAGCGTTTACCAGTTATATAAGATTACACTAAATTCCTTCTGAATGAACAGAACTTCACAGGCTATTCCCAGAAAATTAAGATATACATTTTATTTGGCATCTAAAAATCTTTAATGTATGTTTATTATTTTAATCAAAATCTTTAGTCATTTTTTAGAAAATAAAAAATCTCAAAAAATAAATGTAGTTTGGGCTGCGGATTTTCTAGAAAATCTTTGTGTCGCATCTTTGGAAGATACTGAACTTAAATACCAAGTTTGGTGTTTATTCGACTTTTCGTTTAGAGTTATGCTTTTCACACACACACACACACACACACACACGCGCGCGCGCGCGCGCGCGGACTGTCTTCTAAAAATTCTTTTTTGGGGGAGGGATCCTCAAAAGATATTTTGGGTGAAATCTCGACATGGAATTTTCGCGTGGAATACAATGCTTCTCCTACTTACTCTAAGTAACAGAGAAAGTAAAAAGAAAAAAGAAAGGACTCGGCAATATTTGACAATTTCACAATTAAAACCAATTATAAAGAATACCTAGAAAATGATTAATGCCACAAAAGCATCTACTTGACATTTTTTGTGTGGTAAGCTTTTATTCACCTCTTACGGTTTACAAGTCATGCAAAGCTCATTCCAGATTCCAAACTGAACGCATCCGATACCGGTGACCATCCCCACAAGCCCCGAGCCCCTGGAGGCCTCTAGAGCCTAGGGATTCCGTTCCAGCAGGCGGGTCCGTCAGCTGTCCAATCGACGCCAGGGAGAAGCCTTCCCAAAACGCACCTCCACCGCCGAGCCGCAACGCACCGAACGCCGTCGCCTGGTACGTCATCCCCGAAATAGATAAGAAATAATCAAGACAGCAGATGATGGACAGGAAATTCGTAGTAGAGGAGGAATCACACCGCATTCATCCACTGGCCCGGGGAAACCACGAAAAAATAAGCATGGTCAGAGTGGTCGGCCCTACGGAATCGAAACCGGGACCCCCCGAATATGAGCCTCAAGGTTACCGCGGAGCCCCCTTGCTCAGTTAGGAAGGTGCTGCACATAAATGCCAAGAGCTTTCTACTGACTTTTTTATTTATTTATTTATTTATTTATTTACGATGCTGTTCCCTTGTACTCGTATACTGTTCACAGATACAAACACACAAGGCCTGGGAGCCAAGCAATCTGAGTGACTCAATAGGAAGATAAGCACCAGACAAATTGTGCATAAGATGTAGGGGTACGATATATATTGTATAAAAATTGTACCAAGACGTATATTTCCGGTGAAATCTCGGTATCGAATATTTGGCTACTTACTATAAATAATAGAGAGAGACATAAACGTGAAAGGCAAAGACTGAAGCAAAATATGATTCAAATGGGTGAAAAGTGGTTTGATAAAAATGAACGGACAAAACATTTAAACAAAATCTACTTAAGAAAATAGTTTAAATTTTGACAAGTTACAGAATATTGTATATATAATGAGGCAGTATTTTTAACAGTTGAATAATTTCAATTAAATTATATAATATGTAAATTCAATAACCGCCCGCCTTGAAGAAATATGTATGTAATAATTTAAAAAAAATGTAACAGTCATTGCAAATGCTTATATTATTGTAAACATGTTTAATAATGTTATATGAATACATTACATACTTTAATAATGTAAGAGCTGTGAGAATAATAAGTTTAACGTTGCTAACAATGAGGTAACCTTGAGGCAATAATGAGTTTGAGAGTTTGAATGTTACTAGTCATGATTAGAGCAACGATAATGTAAATTTTGTGACAGTTTAAAATTAGCCAAACAACAGCCAGAAAAAGCTTTAATTAAATGGAGGTATTCTATTGGACTAGGATTAGACAATCACAGACTTGAAATGTAGAAGTTTACGGGTTTGACGGTTGAAATATGTTTAGTTGCCTGCAGACCTTGGTAGTGACCGGATGGAAGATGTGTTCTCTAAAGAAATATTATGTATTCATGTGAATCGTAAATTAAGTATACGTGTTAACAAAGTGCAAATATTAAATTAAAGAATCTCACAGCTCTTATGTGTTCTCTAAAGAAATATTACGTATTCGTGTGAATCGTAAATTAAGTATACATGTTAACAAAGTGCAAATATTAAATTAAAGAATCTCACAGCTCTTAATATCAGTGTAGTGCTATTTAATTTGTGTCAAGGATTAATAAAAAGAAGTGAATTTAAACTTAAAATCTGTGTAAGCCTACATTCTTGTCGCACCACGCCCTGATTAAGAGAAACGTGTGTCTAAAGTAAGACTGAAGCAGCCAAGGCAAATACAAGCATAAATACTATCTATAGAAGCAATTTAATAACAAAGTTAAAAGTAAATATCTTTTTAAACTGGCAGTGTAACAACAAAAATACATCTTCAAATCCGCTTCTGATACGTAGCAGCATATTACATAACAACAGCAACTATTACGTAATCAACAACTTCAAATTAATGCCCAAAGCGTGGTGCAAAAACTCCAACAGTAAAGCCTTCAACAACATAAACTACAACATTTGAAGAACAATACTACTTCAAGTTGGCTTCCCAAGCGTGAGGTTAATAAATTACGTAAACAAAACACCTTCTTCAATAATTATATAAATGGAGAAGGAAGAGTGGCGCTCATGGGTAAGTTAAATATTTAAAAACTTATTGAAATAGTCTTAGTTTTAACGAATTTCAGAATATCGGTTATATCAGTTCATATGCTAGGAGCAATAGCGATTATAACTAACATGTTTCATTGATTCAGTAAATTAAGAAATATGGAAAACAAACGTATGTAATATTACAATTTTGTCATGCGACATGCAATAAATAGAGTTAAGAAAAATTCACACAGATACGTACTATGAAACATTTATCTGAACGAACTGCGGTTTGACACCTATGATATGGTGAAATAAGATAATAATGGCCCCGCTGTGTGCTATTAGAGGACCTTACTCTTGGTTAGAACTCTATCTTTGCTACAACTTCTTCCTATATGTTTCAGTTGTTTAATTTGTATAGCCCTCATTAACTTGCAAACTCATATCCCGGGCTTAGATTTTAGAAACAATTGGTTGTTTTTCTCTATTCATGCACCACCCTTATTAAATCTTAGGTCATATCGACACCTTATTACCTTTGGAATAAGTGCTCATCAACAATGATGTTCGCTCATTTGTAGTTGCGTTAATCTTTAGGTTTGTGTTACCTTTGCTAATTACATTAAATTCACACACATTCACATTTCCATTCATACTTCCTGAATCTAGAAATAATAAGGAATAAATCTGGCTAAAGAACAATTCTCAACCTGCAACTGCGAAACGAATCCGGGACCTCTGGATTTGGAGGCTAACAAGCTAACCACCAGACCACAGAGGCAGTCTACTGGTGATGTCATTACTCGTTGAGCTGTAGGTTTTCCTAAATTTGTTTTAATGTTTGCTATTATACACACTCATATTCCCAATCTAGACTCTGTGGAGAATAGGGAATAACTTTGGTTGAAGAAAAACTCACCACCCCAGCCGAAAAACGAATCCGGGATCTCTAGGTTGAGAAGCCAGAACACCGATCACTCGATCAAAGATGTTTTTTTTTTTTTTTTTTTTTTTTTTTTTTTTTTTTCGAGTGGAGGAGAAAATGATTTAATCACTAACCCCAGCCCCGATGGGAGTCGGGACTGAGAGTGTGGGAATCTCCGAGCGTCGGCATACCCACTAAAAACTCCTCCACCGGTTAGGTCGTGGATTTGAAAGGAAGTTCAAGGGAAAGGTAGCACGGTCCCGCATAGCACCCGTGTTAGTCTAGCGAAAGATTCTAAGCTGCCGCCCAATGGGCGGGAGCGGCGTGAAGTGCGATCCTAGCCTACAGCCATGACAAATTGCCCTGACTGCAGCCTAGGGGGTTAGGAAGTGGAAGTAGAAAAGGGGGTTCAACGGAGATAATACAAGGGAATGGTGATGAAGGTGAACTTACTCTGGCGCTGGAGGCCGTCGTCGTTTGGACTGGTCTTGCACAAGCGCACGGCATTGTGCAAGAATCCGCTGCTGGCTCTCGGAGATGACCAGCGGTGTCCTCTCTGGTGGTTGTGATGGTGGTGAAGGTCTTCCTTCCGCGAAGCTGGTCTCCAGGTTCTGCAGCCGGGTAGAGATGTGGTGCAGTTTGGCCAACAGGTCAGCGGCGGTGGTTTGTTGCTGAGTAGTGCCAGCAGTGATGGCGGACTGCAACTCCTGGAGCTTCTCGGTGGTGGTGGTGATGAACTCGTCCAGAGCCGCGATGCGCACACCAATGTCCAGGACCTCCGCGTGGAGATCCTGAACGGCGTCGCGCAAACCCTGGATTTCCTCGTGGATCGGCGTAGTAGACGAGGGTGTCGGCGCTGGTGATGGTTCTGATGTCTGTGGAGGTGCTGATGACTGCGATGTTGGTGCTGGTGGCTTCGGCGGTGCCTTCCTGCGGGGATGCAGGGGGCAGAGCGCCTGGCCGGTGAAGTGGGATGACCCTCCACAGGTCGCACAGTAGCGGCGTCGGCGTCGAAGGTCGTGCTGGGTGCACGATGCGGTGGTGGAGGCTGCTCCACAGTAGTGGCACCTCGGTTGAGCTGAGCAGGTCGTCTCATTGTGCCCGTAGGCACAGCAGCGTCTGCAGGGAGCCTGGCGTTCCACTCGGCTGGCCTCGATGCGTAAGCACCGCCCTAACAAGGGCAGGCCCGCCCTCAAAGCAGCTTCGTAGTCGCCAGGATCTGCAAACTCCAACCTGACGAGCGAAGTGGGTCCCTGAGCTCCATGAATCCTGGTGGCCTTCAAGGCTGAAGGCCACTGTTGGTGCGCTGCGGTGACGAGGAACCTGGCTGGCAGGTCCCTCGGGACTCCACGAACGACGGCGCTGTACCTCCCATGAGGCACAGGCTGGATCTGCGGTGGCTGGGAAGTGCCCAGAATCGGCAGCGTGGATGCCGGTGAGTGAGGCGGCGATTGCCGAGGCAATCGCGGCGAAGCGGCGCTGGCTGGCGGAGAAGCGGCGGTTGCGGCATAGGTTGCCCTAGGCTGCGGTGGCTGCGGCGAAATCTCCTCGGCGGGTGCCGGAGGAGATGAAGAGGTTCCTGCCTGAGCAGGAGCGGCGGCAGAGCGACCCTTCCTCCTCGCCATCTCTCAAAGATGTAATGTTCTCCCCTTTTTACCATCTTCCTCTTCGTCTTTGCATATTAGCCATATATCTTAATACTACCTATCAATTGATCTTCTTCCTCCCCGAATCTTTTTGCATATTAACCATTTATCTTAATGCTGTCTAGCATCTGATATCTTCTTCCTCCTCCTCGAATTTTTTTCCCATTCACCATTTCTTATAATGCATATCTGAGCAAACAGTTTCTTCTCACTCAGCATCCCAGTGTCTTCTGTACGCATGAAACAACTCATAAACTATTTCACATACGTATTTGAAATCTTGTAAATAAGAGCTTGAACAAAATGTTACAAATTTGGTTGAAATAACTGTAAAATTTGGGCACTTCAAATTTGTTTGGAACTGGTACAGAATTAACGGTAATTTATGTGAAGAGTGTTGTAAACATTTATGATTTTCAAGCGAATCTTAAATGCCTGTATGTACTAAATGTAAATTTCATTTTTAAGTGTTATCTGGGTGCAGAAAAACATTGCGCAGGAAATAGTGGAAAGGCAGTACCAAAACAGACATTTTGAGATTAGGAATAAAACGGGTCGCAGATATAGTATAACAGGAAAGCTGAATGAACACAGTTGAAATTTGACTTCTTCATTTGCTGATCAAAATGAAATATTACTCACACGGCAAGTGTGTACGTACTGGCTCAATGAACGTGTACTGGTTCACAATGAGAAACCAGCCATTAATCGCGCTTACTGTACTGAACTGTACTGTGCTCTTTGTATTGAGCAAGACGAGCGAGCGTTCGTATTACTGCATCATCCAGTAGGCTTCACAACAAACGCGGCACTGAATATTAGACACATAGGGACATGGACAGTGATTAGTAGGGCTAGGATATTTATGACCTAAAAATCACAATAATATGCACCAAAAAATATGCTGTTATGACCAAACATATACCAAAATATGCACTATAACATAATAAATATGACCTAACAATATTAAAATGAGGTAAAATTACTATTGTAAAATAAATTAGTAAGGCGGTTTTGATAATGAACTATTTATTTGAGAATAAAATGCACATGAGAAGCAAGCTAAACCATGCAATTTGACATTCCAGTATGACTTTTATTAACATTATAGGAACATAGTTAACCTATGTGCTTTTTATATCCTCATTCTATTTCATATAAGCTCTGATTTGCAATACACAATGAATACCTTGTGCAAATTTTCAAATGAAAAAGGTTTCCTATTGTCAGCCAGCAAAACCTTGTACTTCGAAAAGCTCCTTTCTACTTCAGCTGACACAAGAGGAGCATATTTAAAATGAACAATATCATTTGAATCTAAATCTGATTGATTAAGAGAGAACTTTTCACCCAACAAAATCATTGAAATGAAACACAGTGTATGATACCCTTCGTTTTTTTCTAACACCTTTTCCATTTTCTTTGATACTTCTTTTCCCATTTTACTACAAACACCCTCTAATTTATTCACAACTTTTTTCACTTGTTCTATCTGCTTCACTAGTGGCACTTCTGATTCCTCCAAAGCAGTTATGACAGCAGGAATAAATCCAAAATTTGATTTTATGTTTGAAAGTTTGCCTAAATTTCACCATTAGACATTGATACTTGAGCTAGTCCAATTGAAGTAGCTTCACTGCTATCGAATGTATCAATGATGCTTTTCACAACGTTGAAGTTCTGGCAGTACTAGTTGCAGGCATCAATCCAGGACCTCCATCTTGTCAAAATGGGAGATGGTGCAAGGGAATGTCTGGAGCTAACAACTTAAATGCTGAACACGTGAAGGGGCTTTCAAAAATGCCTTATTGACACACCCAATAAGTTTGTCAACGTCACTGAACTTTTTACGAATCTCCTCTGCAACTCGGTGCAAGGCGTGAGCTAAACAAGTCACATGCACTATTTTACTGTACAATGCTTTTAGAGAATCGGCAGCTTTCACCATATAAGGTGCAGCATCCGTTATGAAGAGAAGTACATTGCCATGCTTAACACCTTCGGGCCATATGACACCCATAGATCTGTCGAACAACTTAGAAATGGTGGAAAAATTTACTTTTTCTAAATGTTCACAGTTTATTAGAAACTTTTCGCCTGGACCATCTTCTTCCAAAGTTCCCACAATGATATTTGCAATATATCTTCCCATAGAGTCTGTAGTTTCATCAATTGATACACAAACTTTTTTATTTACAAGCTGTTGTCTGATTTGTTGTATTGTTTTTCCGTAGCTTCGGCTGACAAAGTTCTTTCTTAATGTGGAAGAATCAGGAAGAGATTTGCCTGTGTATTTTTCTAAGAATTCACAAATTTTGGATGGTTTAGTTTACTTAAGGAAATATCAGCACAAAGGAAAGCTGTACAAAGTTCTTCGCAGAATGGTGAATAAGACTGGCGGTATTCTCCTAGGAGCATTTACTGTAGTGTTTTTTGATTTTCAATCTGTTGTACTCCACGTTTGTGTTTATCTGTTGCCACACGCTGCTGAACATTAAATGACTTCTCCGCATTCACTCTTACGTCGCACAGTTTACAATATAGTATTTTACCATCACTTGAAAATACTTTCTCACCATATTGAGACACAAACTTTTTTAATTTTACTTGAGCATTTTGCTTCACTTTAGGCATTTTTTTCTGAACTTTACTGCACATGCTTACGACTTCAATAAGACTGATTAACACAATGAGTGAATTAGACACTTGTCTGCAGTCCAGGGTCCAGAATGACTAAATCAGCTATCTGCTCATAGAGTAACAATAGCTTACACAAACTCACTGATGCGTAAGGGTGAAGTCCATATTGTGAATTCAAAGGATACAGGGAAGGAAGGTAGATACTTGCCATTTACCAGGAAACAAAATGAGGTCGCAATTCTGAGATATGTAACACGGAATAAATAAATTGCACAAGAAAGTTATTTTCTTCTTGAAAGAGTGAAAATATGACGAATATGACCATTTACTTACTAAAATATGCTCTATCAGAGAGAAATGGCCATATATGCAAAAATGTAACTTAACAAATTAGGTTAATTCATTTCATTGTTTCATAAGAAGCATTTATATGTATTTAAGGAGCATGTCAGTCCTACCAAAAAATATATGCCCTATCATAAAAATCCTAGCCCTAGTGATTAGTATAGTATAAGAGTGCGTTTTGTTCACATCTGAAACGGCGCGAGCAGGTATCACAATTGGAAGCTCCAACATGACGGATTTAATGTTGATGCATGTAAGTATTAAAAAGAACAAAAAATCAAACAGACAAACCTTCTGCGCCCCCTTGTTCCCATCCTAAAAAAATAATTATTTTTTACTGCCTTTCTAGTTAGCAATTTGCAATTTTATGCACATTGTTTTTGCGCACACTGAGTTTATGTGAAAAGTCTAAAAATAGGATTACACCCTTAAATATTGATAAAATTATATTTTGCCGAAGTTACAGCATTATTCCGCCACAAAACACTGAAATTTAAGCTTCAAGCACATTTATGATTTTGTTAGCTTTTCAAAAAAAAAAAAAAAAAAGTATTCAAAAGCAAAAGAAAAGGGGAATGTAACACCAAAAAGGCGTTTCACACTGGCTGCAGTGAGGTATGAGGTAAGCATTCTCTAGAATTATTCAACGTTTCAGCCTTCACCTTTACTGGATCACATACCCGTTCTCAAGGCTCACGCATTAGCAGCATTCTGTTGTCGCTTCTTTATAAGGTGACTTAGAAACAATGCACATACCAAGGTGAGATAAAAATGTGGAGGTAAGAGCACAGGCGACGAAAAAGAATTAAAACATAACTCCAACAGTTTTGTAGCTAGAGAGAGATTAACGTTGCGAGTAATGAATAATTGCATAATTAGCGTTTCGATTTAATTAACAGGTAATGCGCATATGAAGAATACTTTAGTATTTAAGTAATATTATTAATAATATGAACAATCACATTAATATGTGCAAATTAAAAAATAAACTAAATTTACAGCCATATACTCATCAATTGGGAGGGCAGTCTCCGCCTGTGGGATCTGTAAATTCACGTGTCAACATTAACCAAAACATTTTATATTTTATTTATAAAAATTCACTTTGATGCTGTGGCGGCGATTAGATTGGGTGAGGACAGGCGGTTGTTCCCCCACTTTTAGGGGAAAAGTTAAATTTTTATTATATTTTAGCTGCCTAAAACTACGAATTAAGAAAACACAATTTATAGAAACTCTGTTGATTTATCGCCCAATTATCTTAACAGGTAGAATGTGTATGCTTAAAATTACAAATGCCAACTAGTTATCATATCAAAGGTAACGATAGCCCTTCCCTGATTGCATAACATATTCATCGAAAAATGTATATCAAATGAAGCCGCCTTTCATTTTGTATGTTACTCCTCTTAATTTTCATGAAATATAGGTGAGCCTTTCCCCTAATTTATATATTTCTGGTTCACAAAGGCTGCTGGCATAGTTATGCCCCCCAATTTGAATAATATATAGATTACCCCTTTCCCTAATTTGCACTTTTCTAGATCACAAAATGATACCATCCTGCGTCGCCCTCTAATTAACATAATTATATAGGTCAATCCTTTCCCATAATATACATATTTCTGGGTTACCAAGGGTAACCACAAGGACCACCACAACCTCAACATGTTGTCCTCCTGGTGTAGTGGTTGCCATGCTAGACTGTAGTTCCCGAGGTCGCAGGTTCAAACCCGGCGAAGGGAGACGGAGTTTTTTCGGGCGTAAAAATTCTTAGCATGGTTTCCTCCGGAAGGGAAGTAAAGCCCATGATCCCGTGTCGTAGATTTACGGCGCGTAAAAGTACCTGAAGCCTGATAAAGAGGCCTCTGAGCAAAATTACCGGTCTTTCACGACCAGCATAGAATGGGACGCTAAGACCACAACAGTTGAAAAGCGCCCATAAATAAAACTCAACTTAAATTTTATTAACCTCAACATGTTTCTTACCACTTCCCTTTCTTAAGGCGACAAAGGAAAGCCACCAGCTTGATTTGCACAATATATAAACCAATCTTTTTGGTTACGCTCCTTGTTTAAGATTACGACGGATTAGAATATCACAATTGCCCTCTGATAAGCATACCTCGGAGAAACCAACAGTTTGACTAACATACAACTGCTAGCTCAATTTGCATATAAAAAAATGAGCGTTCGCCCAATTAATTTGCATATCAAAATTTAAATTTGACGCTAGGAGTAACACTCGACACATCATGTTGGGCTATATTTTTAGGGGGATCCAGTGCAGTAGTCAGTTTTTGTCTAACTTTACAAATATATTTTATGCTAAACCAACCAACAATTTAGGTTGGTTTAGGAAATTACTAATGGCGGGCTTTAAAACCATTGCTTGGATTGTTGACAAAAAAAACCTACCATTATAACCCAACAGCTTGTATCACGCTCTTTTCAGTAGGCTCCACCAGTTCGATCAGTCAGGCTCTGCATTCTTAATTTAATGACCTTAATTATATGAAAACAAAGTTTTAATGAGTAAAAGGAGTGTATATGTGTACAATCATTATAAAATAACTCACATCACCGTAAAATAGCGTCACGTTGTTCAGAACCTGAAAAAACATCTTGGATAAATATAATTTCATCGCTCGCGACAAAAACAAAGCTCTCGTCGGCAGTGGGTAAGGTGGGCAGTGCGAACCACCTCACACAGGGCCCCATGCATGTCAAATCATTTGTGAAACGTTAGGTACCACAGGTATATTGAGCTGCTTCATCCCCTGGCGGAGGGAATAAAGGTGGCGCCATCATGTGAATAGGTTCTTGTATACGGCACTTTCACGCGAAATCTACACACCAGAATCTGAAATAAAACAGCTTTTTCACCCTGCACGTCGAAGTGCCTGACCATACAAAAACAAATCAGTTTTCTCGTCTAAGGATGTTGGGGGGGGGGCGGTGCGTAAAACACACACACAATACACAGGAATATAATAGGACCTTCAATACACAAATACTTAACTGTTACATTCCTTCTTGCGCACGAGAAGTCACTCATTAAAGAAACCTGTTAAGTAATTCAAATCACAGTCCGAGGCTTTAAATGAATGAATTGCAAGTGTCTTAAAGACTACAGTGTTGTCAAATATTTTAAACCATTGTAAATAATGGCATCCTATTGTCTGTATAATCCCAAATGCTCGAAACACAGTTGAATCTGTTTCAAAGGAATACGCGTAATTTCACAGAGACACCTCTCTGCCGTGTACAGCTTCTCGGTAGGAGAATCCTCCTTTAGGTCATTTATCTAGCTGTAAAAAATGAAAAACTAGACTGGTAATTAAAGATAGTCGACAAAAACATTTTCATATTTTTGCACTAGGAAACATTACACCATTGCGCTAGTAGCAGGATTTTCGTGAAGCGCAGCTGAATGTATTTAAGGTACTGGTTTTCTCTTGTCTTTAATAAAACCACCTTTGCATTGGTATTGTTGCACCACCTTTCAAAGGAAGTCATAAATTGATGTTTCCACTGTTAAATCATAGAGAGTTAAATGGTTTACTGTGCATCTGACAACAGACAATCGTAAAGTCGCGTGATATGCGGATTTCGTGAGTATTATGTCCATTGGAATACACGTGAAGAGGTGCAAGTATAATTATATTTTGATAAGTTTCAGTGGTTTCAGACCGCAAAGAACAAATGAACTGCTTTTTCTGTGATAAATGATAGAAATTCAGCATTATTGTTGCTGCTTTGACTGCAATGAGAAATTTGTGAAAGGGGAATACTTTCATTCATTTCATACTTTCATTCGTAAGTATGATTGCCAAGACTCCACTTGTAGCTAGCGTGCGCTTAATAATAACCCCACTTCTTTTTTAAATATTGAAACTGAGCTCAGAGCGAAAAGGGAGTAAACGTAGTCATCAACAGCTTAGACTTATGTGTAGTTAAGAAGTCCTTTTCACTAGTGCTTTTTAAGCAATACCTGCTAACTTTACTTTTCTTTTTTCTTTGTAAAGTTGAAAGCTTGTCACAAAATACAAAATATTCTTAGGAAATATAAAACAATATATTACAGGCCAGAAGCATCATTTCAGTTTATGCTTGGGGGAGAGTCAAGTTTGCTTGAAGCACTTATCCAAATTTTATGTGAATTTAACGACACATTTAACTTTAAAAAATTATTATTATTATTATTATTATTATTATTATTATTATTATTATTATTACTCCATTTATTTTACGTCGCTTTAACTCCTTGGTCATATCGCAACGGATCTGTTAGTGGATAACTCTTAGAACGATGTATGATGGACAGTTAGCCTTCTAGGTCTTATCCCTGTAACCACCCGCTCCGTCACGTGTCACAGAGATCCTAGCGCATAGCTACCGGATCTTCTGGTTCGTGCCGTGCAGATGGCATTACGATGCCGTCCAGTCCAACCGCCGCCTTCACACAGAAAAGTCGGACAGTTAGCCTCTTCTAGGTCTCATCCCTGTAACCACCTGCTTCGTGCCGTGCAGATGGCATTAGAGTGCCACAGAAAGGCAGACAGTTGACCTTCTAGGCCTCATCGCTGAAAATGCCATCCTGCTTCGTCACGTAAGAAAATCTTTCATGTCTTAAATGTGAAATATTTGTATTAAAAGTAGAGTTGTAATTTTTCCTTTGGTAGGGTAATAATAACCGATAGCATAATTATTTCTCTAACTTGGGGAGTATTTGGACCCCTGATCCCCTGAATGGGGGGCGCAGGCTGTTTCTGAACTAATTACTTTCTCTACACCTAGAGTAGGGGAAGTATTGCATTCCACCCAAAAATTTGATACCGAGTTTTCATCAGAAATACACGTTTTGTGGCCTTCTGAATAACAAAAAAAGTATTTAAAAAAAGTCAGTATGTGTGTTTGTATTTCTGTCTGTAAACAGCATAAATCAAAAACAATAGTCGGATGCATATCAATCTTTATGATTGTAGTGTTTGATTGCGCTACTTCGTTGCGTTAGTCTTACCTGCGCCGTTTTCGTCTCTGCGTCGTTGTAGGTGAAGTCTTCAGGACTCGTAATTGCCGATATCAGTCAGGAAGCACTTCTCCTCCATCTCAGGGTCAACTGTCGGCGAATCGGCCTGAAATTCCCTACAGTTGTTGTCAGGGTAGGATTGCAGGAGTGGTGACACCAGGATATTGTCTTGAAAGAAACACCGTATTCACTTTTCTCACTCTTTTTGCTAGAAATCCTGCAAGATTCATTGATATTCTCTAACACGTGTGATTTTTATAGCACTGTCTCCCCACCATTGCCTCTTAGAACACTAAAGCTTGCTCCGGTTAGTTATTTAATCTCGGTGCTCTATCACCGTTCTTTAGATTCACGCGAACTTGAAGTAGTCACTTGACTAACCTTAACTCGTTTGTGAGCTTGAATATAATTACATCGAAAACCACCGTTAGCACATTATATAAATATTCTATCCACATCACTTTATAATTGCATAATTGCGTGGCACTTAGCAAATTTCGGAATTTGGCGCCCTTTTCTGATCCGGAGTGCTACGTGTTACCTCAACGAAGAATCATGACAAACTGTCCTAAAACCACGCTCACGTTCATATATAACAAAGATTGCTCGCCTTCAAATTTTGTACATGTCACTGCGTCTTCGTATGCTTCCATTGGTTCTCACACTTATTCTCTACGTTTATTGGTTCCCTGGTTGAAAATTCAAAGCCTAACTGTAAGAAATGTCATAGCGTCTGTCTACTCTTAAAACTTGCCTTATCCCCACGAAGTACAAAAGAAGGTTTCGATTTGTGTGGCCCCACGCTCGGAAAACATAATGGACAGTCTAAATCGAAGCTACTTTCATTTTGCCTAAATATTGCAGTTTTTCTTATGCAATTACGCCTTTATTTATTTAACAATATTATTGAAACTTAAAACATATTTACAGCTTCTGAAGGACTTTCGATTGATACAGTTTCTAATCCTATCGCTTTAAAATTATGGAAATTTATCAAATTGAATGTTAATTAATTATTAATAATTCCTAAACTATAATTATTGCAGAGTTCCTTTTTATGTATTCTTAATCAGGCAAAAATATCGCTACAAATTTTGCAGCCTTCAAAGAAGCGACGCAAAGCTTTAGAAGAACATACCCCATTTCAAAATATCCTTTTCATGGAAGTTTTCGTTCTTTATTTTCTTGAAGTGGTTCTAACGATGTTTATTTAAATGCAACATGTAGTGACATTAACATGACATATGATGTGGGTATATATTACATTTTCTGGGAATAATCCGTGAACTCATCTTCACTTAACATGAATATTAGAAAATAATACTTAACTGGGAAACCATAAGACAAAGGCAAACACATTTCACGAAAAACTTAGAGCTCACTAAGATACACAATTTGACCAATATAATTTTTTCCTTAGCGTCAACCGTTTTCTATACATTTCATGTATATTTAAATCTTGCCAAGCGATAAGTACATTTGACAGAAATAGTCTGAAAATATAGGATTGTGTTCTTTTTTCTCATCCTTGCAAACAAAAAGCAGTTGTAACGGCTGACTACCATGGATGTAAACATATAGGAATAACATGTTATCGTGATGAAGGTGGAATGGAAGAAACGTGTTTTATATGAATAGTGCCTGTGAAAGAGAAAGAAAAGAGAATGAGAAGAGAAAGTCGTGTGAGCGTACTATATCAGATCTGTTTTTCTTAAAGAAACTTGCACAGCAAAATTTTCGGCATTGCTGTCCTTGAAGGGGATAAAGAAAAAATACCAGGATATTATGTAATGTGTGTGAATGAAATTTCTCCCGAGAATCTCTTTTGCACACTATAAAAATCTACTGCCATGGGACTCCCACATTAAAGATATGCGTATGGGGATCGAACACGTGAGCCTGAACTTCAGCATAGATCTGTTGAGCAGATTTTGGCCTAATTACTGATTTGGTAATTATAAAAATGGGTTAGAAGTGTAAAAGTATTGGTAATGCTCTACCCTTTCTTTCTACAAATAGGTTGTTTGTCTTTCCTTGTGTTTAACGTTTCCCGATCTAAAGTCATATTCCATCTTGCGAGTGTATCCATTACTAAACCTCTGGGGAATAAAATAACCGAACGTAGACGATGTAAAATTATTTAAGTCCCGTTTGATTTAGAAACGTAATAATTTGATAGACAAACATAAAACTATCTATTTCCAAAGTATTTACAATAACTTTGGAAATTTGGCTTGCTCTACCAAGGTCGGGGGTTCAAACCCGGCGGGCGTAAAAATCCTTAGCATGGCTTCCTTCGGAAGGGAAGTAAAGCCGGTGGTCCCGTGTCGTAGATTTACGGCACGTAAAAGAACCTCAAGCCTGATAAAGAGGCCTCTGAGCCCAATATAGAATGGGACGCTAAAGTAGTTAAAGGGCGCCCATAAATAATATGTCCATAAATAATAAAACAAAACAACTCTAAAACTCAACTCACAAGTCACGTGGTTTTAGACACCTATATGGGCATCACCTTGTGTGTTCTGTGCATCCCAATTACCTTTCTAGTCTATTATGAGACTAGATGATGATTAAAACAGTAAATTCTGAAATATATAGTAAATTTCTGTTGAACGCCTGTAATTATTATTATTATTATTATTATTATTATTATTATTATTATTATTATTATTATTGTATTTTTTTTACTAGCAACAGTTATAATTAATGCCTTCCGTGTCTGAGATTGACTACGGGAAACTTTTCCCAAGGGTTTCTTTGCTGTCAAATAGGGAATAATTCTATAACTTCCTTTAGCATATAAGGAGGTGGCCAGAATTATAGAAATTCTTAAAATGAACACTTGCAAGGGCTTCTTTGAAAGTTTATTTTAAACATAGCAGATAAACTTCATTTAACAGTGATCTAAAATATCTATTGTTGTTAACATACAATCAGGTGGTCAGAGACACCATAATTCTGTATCGTTCACGTGCAAGAGCTTATTTGACTGCAGAATCTTCGAAAAACATTCAAGTGATAAATAGCTTACCTTTTTGAGCTTGCTTAAAATATTAGTTGTCATGTAACATTAACTTTGGAGTTACTTTTCTTTCCCAGTTCACAGTAAAAAGACATTTTTTCTCTGTCACTATTGTTCTTGAGAATTTGTTGCAGCTGTCGTATACCAGCCCTAAATTGTTCTTATAATAATTAACTTCCTGTCTAACAGTTCAACCAATAGAAAATTAGAATGAACTTTAGCCAATGGTAAAGCTTGAATAAGTTCCAGCCAATGACATTTCGTTTCATAGAGAAGTGAATGTCATTCCACATGGGCTTTTTCTTCATGAGATTCTACAGACAGCACCTGCATCCGGCCAGCTGTGAGTTGGCGCGCGCGATTTGACCGGGAGCCGTGGTTTTTGACTTAGTTTCCACAGTGTCATTATAATACACGTGTACTTGCGCTCTGTAATAATGCCTCCACCATTATAAGTGCACTGTGTGTTGCAAACCCTTTCAAAGGCGTTTTACTTTGAAACGGCATCTCTCTAAATCCCATGCGTGACTTGTGTTTCAGGAACATTCCGAAAACGTAAGCCAATAAAACCTGAAAACATTTTTTTTTAAAAAAATCTGATATGTTACATTCACTTGGCTGTCTCTGTACATTTTTCAATATTTGTTCTTATAGTTGCTTTTTCGTCTATCTACTACATGTTAATCCAGATAAACATTTGAAGAAATGGCTTTGTTACATGTTTCCTTATTGGTCTGGCTGACTCGGTTAGTAGTATTAGTCCCGGATGAGCCAATTGTTTTAACGATAATCCTGCCGCTAGGGGCGCTGGTGTCGCTAGTGTCGGTGCGTGCGACGGCGGCGGCGGTGGGTTTGAAAAGCGCCCTGAGCGGTAGGATTATCGTTATTGCAATTGGCTCATCCGGGACTGTTTTCTTTATTTATAATTTGAATACAGTACATTGGATAAAGATATGTATACATAGTTTTTTGATTAACATGATGTATTATTTGCTTAACATATGAATACATAGTTTGAGGATAACATAATGGATTATTTAATTACAGGAGATTAACATATGAATAGAATAAATGGACAATATAAGAAATATTAGGAGAAAAAAAGCACATTAAAATTCATAGTTTTTGTTTTGAGGCACTAGGACACACAGATTTCGCGCACAACAATGATTTTAAAGTACGTGGTGCACTTTGAGTCCTCGTCATCGCTGCTGCTGCTATCGGCGGTAAATTGGTGGATAGGTTTGGTGATGCAGGTGACGAGCAGGTGAGAGAAGCTTTCGTTGACGAACTCGGTGAAGGTTGGTATATAGATGGGGATGGTAAATTCGTTGTAATGGCTGGTTGAGAAGCATCCTGTGGATGTGACTTTGTTGGTTAGAGCAGGAATGTTGCTGTTGCCGAGGTATATGACGCATAGTGCGTCTTGTTTATGCTGGTGTACTTTGGTAGGTACGCATTTGACGTGGACGGCGTGAGCCCCTTGGACGTCGAGTGTGATGGAGACAACTCTGCTGTTGCGGAAATAGGAGTTGGAGATGCAGAGGATACGGATAGGTGAAGCTGCGTTGAGAATGAGTTGTAGGTTAAGATTGTTCCCCACGGGGACGGGGTAGGTTTCGTCGGACATTATTTAGGGTTATATGGGGAGAACGTGACGATGTGACGTTTGAAACCGCTGCGTAGCTTTTCCTCGCCTGCGTATATGATGCAGAATGAGTTAGAGTTGAGTTTGTTGACGAGTTCTGGAGAGGCTTTTGCAAATCTTGTTGGTAGGAAAACTTCTGTGTCGTTGTCGAGTTTGGCGACGAGCTTTGTACCGTGAACGGTGTCGATTGTTTTGACGCCGACGACGCGATATGGTACGTGCTGTTGAAGCGTAGATACGCTGAGAGTGTGGGCGCTGCTGGAAAGTTCTTCTAGCTCTTTAAGGACGTCCTGTGACATTCTGACGGCACAGATGGCAGTTTTTGATAAACGGGGGAGGACCGTCTATATGAGTGGTTTGATGAGGAAGGTTGTAGTGTTGTTTACACCTGCGATAAGGTGCGCAAACTACCTGTGCGTCTGCTGGAAGTTGGTTCCACACAAGGTCGACGTCGCTTGGGGGATAACGTTCGAAGATGTATATGCCGTTCTGCAGCAGCACTTGGCGTTCCCTGGGCAGTAGCAGGTGGATTCTTCGTCCGTTATCGAGATACCGATAGAGCACGATGAAGCAGTTCATGTGGTGTTTCTAGCGGAGTACCTTCGAAGGAATTGCTGAATTTGCTTGTTCAGATGATCGAGGTCTTCGTAGAAACCGTGTTGACACTGCGTGCACAGGAGGGTGAGACGGTGCTTAAGTTCGCAGCTGCACGTTTGGTGAAAGCAAAACGAGCAGTGGAAGTCTTTACACGACGGTCCTGGCATTCCCCACGGCTGGCTAGCACCGAATGAAGGGGTAAAGAATGCGCGTGCATAAATATAACCCAACTGCCGGAAGCAGGAAATCACTGGTGGGGGAAAAGTTCGTTGGAGATTTACCACATCAGGGGAAGCACTGGTGGGGGAAAAGTTCGTTGGAGAAACACCACATCA
Organism: Deroplatys truncata; assembly: GCA_030765065.1. Lineage (NCBI taxonomy): Eukaryota > Metazoa > Arthropoda > Insecta > Mantodea > Mantidae > Deroplatys > Deroplatys truncata. The sequence continues at coordinate 95,094,402 of CM060984.1, read as the reverse complement.
GGGGAAGCAGTGGTGGGGGAAACGTTCGTTGGAGGTTGGCTACATACGCCGGAAGCGCTTAGCGATTATTGCACAACATCCGCAGGAAAAACACTGTGTCCGTTGATTTAACGGTTTTCGCCTTGGAGGAGAACTCTGTTTTGAACGGTGCTGAACATGCAAACGACCACATGAGGGGGAAGCACTGGTGGGGAAAAGTTGGTTGGAGAATTACCACATCAGGGGAAGCACTGGTGGGGGAACGTTCGTTGGAGGTTCACTACATCCGCAGGAAAAACACTGTGTCCGTTGATTTAACGGTTTTCGCCTTGGAGGAGAACTATGTTTTGAACGGTGCTGAACATGCAAACGACCACATGAGGGGGAAGCACTGGTGGGGAAAAGTTGGTTGGAGAATTACCACATCAGGGGGAAGCACTGGTGGGGGAACGTTCGTTGGAGGTTCACTACATCCGCAGGAAAAACACTGTGTCCGTTGATTTAACGGTTTTCGACTTGGAGGAGAACTCTTTTTTTGAACGGTGCTGAACATGCAAACGACCACATCAGGGGGAAGCACTGGTGGGGAAAAGTTGGTTGGAGAATTACCACATCAGGGGAAGCACTGGTGGGGGAACGTTAGTTGGAGGTTCACTACATCCGCCGGAAGCGCTTAGCGATTATTGCGCAACATCCGCAGGAAAAACACTGTGTCCGTTGATTTAACGGTTTTCGACTTGGAGGAGAACTCTGTTTTGAACGGTGCTGAACATGCAAACGCCGTGAATGTGATCGGGTATGATATAGGATGCTTCGCGACCCGAATGCGGGAGCGAAGGGCGCGAGATGTTTGGGTGAGGTGCGGTTGGAACGCTGGTAGAAAAACATGCGCACTAAGAACTATTTTGTGAGATGCGCAGTGCGAAATGGGTGTTGAGGAAATGATGAACCTCGAGGAATGTTCTAAAATTGGCGCACCGTATGTACTTGGTGAACTGCGTGAAATTCATGTCATGTAAGGGAACGTTGGAGGCATGGTTGTGAAGCATGTACTTGTGGTATGCCATGATTTGATTTTGCACGTCCGTCTCTTCCTTCTTTTTGTGATAGATGATGTCGGTAATGATGCGCTGCAGGGTATGCAACACGTGCCATTCTTGTTGGTTGAGCGTAACGGATGCGCCTTGCGGTTCTTTGAAAACGAGCTTTAGCTTTCCGAACACAAACTTAAACACGATGGTGACGCTGTCGCTGAACTGAAATTGCTGTAGACGTCCCTGCGGGTCATTCAAGCGTTTGTGAATGATGGGGATGGCTTCGACGAGTTTGTGCCACTGCGAGGAACTCATGACGACTGCGTTGTGCTGTCCACATTTGGCAATGGTGACGACGAGATGGTGCGGCGGCCGGGGGGAGAATCCCACACTGACGAATTTAGTTTGTTGCGGGTTGAGGAAGTAGATATCCGCCAGAGGACCCACAACTGCACTGTGTTGGAACTGTGCTGGCGGAGCAGGGCTGTCGGGATGCTGTTGGAGGTCGAAGATGGGTAGTTTCCTTTTTTCCCCGGGTTTTGAGGTGGTCGGGGTTCGACATCCGGTTATACTGGAACACACAAAACAATAATAATAATGTGAGGGATAGAGAGAGAGATAAACAGGATAGAAAAGAAAGCAAGCTAATACATAGGTGCGGACCTACCTGGTCGGCGTGCTGCATGGCAGCAGGACTGTATCCGCGCGCTGCATGGTACACTCTGAATGAGGCGAGCGGCACCGTGACGTTGCTTTTTATATGAGCAGGAGCGTCTTCTGAAAGCACGTGCAAGACGATAGATTAGCTTAGATGTGCTGAATAGTGACACACACACACACACACACACACACACACGTACTCACCTTCAAGGGTTGACAAGTTTGCCGAGCGTCAGAGCACTTTGCGCGGCATGCGTTTTTGAACGTTTTGCGAATGACGACATCATTATGCGCGTGATTGCTGACGTGAAATTTTGAGAAGAATGTATGCTTAGGCAAGCCGGAGCAGCGGTGGGTGAGGTAGGCGATGACGTAATGACCGCACGTGGTGCTGTCGAAACCTTGCAGCCTTCTAGCGTTGGTGGACCAATGCGTCCCGCAGACCGAATTTAAGAACCGGAGAAAATGGGGTGAAAGCGGTCCTATGCCGTAACTGTCAAAATATTCTGCATGCGAGTTTTTGTCCACAAAGATGCAAACCCAGTGTTGCCCTGATTTGGTGCTGGGGTCGGTGTTAGCCACTAGCGCCAAGGGAGGCGTTCGAATGCCGTGAAGTACGGGTAGTTTATCGCAGGGGTAGACGCCTAAAAAGTGAGAGCGCGTAGAGGGACATGTCGATAGAAACCGTTGAATTTGAAAGGTGTTCATGATACCAAAATGGATCGGTTGGCGTCGATTTCGACCGTGCGATGTATTTCCGCTAGCAGCAGAAGTATGACCGGTTCTGTCAATTTATCGGCAAAACCGATGCTTATAGAGACGGTTCCGTGGCGCTGACCCGAGATGTGAGACTCGTTAGCGCTCATGTCTGCAGTGAGATCGAAAACCATTATCGTATACCCTTGCGGGTAGGTTTCTCTGGAGATGGAGTGTCCCTCGTCCTTGAAATGAATGCCTAGGCCGTCCTGCAGGGTTTGAAAGCATTGCAAATAGTGTCCTTTTGTAAAGTCGGGTTGCAGAGGTTGGGAGGGAACGGGTTGCCCATTCACGTAGAGCTGAAAGAAGTTCATTTTAAAATGTTTCAAGTTGTACGGATTTGAGTTAAAATGGCCGGAATAGGCCTTGTCGGTGACCATGGCTACTACCACTCTCCTTGGAACTTGCCCTACGCACACGTCGCTAAACGTCATTGCCCTGGACTCCTTGGGGATGCTGAGAGCGTGAAAGCTGACGTCTTTGAGATGGTACTTTGCGTTGCCCTTTGCGAGCACGGCCTGGTGCGCGAGCTTTATGGTCGGCGAGGGCCGCACCGATTTTAAGCGCAGCGTGGCAGACACGATGTCGGCGTACCCCTTAAAGGTATCTACGTCGGAAAACAGATAAAACTGGGGAGAGGCGGGAGTGAGCTTGACGGTCATGCTAACGTTGTTCAAAAGCAGCTTCTCCTGTCTAAAAAGAGCGTTGGACAGAGGACCGATGAGCTGCACGACGTTGCTCCCTTTGGTAAACCCCTGACGCCACTGAAAACCCGCATTGGCGATAAAAGTGTCCATGATGCCTGCCGTGTCCTTTCTCCAGAGGGTAGATTCTAGTTTGGTGTTCATGGCATCTTCGGAGTAATTGAGAAGCGTCTCGAGGTAGGTTCTATAGGGGTAACCGGCTTGCGGCATGGAGACGATGACGTTATTGAGGGTTACCTCCATCTGTTGAAACAGGGAATTTAAGGCGTTGTTGACCAGAGTGGCGTTAGCGTCAGCGTTTAAGGCCTCTCCTTTGTCATCTACAATGCGCACCATGAGTTCGAGTACGACGTAGGTCAGGTCTAGGTAATCGTCCGCATTTCCGGAATAATGAAAGGTGATGGGGGCATTTTTCATTAAAGTGTTTTGAGGGTTTAGGTATAGGAACCGTGACTCCTCGATGCTCATCTGAACCGGCACCTCTGTAAAGAGATCCAGTTCGGAACTCATGTGGACGGTCGCGTCTGCCATTACGAAAATACGTCTTGCACCTTGCGCCTACCGCGTTTCAGCTTGGACTGCTTGCTCTTTCTGGATTTGCTCGGTTTTATTCTCTTGAGACGACTGGCGCCGGAACCGAGCATGGCATCGAGCTTTTTGTCGGCTTTTCGCTTTAAATTGTATCCGGACTCCTTGAGCCTCCGCTGGAGCGCTTGCTTCGGCGCTGCTCCCGCCACAGTCACATCGGACAGAACGTGAGCGCCCGCCTTTAAGGCCTCCTTTCCGACTGCTTTTGCTCCGCTCTTTAAAAACGGTAGCAACCTTCTGAAGAGTCCTCCAAGGGCTGAAAAGAGACCGCTGCCTCTTTGGTAGCGCTTGCCCCTGTAGAGAGCGAAATCGCGATGGTGGAACGCTCCGCCGGTCTGATTCAGGTAGTACCGCGTTACGGCGTGCACGTCCATTACGCCTGTTTCGGACGAAAAGCGAGAACTACAGTAGAGGAAAATCCGTCGGCGAATGGCAAGAGATCGCCGTAACCGTTCCTTAAATCTATGTTGACCGTCTTGAAGTCTTGCTGAATCAAGGGTACCCAATTTTGGGGAAAAAACGTCTTTTCGTCGGTCATGTAAGTTTTGTTGCTTCTTTGGTATTCCACGGCAGCGCTCTCTATGACTTGGGCGAAGGTGTCGCCCACGACTTGCGGGGACACTAGATTACAATAGACGAACATTTCGTAAGGAAACCCCATATAAGGATCTACGGGGTGTTTAGCAGCTTTTTCGAGAACGACGTTGACGTAGGGTTCGAAACCCAACATTTTTGCCATAGCGGGCGTTAAGAGCAAACTGTGGATGCGGTTTAGAGGTCCCGGAGGGTCCTCCGATTTTGAAACGTCTCGTTTGGGTCTGACGGAACGAGCCGCCGCGGGTTTCTGCTGCCCCGAAGCCCGGGGCTTCGGTTTCGGTTTCGGCTTGGGTCTCTGGTGGGGCGCATCGTTGAGAGCTTCGTATTCGCCGACCGCGTACGGTGCGACCGTGCGCGCGACATTTTCCACAAACCCGTCGAACGGAATGTCGGGTAGTGGTTCGGGATGGGCGACGGCGGCATTCACGCCCACCGTCTGCTTGCGCTCGTCGAAGAGGAAGAAGTTTTCCACGTGCAAGTGTTCGAGTAGAACGGCGTTGACGAGGTTCACCAAGTCTTTGGGATTGTGCACGATGCCTTGCGGCATTTGCAAACTGAATTTGGAATGCGTTGGGAGGAGCGTCATGGTGTACTTGGCGCCCGCGAGACGGGCATGGTCTGGCGAAAGGTTATAAAATTTCACCGGATACCTGACCTTTTGCAGGGCGACCTCCCATTCTCCCTGCAGAACGATTCTCTCGGGCAAGATGTTAGAAAATCTAGCCGTGGTGTTGTCGGTAAAGTGTTCCATGGAAGCGTTGCTCACGAGAGTGATGGAGAAGGGCTTGGTCTTAATCATGTCGAATCGACGGTCGAAGCCAGAACCCACGAGTTAAACTTTGCCGGATACCCCTTCCACTTTACCAAGACCTGCTTGTGGCGCCCTCGGCCCTTGGTCTGTAAAACGCGCTCGATCTTAAACGTCCGAGGTAGCGCGACCTTTTGTAGCTCCTGGGTGTAAAATGTGCCGTCTATGGTTTCTCCGGCCAGATCCTTCAACTTATATACCACCGGCCGACCGCGCACCACCTCGGCTATCCGAAATATTTCGTCCGTCCAATTCTGCTCGTAGCCCTTGTCGAATTTCATTTTTTCTTTAGAGATGCGCACGTGATCGCCGACGGAAAATGTGGGTTTCCCTGCGCGAGGTAGGGTCCTATTTGCATAGAGATTGCGGTACACTCGTAAAATGTTAGATTCGTTCACGTCCTTCGGAGCCATTTTTATGGACCTGTGATGCGAGCTATTGTACGACTCGAGTAAGGCCGGAAGGACATCCAGGTATCTGTAACTGTTTTTGTGCGTGAAATACCTCCACATCTTGGTTTTTAAGGTGCGGTTGAAGCGCTCCACGACGCTGGCTTTAACGTTATTTTTGGTTGAGTAATGTTTCACGTCGTGTTTTTTCAGAAAGTCGCGAAAAGTCTTGTTGGTAAACTCTGTTCCCTTGTCCGTCTGGAGGACCCTGGGGACGCGTTGGGAGAATATGGAGCGAAACGCTTGCGCGACCTCGGTACCCAGCTTCGATTTCAGGGGTACGGCCCAAGCATATTTGGAAAATACGTCGATAACGGTCAGAATGTACACGTAAGGTTTGTTATGTTCCCTCACGCTGTTCATGACGTTTAGATCGGCCTCCCAAAGATCGTCCATATTCGTCACGTGATAACATCTGGTGGGGAACCGCTTTCTGACCGGTTTGTGCAGAGTGTAACTGTCCCGGGTTCGAAGGAAGGACTCGATGTTCGCCTTAGACGCGCCCGTGGCCTTTCGAAGGGGCTTGACCGTGCCCAAACCGGCATAGTGTTCCGGTCTGGCATAGTATCGCCTTAGCGCCTTCCATTCCTTCATGCTTTACTTGTACAGGGGCTGCCAGACGCGCTTGCGAAAATGGTACGACGCGGAAGGCGATTTCGATTTCTTTTTCGGAGTGGCAGGGTTCGCCCTCTTCTTTTTGCGAGGCGAGAGGAGGTTGACCTTTATGGTTCGGGGTTCGACCTCCTGCTTCACCGGCACGCGCTCGTGCACGTCTTCGTAATCGTCGTCGTCGTCGTCGCCGAGGAAGGGCTTTCTGACTTGTGCCACGAGATCGAGGTAGTTGTCCAATTTATGTTTTACGAGCCGCCACTTTTCGTCGGCAGAGAGCTTTGCGCTCTGCAGGTTCCGAATTTCTTTAGCCAATCTGGATATGGTGCGGTCTACAGCGTGAAGCTTGTCGACGGTCTTCGGTTGCGGTGCAACCAGGATCTGCCTGCCGTACTTCATCCTGTTAATTTCGACACTAGCGCGCCGCCGAGCGAAGCCAGGACGGGTAGGAGGAATGCCGGCAAAAAACCTCCTTTTTGAACCAAGATGCTCTTCTTCTTCTTCAGAGGAACCCGTTTATCCGTCAACTTCCTCCAAGAAGCCTTGTGCTTCTTTAGGCGAGCCAAGCACTTTGCGGGAAGTTGCACGTGACCTCTGCACACGTTGAGCATGCATTCGCTAATGGCCTTGATCAGATCGCCGTCGGCATTTTTTAACAACTTTTTGCGCAGAGGGGCCTTCGCCTTAGCCAGAGCCGCCAAATTACCGTGCTGTCTCGCTATGCGAGGACTGGTCAGCGTCGCGAGCCTTGACCTACCTCTAGCCATGCTTGCGCGATAATGACGTTCGCTCCAAAAGCGATACTTTTTATTTAGACTCGACGGCCTCAGTCGGGCAAGGCCCTGCCGGGATGATATGGAACGATACGAACCCGAGTCCTCTCGGCGGTCTCAGTTGGGTACGAAATAAGAGAGGTTTTCCCCCGGCAGCACGCCGGTTCGATACCTGTATCGGGCGGGCGTGTACTGGGTGCAGTCCAACACGAGATACCCGTGAGGGCGTTCGGCGGCCTTCTCGAAGGCCTCCAAGAGAAACCTAGAGTTCCTGGGTTCGATCTGCTGGCACAGTCTCTCGATCTGCATCTTGTCCCGGTTGTTCTTGAAGACCACGACGTAGTTCGCATTCAGAGAGATGTTGCGATATTTCTGACCCTGCGGAAACACGTTCTGCAGGATGTAGACGATGCCGAAGCGCTTATGATGGGAGTCTCTGGTGAAAAAATTGGACACGTCCTTCCCGCCACCCTCCAGCATCAGATCGTCGAGGACGACGAGGTCGTTCTCGCCCACCGAAGCAAGTTCGGGTATGCCCGCGTGGGTCTCGCAACGCACAGCCGAGGGTTCGAGTCTCGGCGAATACTCCGGAGGGTGGCACCACAGCACCCTCCTGGGGCGCACGTCGAACATCCGGTGCGCGTGGCGCAACAGGTTTTTCACGAAGGTCGACTTGCCGCAGCGCGACGGCCCCGCCACGAGCATCGTGCTGGGAAACTCGAATCGCCGCAGGTCTCGGGGACCGGGCATCGTCTCCTCAGGGCGCCCGGTTCGAAATGACTTTGGCGCGGCTGCGGACGTCTCATTTATGCGTTCCTCTTGAACCCGTAGGGATAGGAATCGTGATCGCCGGCGAGCACGCGCTTGTTGACCACCATCCTAAACGTCTTCGAGCTGGGTTCGGTGACGACCGTCCAAGACGGTTTCCGCGAGATCTGCGTGCCCGCCAGCTTCACCGCGCGGTCGTTGTCCCTCAGCACCGTGTCGCGAATCACCTCCGCGTTCACCAGCTCCAGGTTGCCCGAATTGAGCGTGATCCCCTTCACCTTGCACACCGAGAAGGTCTTGCCCGTTTCGGGGCAAACGATCTCCATGCAGTAGCTCTTGGGCCCCGTGGAGGCGAACCGGGCGATGTAAGAGCCCCGCCCGTACTTCTCCAGCTCGTCCGTCATGTCCCCCAGGAGGCGTCCGACGGACGGCGTCCAGTCGCCCGGAGCGGCGGCGACGACGACGGAATCGGTGTCGAAGTAGCAGACGCGTTCTCCCAGCCTCTTCAGGTAGGAGTAGAGCACCAGGCGCGCGTGAGCCGTGGTGTAGGCCGCCAGGACGGCGTTGGCGGCGGGGTTGACCTTGCGGCACTCCTCGCGGTACCTCCACACCACGTACATGATCCGGTCGGTGACGGGCACGTAGGTCTGCACTTCCACGCCCGGGTCGTTGAGCAGCTCCAGGAGTCGGTCGTACCGGTCCACCAGCTCGCACGTGGGGAGGTTTTCCCTCTGCCCGAGTTTGCCCCAGAAGCTGTTGAGCATCAGCTTGGCCAGCTCCCGCCTGCCGGGGTTGGTGGCGACGGCCTGGGGATCCAGGGCGACGCCTTCGTGCTCGAAGAATTGCTCCACGTACTGCTGCTTTGCGGCAGGGTCGTCGCAATCCGAGGGCCAGCCGGAGGCTTCGGTCTTGATCTTCAAGAACTGATTCACGTAGTCCTCGAAGAGACCCTTGGCTGCGGTGGTCGGTTCGTGCCGCACCACGTCGTACTCCCAGATCTCGTGGACCCGCAGCAGGCGGTACCCCTCCTCCAGGGCGACCTTCATCTCGTCGATCACCCAGGTACCCGACAACGCCCTCTCGCGCTCTCCGTGGTGGCACTCGTCTTGGTTCTCCGCCTCCGCACAAGCGCGGCATAGCGGGAACATGAGCTTGCCGCCGATGCGCGCCGGTAGCACCGGGTGGTACAGGTGTTGCGGCGGTAGAACCTCGCACTTCACCAACCCGCCCCCCACGTCTTCCAAGCGCGGGAATCGATCCACGTGGATCTTGGGGTGGCCCACGGGGTAGGGCTTCGTCTTGTTCACGTACGGGTACAGGCTGCATACGTCGTAGTAGTAGATCTTGCTATCCCCCTTCGCCTCGCAGTACGTCTTGGTGCAGTTGGTGCGACCTCCGTAGAAGGCGTCTCTGGGGTTCAGGGGTTCGGGTACCGGAAAGTCCCTTGCGTGGCGCGCCAGGTCCTGGTTGGCCTTCATCGCAGCGTTAAACTCGCACTCCCACATTTCCACCACGGCGTAGCCGGCGGCCTTGATCTTGGCCGTGACCTTCTCGGTGCTCTCTAACCTGGAGGTCATGGTTTCGTGTCCCGAGTTGTATATCGCCGCATGGCGATTGTGAAAGCACCGCCTGCAGCCGTGGTAAAAGCACCCGTGGAAAAAGTACGCGGTTTTTTCGGCCTCTCTGTACCCGTCCACCTTGTGCCCCACGATTTTAACTTCGCGTCCTCGCATGGCGTGCTGGATGACGATGCGGTTTTGCATCTCTAGCCAAGTTAGCCATATGCATGCGGCGCGAGACTGCCGGTCCGCTAGTCCATACCCGCCCGCTGGCAAGAGGGCAATTTTTTTAAGCGGCATGAAGCGCTTTCTATACACGCACATGCACGCCTGCGCAATGGTGACGCATTCTCTGAACGGGTCTATTCCGTTCTCGTCCAAGAATTCCCTTCTGAATTTGGAAACTCCCTGACTGAGTAGAAATACGTCCATCTTGCAATACGCCACCATTTCCGCCCTCATGTCGAAGACGTACCCGGAGGACGCCTTTTCTTCGTGCCACTGCTCGAAGGCTTTCCGACCCTCCGCCGACATGCCCTCCGGGCAGTAATGCCTTTTGTCGGGAATCGAACCCACGTACCGCTCGTTTTCCTTCGTGTTAAACAGGTACGGGAAATAACCTTTGCATTCCTTCAATCCGAAGGTCTTGGAAAAGCGGGAGAGTGGCATGGGTATGAAGTTGAGCGAGTCTAGAAATGTGACGTCACCGTACCTCATCCTGTAGATCTTGCTGCCGTTCATGATGAGCTCCGGCACCCAGTCTAAGTGCGCCACCATGTACTTTAATAGAAACTGCCCGTCGTAAGCTCTGAGGTTATGCGCCACGACGTAGACGTCCCAGGCTTCGAACCTCGCCTGCGCGATGTGCTCGAAAAGCTGCTTCACGGGCTCGTCCATAAACACCCATTCTTTGCAACCGCATTCGGTACAGTATGCCGTCTTGTGGCGTTGGTCGATGCACAGCGAACAGGCTTGGTACAACACGCACAAGTTAGGTACATGCTGGTATGTGTCCTTTTTGCCGGTATATGGAATGTTTTGCGTGCATTCAAAGTCGATAAACATAAACACGTACCGGTTTCTTTTGTTCTTTGTAGCATACGGCTGCATATAGCACATGTGGCTAGAATTCACGTGTGCCTTGCAATGATTGCAGTACTTTTCCCCGCACTGGTGCGCGGTTTTTCTGTGCCTCGCATTCACGAGCTTATTGCAAGACGTGCACACCTTTTCTACATCGCACACCGACAGCGCCTTTGGGTAAAAAACGCCTTTCTTTGCGTGGTTTGCAAAGCATGTCGGTCCCTTAAAATCTCTGTTGCACTCGGCGCAGCGTATGTAGGCGTCAAATCGCGCATCGCACTGCTGATGGCATTTAGCACACCTGGCGTCGCACCTATGAAATTCTTTTTTGTGTGCCGAGGGATGATGACACCGGCGGCAATACCATTTGCATTTAAAGCACTTGTGAAGGTTCACGATAGCATTAAAGTGCCCGGCGTGGAGCATGACGTCGATGTATTTATCGCATTTCTTATCCGACGCGTACAGCACGTGCTTCCCCGTATGATCGCCAAACACCGTCACAGCGTAGCCCTTTAACGCTGCGTCGAAGCGTCTCACGTCGTCTATCGTGCACCTGTCGTGACCTTGACCGATGCTCGCGCACAAGGCTACGGCCTTCGATTTTTGTAGATACTCGGAACGCGTCATCGTTCTATAGTTGACGTCGCGATCCACTTTGGCTTTAACTACAACAATGGCTCTTGCTAAACACAAGTTGTCTTTGTTGGCTATTTCGACAATGCCTTTATTGTCCCTACAGGCATCGCAAGGTTGGTGGCACGAACCCGAGACCTCCTTGGTCCACACAAACGTCACGTGAAGAGGCCCGCTTAGCAAGAATTGTTGGTTACTTTGCATTACTTTTTCGATGCTTCCAACAATGACATCCGCATTCAATTGCTCTATGCGCCTCACGCTCATGTTGAAGGCTTTGGACGTCTCCTTTTCGTCTGTTATGGATATGCCTAAATATCCGGGTTCGTTTTCTAACAGGTTCTCTTTCGCAAAGTTTAGAATATCGTTAAACAAATGCGATACCCATTGCTCCGGGTTAACATCTCTGGGGACCGGGTTTAACGTAATTTGAGACTCTGTAAAGCCGGAAAAAAGCTTTGGCAACCTCCTCTGCTTGTGTCCTATAATTTCGAACGTAGGCTGCAAGGTGTCATCGCGACTTCCTCCGGGTTGTTGGTCCATCTTATCGTCCGAATGCACCGATCGCTCTTTCCCTGCAAAGTACTGCGGCTATTTTGTTTTTATTTTAAAATTATTTTTCGTCAAATAGAACGATTTTGTAGAAAAACACACTATCGCTTTCGTTTCTAACTACGGGCTTTTGCTGTTCGCACAGGGTTTTTATAAGCTCGCTTATCGCAACCGTTGTTTCATCATTTGTGTTGAGTTAAATGCCTCGTTTCGCTAAAAAATTGTCTAGTTTTAAAAACTTAGAGTCATGCTGACACCAACCGCCACTGCACAATTCTCACCGCCGACATAAAGGTTGCATTTATTGTATTGCTGACGAATTTCCGCATCTCTCACCTTTCACTGTCATCAGCACACGGCTCTTTTGCGTGTAGCGCTGAATGCGAACGAGCTGACCTCAGTTATTCCTGATGTTATTAGTGCAATATTAAAACTATGAGTATCGTGTGTAGTGTTTTATGTTGTGCCAGTGCATACGTGTTATGTAAAATGTATGAATTAAATACAATCAGCAGATACTTCCTTTCTAAGGAGTAACACCAACTGTTGAATATAAATTCTCAAAGTGCTCCGTTCGTACAACCTCTACCCTCTATTTCTTATAGGTGAGTACGAAAGTTTATTTTCATATCCACTTAATTTTAATCCGGATAAACTTTTCGGGAAATGGTTGCATTGCACAACCGTTAGACATCCAAAGGGACGCTATACACTGGTCTTAAAATTCTAAATTCTTTCCATCAACATGGCGAGCAAGAACTGAAAAGCGTCATGCCTTTTAAAAAAGAATGGCTAAGCACTGTACAATTCCAACCATTTATAACACATATCTCGAAAATGGCTGACGTCACAAAAAAGTTATTTCAAATAAATTGTGTGTGTTTCCTCAAACCTTAGCAGTTATACAAGTTCATAGAAAATTTCTTCCGAATCAAGAGGACTTCACAGGCTATTTCCACAAAATTCAAGATATACATTTTATTTTCATATAAATGTCTTTAATATATGGTGTTGTAATTAAAATCGTCAGAGACAGTTTTAGAAAATAAAACATTCCGGAAAATAGTTCATGTAAAGGGTAGAAGCAGTTTGAAAGAAGCGAAGAAAACGCGATTTTTCACTCACTAGGGGGCTAGAAAATCGAATTTCTTGACTTTTTGAATACTCAGCATTTTTCGTATATAGAGGCTTATTATGAGGTGATACATTCATTTATATGATTTTTAAGCAGTTTGAAAGAAGTGAAGTAGAATGGCTAAGCATTGTACAATTCGAACCATTTATAACAAATATTTCGGAAATGGCTGACGTCACAAAAAAGTTATTTCAAATAAATTGTGCGTGTTTTTAAAAAGATCTAAATTTTTTGTGTTCTATGTTTTTCTCAAACCTTAGCAGTTATACAAGATCATAGAAAATTTCTTCCGAATCAAGAGGACTTCACAGGCTATTTCCACAAAATTCAAGATATACATTTTATTTTTCATATAAATGTCTTTAATATATGGTGTTGTAATTAAAATCGTCAGAAACAATTTTAGAAAATAAAACATTTCGGAAAATAGTTCATGTAAAGGGTAGTTTGGGGGTGGAGGGGTTTTCTTGAAACTCTCTGTGTCGTATCTTTGGAAGGTACTCAACCTAAATACCAAGTTTAGTATTTATCCAACTTTTCATTTTTGAGTTATGCTGCTCTGACACATACACACACAGAATTTTCTAAAAATGTTTTTATTCAGTGGACCTCAAAACAAGTATTTAGTTTTCCAGTGCTGTTTCACTTGTGAAATTCCGTTCTCTTTGTATGAAAATGAAAAAAGAAAAGTTAAACGAATGACAGTTTTAGTGAGAAAGGTCTAAAGCTTTTAAACATTAAAATCAACATGCAAACTTTGTAAATACACAACGCCACAAAGTAATAATAATAATAATAATAATAATAATAATAATAATAATAATAATAATAATACACATAAATTGTGTGCTTTAACGTCCTTGTACAGTAAGGCTTCGTTTCCTACGGTTTAACAGTTGTACAAAAGACATTCACAATGAGACTACTTCACAGCAATTCCCAGAAAATTGAAGTTATACATTTTATTTGTCATGCAGATATCTTAAACATACCGTACCGTAATCAAAAGGGGTTAGAGCCATTTTTAAAACAATAAAAATAATGAACTTTCTCCCGCTAAACGGGTAGTTTGCGGTGTGGGAATTTTCTTGAAAATCTACGGTTTGTTAAATTTTTTTATACGCTACTATTTTAGTGTGTGTGTGTGTTTGTGTGTGTGTGTGTTTGTGTGTGTGTGTGTGTGAGTATGTGCCTAGTGTCCGTGCGCCACAAGCCAAAACGATGACATTATAGAAAAACTTTATCATCTGCCTACCTGCCAGGTAAAACGCGAAAAAACCTGAAAAAAGCTCTAAGAGTATTCTAACGCTTACCGACCTGGAAAACCCATGAAAACAAGATAGTACACTTTTTTAATTTTCTCAAAAATGGCTATGTCGATTTTGATGAAAATATCATATGTTTAAGATAATGTCATGATATAGACAAAATTTTACTACACAAAAAATCTAGATCGCGTTAAAATCCACAACTTATGTCATATACATTTCTTTTGTCGAGTGAACCGTTTTCGAGATATTGCTTGCTATTTCCTTAAATTTTCCAATACTTATACTTTTTACTTTCTCTACTACGTATAGTAAGTAGGGGAAGTATTGCATTCCACCAAAAAATTCGATACCGAGATTTCACTGGAAATACACGTTTTGAGGCCTCCTGAATCCTAAAAAAGCATTTTTGGAAACATGTCCGTGTGTGTGTCTGTGTGTGTGTGTTTGTGTGTGTGTGTGTGCGAGTATGTGCCTAGTATCCGTGTGCCACAAGCCAAAACGACCACATTATAGAAAAACTTTATCATCTGCCTACCAGACAGGCAAAACGCGAAAAAACCTGAAAAAAGCTCTAAGAGTATTCTAACGCTTACCGACCCGGAAAACCCATGAAAACAAGATAGTACACTTTTTTAATTTTCTCAAAAATGGCTATGACGATTTTGATGAAAATATCATATGTTTAAGATAATGTCATGATATAGACAAAATTTTACTACACAAAAAATGTAGATCGCGTTAAAATACACAACTTATGTCATATACATTTCTTTTGTCGAGTGAACCGTTTTCGAGATATTGCTTGCTATTTCCTTAAATTTTCCAATACTTATACTTTTTACTTTCTCTACTACGTATAGTAAGTAGGGCAAGTATTGCATTCCACCCAAAAATTCGATACCGAGATTTCACTGCAAATACACGTTTTGAGACCTCCTGAATCCTAAAAAAAAGCATTTTTGCAAACATGTCCGTGTGTGTCTGTGTGTGTGTGTGTGTGTGCGAGTATGTGCCTAGGATCCGTGCGCCACAAGCCAAAACGACGACATTATAGAAAAACTTTATCATCTGCCTACCGGACAGGGTCAACCACTAAAAACCCTCAGAAAACCTCGAAAATTAGAAACGGCTTCGTCAACCACTACAGAAAACGCCTACCAACCAGGGAAAACCTATGAAAAGCAGAAAGCACTTGCATTCGTTTACCAACCGCAGAAAACCTCCAAAAAAACTAGTTATTTCTTTAAAAAAAGAAAAGACGAATAATATAAGTATGGCAGCTGCAACGGGTGTGTGTGTGTGTGTGTGTGCGAGTATGTGCCTAGGATCCGTGCGCCACAAGCCAAAACGTCGACATTATAGAAAAACTTTATCATCTGCCTACCGGCCAGGGACAACCACTAAAAAAAACTGAAAAAACCTCGAAAATTAGAAACGGCTTCGTCAACCACTACAGAAAACGCCTAGTATCCGTGCGCCGACAAGGTAAAACTTCATCATTTGCCTACCGGGCAGGGACAACCGCTAAAAAACCTGAGAAAACCTCGAAAATTAGAAACGCATTCGTCAACCAGTACAGAAAACGCCTACCAACCAGGGAAAACCTATGAAAGAGCAGAAAGAGCTTGCATTCGTTTACCATCCGCAGAAAACCCCCAAAAACTAGTTATTTTTAAAAAACAAAAAAAAACAAAAAGAAAAAAAAAGGAAAAGACGAATAATATAAGTATGGCAGAAACAGCTTGCATTCGTCTACCAACCAGAGAAAACCCCGAAACACTAGTTATTTAAAATTGCTGATGAGTTCTGGATAGGCTTTTGCAAATGTTGTTGGTAGCAAAACTCGCCTTTTCCATCACCTCCAACATACCCCACTCCCACACCTTTTTTCTTTCCACCAATCATAATCTCTCTTATTCTCACCAATCAACAACTTTCATTTGTTCCTTTCCACCAATAACATCACTTCTTATTCCCACCAATCACAACTTCACACGTCACTTTCTGTTATACTTTTTATCCCTCGTTCGCCATCTTTCCCCCTCTTTCAGACCCCAACCGCCGCACAGACAACGCCTCAGCGCTCCTTAACCTCAACTTCGTGCCTCCGCCATCTTATTTAGTTCACATTTTTACCACCGCGCCTCTCATCTCCCAACCAGATTGCCGGCAAGAACAAATCTCGTTCATTCGCCCCTCGACGGTTGACTCGGCAGCAGCTACGGTGAACACCTACGTCGTACACGTTTTTGACCGCTTTCGACCGGCTATGAGAACCCTGCTCCTACGTACGCTAGCGACCATCACGATGGTCCAGTACCAGGTTTTTGGTATAGTTAAATTACGCCTCTGCAAAGGGTGTCTGTACCGCTTTAAAAACCTAGGTATATCAGTGCGTAGTGATGTTGGTTGATCTTAAAGCTGGTTAAGCATTTTCAAAAACAGTTTGCTTTTATTTTTTCGCGTCGCGTGCCGCGCTTTTGGTGACGCATCCACACCGGTACCAGGTAAGTACCACACGCATAATTATTTTTCGGACCTGCTTGGCGTAGGAATATATCCTTTCCTGTTTTGGTACTGTAACCTCAAATCTCCTTACCCTCCTCTTGCGACCGCCATCTTGTTTAGTTCCCACCGCATCTCCTTGTCGCAGACCCTCCGCCATTTTTAGTTCCCACTATTTTAACCTCAAAATCTACTCTTCTAAGCTCTTGCTACCGCCATCTTCTTTTAGTTCCCATTCTCACCACCGCGTCTCTTTACCCCCCACCTCTTGCGACCGCCATGTTCACCACTAACCTCCAAATTTCCTCGTCCTTAAACCTCTTGTCTCAAACACCTTTTTTAGTTCCCATTTTCGCCACCGCATCTCATATCGCCCCCATCTCTCTATCCACTCAACAAAAAACTACCATCCAACGTTCAAAAAAATTGCTGATCAGTTCACGACAGGCTTTTGCAAATCTTGCTGCTAGCAAAACTTACCTTTCCCATCACCTCCAACATACCCCACTCCCACACCTTTTTCTTTTCCACCAATCATAATCCCTCTTATTCCTACCAATCAACAACTCTCATTTGTTCCTTTCCACCAATAAAATCACTTCTTATTCCCACCAATCACAACTTCACACGTCACTTTCCTTTACACTTTTTATCCCTCGCTCCCCATCTTTTCCCCCATTTCAGTACCGACCTCCGCACAGACAACACCTCGCCACCCAACTCCTCTCCATCACGCCAACTCCATACTCCTCCATCTTCCTTCCTTCATCTCCCACCCCAAATTAACGAACCAATCAAAACACTCCACGTCACTTCCTCAATTCTTTCAACTCGTCCCGGATGAGCCAACCGATTTAACGATAATCCTACCGCTCAGGGCGCTTTTCAAACCCACCGCCGCCGCCGTCGCACGCACCGACACTAGCGACACCAGCGCCCCTAGCGGCAGGATTATCGTTAAAACAATTGGCTCATCCGGGACTAATACTACTTCGGTTAGGCGCTGGCCTTCTGATCCCAAGGTCGCCATTTCAAACCGGCTCAGATCAATGGTTTTTAAGTGCGCGTAAAAGCGACAACCCCTGTCAGTAGATTTACTAGCATGTAAAAGAACTCCTACGGGACGAAATTCAGGCACACCGGTGGCTCTGATATCCTGTCAATTGACAGCGTCGTTAACAAACAAAATATTTATTTATTTTATAGGTACAATGTGAATAGAGAAATACAATAGGATTAAGCGATAGTCAAATCTTTTCAAAGCGGATCGCTATGTGATGGCTTGAAATTCCGTACTCTTTGCATGACCAGAAATGAAAAACAACTACAAAAGAATTTCCCATTTGAAGAAATATAATTATTTAAAAATTCAAACCAATATCAAGAAATATCTCGAAAATGGTTTACTAAACAAATTGGCATAAATTATGTGATTTAACGAGATATGACTTGGGTTATCTCTTACGGTTTACCAGTTATGCAAAAGTAATTCCTAATAAAGAGGACTTCAGAGGGTTATTTCCCGAAAATTCAAGATATACAGCTCATTGATCATGTAATTATCTTATGGGCATGTTAATCAAAATCGTTGGAGCCAATTTTGGGAAAAGGAATATTTTCGAAGTGTTTTTCTTCTAAAGGGTAGTTTGTGATTGGAGATTTTCTTGGAAATCTGCATATCGCAACCGAGTTTGGTATTTAAACCCAATTTACGTTTTTGAATTATGCTATTTACACACACACACAGGCACACACACGGACCTTTTTCTAAAAATGCTTTTTTGCGGTTCAGGTGGTCGCAAAACACGCATTTCCGGTGAAAATCGATATCGAATTTTTAAGTGGAATACAATAGGCACTTCCTCTATTTCTGTATGTAGCAGAGAAAGGAAAAGAAATTAACTCCCAGCTTCCCCCCCCCCCAAAAAAAGAGACAAAGAAGAGAAAAACAATATACTTATTTTCACCGTATCGCAGCTGCGTATGATCTCTTATTTGTTTATTTATTCTCACTAAGAACTGTTGTTTCTGATCATTAAAACTTTCATGAACTATTTGTTTTTTTATGTATTTATGTATAAGTTAGTGCAAATTCATTACCTGCTCTACCACGTACATACTAGATAGAGAAGGTATTGCATTCCACTCGAAAATTTGATACCGAGATTTCTGAGATATCCGTTATTAATGGTTCGAATTGTTCGTTTCTCGCAGTTGCATAGAAACAGTGTGGAATTTTAAGGCCAGCATATAGCGCTCAGTTTTGAAACATTTGACTATCGCTCTTCCCTATGTACCCTAACGAAATGTGTTATGTAGCTATTTATGCAAATGTTTATCTCGATTAAAATGAAGTAGATAGAAAAATAAACTTTCGTAAGAATAATTTGTATACACAGTGATAAACGACAGAGGGTAGAGAAAGTTATTGTTAAGTTTAAAAAAAATATCGCGCTAATTTTACTTTTCATGTCATATTGAAAGTTGTAGAAATGGCGTCTTCTTTAAGCTTTAATTTCATATATTAAGAAACCTTCTGGCTCAAATATAACTAAGCATTACTATACGTAGCGTCTTGCTTAAGTTTAAACTTCGTATACTAACAAACGTTCTGCCTAAACAGTAAATAAGCATTGTTATACATTGACACTGTGCACCTGAAAACATTTAAAAGTGCCTAACAGCTGTCTATCGTCACAGTGAAAATGTGTAGGAGCAGTGTGTCGTCTGCCTGGGCAGACATGCGCACGCAAGCTCGTCAGGTGAGAGTGCTGTCCTGTCTTGTCAAAATAACACGGTTTGGATAGCTCAAATCACATCAGCAATCCAGCACGCCGTCACGTAGATCTCGATACGCTTAAAATATGGTGATTTCTTATTAGTGTGAATCAATAATTGTCTTTTATTTGATAATCTGCATTTCTTTTGCAAAAAAACGTCATCGTTTGCAGACTGGGGGATAAACTTAATTACTTATAGTGGAAGGTATGTAAACAAAGTTTTATTACTTAAAATATAAGTAATTTTTATTAATATTCCTTTTGTAAATCGTTTCAGGTTCATGGGTTTTCATTTGCTTACACCGAAAGTGAAATATCTAAAATACTTGATTTTAAGTTGGATATAGTGCATTTTTTAAAACTCTTGTTTGTAAATCGTTATGCCTTTTATCGGTTTTTGCTGCATGAACGGAAAATGAAATATCGTCGTAATAATTGCCTTTAACTTTAATAAACCCTGTCTGTATAGTGTATTATCGTGAAGTGTATGCTCTAGAAGTTCATGTATATGTTTCAAAGAGTATATCGCATCTTAAATGTAAGATGTAGTTGCAGATGCCTGAAAAAGAAAAAAAAATTCTGTGTTACACTCACATGACTTTCTCTACTCTTGTAAAACTATTTTTACAAACGCTTATTCTCCATATGCTTCATGTTAATCGAGATGTTAATCTTATTGCTAATTTTCTTGTAGATGCAAGCGGAATTGCTACGCTTTAAGCGATAGTCAAATATTTTAAGAGGTGGTTGCTATGTGGAGTATTCCATTCTCTTTGCATTACCAGGACAAAAAATCTGATGTGTTACACTCACATGACTTTCTCTACTCTTGTACATACTATTTTTACAAACTCTTATTCTCCATCTATTTCATATTAATCGAGATAAACATTTGCAGAAACGATCTTTCGACATGCAAAGAGAATTACATTTTACATGGCGACCAGTTCTAAAAATATTTGACTATCGCTTAAGGTGTACTATGGTCCCCTTGTTTTGTATTTGCAAGGGCAATATAGAAATAAGAAGCCTTTAAGCATAGACATATCTCTTAATAGCTGGTTGCTATGTGCAGCACCATTCTCTTTGCCACAGATTAATACTCTTTGCATATCCAAGACAAAAAAAATGAATAACGAATTCCCATTGGAGAAAATAAGTATTGAAAAATTCAAGGGAATAACAAGCAATATCTCGAAAATGGTTCACTCAACAACAAAAAATGTACATGACATAAATTGTGTATTTTAACGCGATCTACATTTTTTGCGTAGTAAAAATTTGTCTATCTCTTATGGTTTACCAGTTATGCAAAAGCCGTTCACAATGAAGAACACTTTTGGAGACATTCCCAGAAATTCAAGATATACATTTTATTTGTCATGAAAATATCTTAAACATATGATATTTTAATCAAAATCGTTAGAGCCGATTTTGAGAAAATTAAAATTTTCGAAAAATGTTCCATGTAAAGGGTAATCTGGGGTGGGGGATTTTCTTGAAAACCTTCGTGTCGCATCTCTGAAAGATACTGAACCTAAATACCAAGTTTGGTGTTTATCCGACTGTTCGTTTCTGAGTATGCTGTTCACAGACACACACACGGACATGTTTCCAAAAATGCTTTTTTGGATTCAGGGGGTCTCAAAACATGTATTTCCGGTGAAATCTCGGTATGAATTTTTGTGTGGAATACAATACTTCCCCTTCTTGCTATACGTAGTAGAGAAAGTAAAAACACTCTAGCCTTATATTTTCGGGTGAACTCATTCTGCAGATATAGTTGGAAAATATGTTATATTTAATACCATTTGTTTCTTCATGTTCCCCCAAATCCCATACATTTCAATCCTTCATGCATACACTCCAACACAAAATCACATGCATATTCACACTGCTCTTTAGGGACCGAAACACTACCGCCAATACCTCACATGCTGTATTAATATTACACCATTCGCAAAATACCCATTCAACAAGCATCAACATCGACAGGAATAAAGCTCAACTTTAGGTAATTACCTGCCGCCACTTTCACCGTTAATACTACTCCCAAACACACTCTGAAAAAGAATCGTTAGAGAACATTTCAATCGCCAGTTTCGCCATATTGCATATAAAGTCTGGTGTGTTACACTCACATGACTTTTCTACTCTTGTACAAACTATTTTTACAAACGCTTATTCTCCATCTACTTCATGTTAATCGATACAAAAATTTGAGAAACTATAGTATTGCTAATTTTCTTCTACATGCAAGGGGAATGTGGTAGGCTTTAAGCGATAGTCAAATCTTTTAAGAGGTGCTTGCAGTGGAGCATTCCGTTCCCTTTGCATGCCCAGGACATTAATACAAAAATAAATAAATAAAAATAAAAAATATCGAATAACGAATTCCCATTTCAGAAAAGGTATAGGTATTGGAAAATTCAAACAAATAACAAGGAATATATTTGAAATGGTTCACTAGAAAAAAATTAGATGACATAAATTGTGTGTTTTAACGAGATGCACATTTTATGCGTAGTAAAATTTTGTCTGTCTCTTTCGGTTTACCAGTTATGGAAAATTCATTCGGAATGAAGAGGACTTTTGGGGGACATTCCTATAATATTCAAGATCTAAATTTTATTTGCCATAAAAGTATCTTAAACATATGATATTTTAATCAAAATCGTTAGAGCCATTTTTGAGAAAATCAAAATTTTCGAAAAATGTTCCATGTGAAGGGTAGTTTGGGGTGGGGGAGTTCTTTTTTTAAAACCTTCGTGTCGCATCTTCGAAAGATACTGACCCTAAATACAAGTATGGTATTTATCTGACTTTTCGTTTTTGAGTTATCTGTTTACAGACACACACACGGACCTTTTTCTAAAAATGTATTTTTGGGTTCAGGGCACCTCAAAACATGTATTTCCGGTGAAATCTCGATATCGAATTTTTGGTTGGAATGCAATACTTCCCCTACTTACTATACGTAGTAGAGAAAGTAATAAGTTGCAAACACCAAATCATCATCTTCACCAATCCATTCAATTATTAACATTTAACAGGCATTATGGTCATCGCAGCCTTAGGATCCCCAAGCGGCGGCCTTTGTGCAGTAGCCAAACACTTGTTCCCTACCCTCCCTAACCGCAAGCACCATAAAATCTTAGTGACATCCATGTGCATATGTGCGTTGTTGCCAAAATTAAAAATAGTATTTAAAAGCAAAACTTTGCAGGTGATTTCCACATGTACAGAATACAATCATGCAGTTTGTCTGCTTGCTTTACACACAAAATAACTATGTAAATAACTATGAATCGCATAGTAATTACATTTAAGTTGCAAACGCTTTAAAGTATAACTGAACTAATGAATGATCTGAACTAATATACTGCGCTACAAGAATGGAAATGCATGTTAACATATCCGAGAGAAACTTAGAAACATGTCCCGAATAAACTATACATTGTTGGACTATCATTAAATAATTAAAATACATAAATATTAATTTATTTTGAAAGGAACTCTTACTCCCAAATCAAAGCATCATTTTTGATTATGCTGTGCGCGGAGCTATGGTAAAAAGTCTTTTATCACTTGTATCACAACAATGTTTTATTAATATAAAGCTAATACAAGAAGTTGTGTATTGTTTAAGGTGTAAGATTTATAAGCATGACATCTTCTGTTTACTTAAATGAATAGCTTTATTATAAAATGCAGGATAAGTAAAAATACGAAGGCAAAAGAAGGAAAATAAAAAAAAATCTTATCTATTATATTCACAAGATTATCTCTACTCACTCTTCTACAAACTACTTTCACAAAAGCTTATTCTTCTATCTACTTCTTAAATAATAAGATAAAATTTCATTGCAATATCGTTGTAAATATAAGGATACATAGGCTAAAGCGATAGTCAGATTTTTAAAATACAGATGACTATATGATGACTTTGAAATTCCATGCTCTTAGCATGACCACGAGGAAAATACAAACAGGAACTTCCAACTTGTATTTCAAAATTCAAACCAACAACAAAAAATTCTCGGAAATGGTTAACCTAAAGGACCTAAAATGTGTCCTTTACCGAGATTGCATTTTACGCAAAGTAAGATTTTGTCTCTCTCTTAGAATTTACCAGTAATACAACAAGTTGAGAACGAGGAAGAATTTACAAGTTATTCCCAGAATATAAAATTCATGATACAAATTTTATTTTTCCTGCAAATATCTTAAACTTGCGGTATTTTACTAAAAATCGTTAAGCTGTTTTTGAGAAATTCAAAACAATAACAAACATTTTTCCACATAAAGGGTTCTTTTCTACATGTTCTTGAACATTACACACAAAAATCTGGCTTTGCTTATTAAGTTTTTGTAGCCCTTTTCTTCGTGGTCTTGGCATTACTGATATTCGGCAGAGGGTCACTTGCTGGTGCGGCCGGAGGGGCAGCAACTTAGGTCTCCACATCTTAATTAAACTATTAAACGCTAATAACTATTAAACACTGCTAAACTTACAAAACTGCACTAAGTAAAACACTATATAACTTCTCTAAAGAAGTAATATAGAAGCTTAGCTGAACATGGAAGAAAAGCACGAGCGAACAATCACAGCTGCTAAAACCGAAGAAACAACAGAAACGACATTGCAACAACGCTTTGCTTTGGTGGAGCTCGAGAAAGGACCACGTGTTATATTTAAGGGATGGGAAGACCCTACTAATCGTTTACTGATGGATTTATGGTCAGGCTTCAAAGCTTTCCGTTCGCTTTGTAACCGGTTGGGGAAAGGATGCCCGCGACTAGTTTACCACTATAATCATCACAACATTACCACACCGCAGATTTGAAGAAAAAGAAGACAGAAGAAGGATTACAGAAACTTCCTTCAGTGCTGTAAGCATTCATATCACCAGGGCAGCACTTCTATGAACCTGTAGCTGAAATCAAGCAAGTAACACTCATTTGTCTCGTATGGCATTGATTAATCTTATGACAGTAATTATAATTATTATGAATGTAATTAGAGGTAATGTGAAGTTTCGGGTATGCTCTTGTAGTGCTGGATATGATGAATTAAAAAGGAAGTTTTGAAGTATCCTGTAAATTCTGTGTAAAGCGAGGATAGATATAGGAGCCTTTAAGAGGTAATCTTTAAACGGTGATAAAAAGCTTTAATAATGTGTAAAAAAAAGACGACAAAGACAATATCTGTTGAAACAATCAAAATATGCATTATGAGCAGGGATGTTGATGTAGCAAATGCTAAATAGGGTGAAATGCTATTAATGTTTTTTATTATCTTGTATTTTCGTTTTTTATTACCTCTAAATTACTGTATAATGTGTGGTGAAAATACTATAAGGTGTGAAATGACACAAAATGTGACAAATGTGCTAAACTGCTATATAAATGCGAAATTTGTTGCAATCCATGGACTGTTTTTCAAATGAAAACGTAAAAAGCATTTGATTGCTTAAGTACGACAAAACTTTGAACCGTCGTATGGAAGGAAATCCAAAAACATTTCTTTTTGCTCATATGAGGTTAATAAACTTTTTAATACAGCCACACCGGCCAAGTATTATATATATAGATTTGAAAGATGTAAGTGAAATTAAAACAAAGATTTCATTTTTTCCATTTATGGATAATTTTTTCTTCTTTTTTCGGGATATAAATATTTTAATTCCCAACTGGTACAAATTATACTGAAAAATAAATATTCAGACTGTCAGAAAATGTTGTGGATGTTAAATTAACACCCAAAGTTTTCTTAAGAATTTCTACAATGTTTTGGGGATCCTACCTACAGCATAAATGCTGAAAGATATTTCAGTAAATACAATTAATTTTAATGACAGGAGGACAGGAATGACAGAACAGAATCTTGAGGTATGTTCTATGCTACGGTTTCATTAAATTTACATCATATCAGTTAATTTTGTGTATTTTCTTTTTATTATTTTGGTTTCCATCAGAATTTCTCTTCTTTTTTACTTTCTCTACTACGTATAGTAAAAAGGGGAAAATTTCGATACCGAGATTTCACCGGTAATATATGCTTTGAGGCCCCCTGAAACCAAAAAAAGCATTTTTGGAAACATGTCCGTGTATGTGTCTGTGTGACTGTGTGTCTGTGAACAGCATAACTCACAAACCAACAGTCGGATAAACACCAAACTTGGTATTTAGGTTCAGTATCTTCCAGAGATACGACACGAAAGTTTTCAAGAAAATCCCCCACCCCAGATTACCTTTACATGGAACATTTTTCTCAAAAATGGCTCTATTAAAATATCATATGTTTAAGATATTTTCATGACAAATGAAATGTATATCTCGAATTTTCTGGGAATGTCTCCAAAGGTATTCTTCATTGTGAACGACTTTTGCATAACTGGTAAACCATAAGAGATAGACAAAGGTTTACTACACAAAAAATGTAGATCGCGTTAAAATACACAATTTTTATGTCATATACATTTTTTTTGAGCGAACCATTTTCGAGATATTGCTTGTTATTCCCTTAAATTTTCCAATACTTATACCTTTTCTCGAATTCGTTATTCATTTTTTTACTTTCTCTACTACGTAGAGTAAGTAGGGTAAGTATTGCATTCCACCCAAAAATTCAATACCGAGATTTCACCGGGTTTACATGTTTTGAGGCCCCCTAAATCCAAAAAAAAGCATTTTTGGAAACATGTCCATGTGTGCCTGTGTGAGTGTCTGTGTACAGCATAACTCAGAAACGAACAGTCGGATAAACACCAAACTTGGTATTGCGACGGTATTCTTTATTAAGTTTGTTAGCTCCACGTTGTTTTAGCCAATTTGTGGCGGTATTAGTGTTTGTTTTAAAGAATGCTACTGTTTATCTGCCGCACGTATGAAAGACAATTTGTCGCGGTCACTTCGTGTTATCTTTTACTGAACGCCTATTATTGTATTTAATTTTTTGGTTTCACTGTCCTCCGGCTAGCTATGATTTTTTTGGTCGAGCACTTATCTTATACAAGGTGTGTAAACGGAAAGGAGTTTTTATCCAAAGATAACACTGATGAACAATTTGTTTTACACCTTTATTGTCGTAACATATTATGCACTTTCACATATTAATCTTGACACTCGCCAAACTGAAACTGTTATAATAACTTATTTACTGCTCATTCTTAATTCGCGTACTTCAACTTTTTGTATAATTAACTTTACAACACCTGAGATTTTTCATAACTCTGCTACGCGTAACCTGCGAAGCGATAAACTGTGCGATGTATTCAGCGACGTGTAATGCACAAATATTTCCGATGGACTGGACGAATTTGACTCAGACCTAGCCCTTTTTATACTCCTACACCCCGATATGCCTAAAGATTATAACCGAGCTGCTATTGGTTAATAAAACGCGCCAACATTAGCGTCTATATTTATATCCAATGAACATTACGAAAACATATGCTCTAGGGAAAAATGTTCCCGCAAATTCCTAAGAAAAACGCGCCAATATTACGCCATTTGCTGGTCTCTAATAATGATAAACAGCTCACCCCCTCGCTACATTATTGCACGCTATTATTGTCAGTTTCAGTAAGGCCGTATAAACCCACTTCTCGACAATGCTTACAATCAACAAACATCTCAAATCAATGTCACACAATAATGCATATTCACACTATAATCACTCTTGACATTTACATAACTGCATCAGTATATAGGTTCACTATCTTCCAGAGATGCGACACGAGTTTTCAAGAAAATCCCCCCACCCCAGATTACCCTTTACATGGAACATTTTTCGAAAATTTTAATTATCTCAAAAACGACTCTAATGATTTTGATTAAAATATCATATGTTTAAGATATTTTCATGTCAAATGAAATGTATAACTCGAATTTTCTGGGAAGGTCTCCAGAAGTATTCTTCATTGTGAAAGACTTTTGCATAACTGGTAAACCATAAGAGATAGACAAAAGTTTACTACACAAAAAATGTAGAACGCGTTAAAATACACAATTTATGTCATATACATTTTTTTGTTGAGTGAACCATTTTCGAGATATTGCTTGTTATTCCTTTAAATTTTCCAATACTTATACTTTTTCTCAAATTCGTTATTCATTTTTACTTTCTCTACTACGTATAGTAAGTAGGGGAAGTATTGCATTCCACCCAAAACTTCGATACCGAGATTTCATCGGAAATACATGTTTTGAGACCCCTGAATCCAAAAAAAGCATTTTTGGAAACATGTCCGTGTGTGTGTGTGTGTCTGTGTGCGTGTGTCTGTGTCTCTGTGAACAGCATAACTCACAAACGAACAGTCGGATAAACACCAAACTTGGTATTTAGGTTCAGTATCTTCCAGAGATGCGACACGAAGGTTTTCAAGAAAATCCCCCCCACTTCAGATTACCCTTTACATGGAACATTTTTCGAAAATTTTAATTTTCTTAAAAATGGCTCTAACGATTTTGATTAAAATATCATATGTTTAAGATATTTTCATGACAAATGTAATGTATGTTTCGAATTTTATGGGAATGTCTCCAAAAGTATTCTTCATTGTGAATGACTTTTGCATAACTGGTAAACCAGAAGAGATAGACAAAAGTTTACTACACAAAAAATGTAGCTGGCGTTAAAATACACAATTTATGTCATATACATTTTTTTCGCTGTGTGGACCATTTTCGAGATATTGTTGTTATTTCCTTAAATTTTTCAATATACTTTTTCTCAAATGGGAATTCGTTATTCATTTTTTTTGTCTTGCATATGCAAAGAGTATTAATCTGTGGCAAAGAGAATGCTGCTCCACATAACAACCGGCTATTAAGAGATATGTCAATTCTTAAAGGCTACTGTATTTTTTTCTATATTGCGCTTGCAAATACAAAACAAGGGGAACATAGTAGGACTTAAGCGATAGTTAAATACTTTTAGAACTGGTCGCTATGTGTAAAATGTAATTCTCTTTGCATGTCAACAACATAAAAAAAAGAACAACGAAAGTGTAGGTATTGGAAAATTCAAAGAAATAACGAGTAATATCTCGAAAATGGTTCACTTTATAAAAACAATGTTTATGACATATATTGTGCCATTTAACGTGATCTACATTTTTATGTAGTAAAATTTTGTCTCTCTCTCTCTCTCTTGCGGTTTACCAGTTATGCAAAAGTCGTTCAGAATGAAGAGGAATTTTGGGGACATCCCCAGAAAATTCAAGATATACATTTTATTTGCCATAAAATGTCTTAAACATATGATACTTTAATCAAAATCGTTAGAGTAGTTTTTGATAAAATAAAATTTTTGAAAAATTTCCATTTAAGGGTGGTTTTGGGTGGGGGGTTTTCATGAAATATTTCATGTCGCATCCCTGGAACATATTGAATCTAAATACCAAGTTTGGTGTTTATCCGACTTTTCGTTTTTGAGTTATGCTGCTCACAGACAAACACACACACAAGACATACACACGGACATGTTTCCAAAATGCTTTATTTGGATTGAGGGCACCTCAAAACATACATTTTCGGTGTAAGTTTTCACAGAATCCCCTCACCCTAAGCTACTCTTTACACGGAACGTTTTTAAAATGTTTTGATTTTCTAAAAAAATGGCTCTAACGATTTTATTAAAATAGCATATATTAAAGATATTTCTATGACAAATAAAATGTATATCTTGAATTTTCTGGCAATAGCCTGTAAAATCCTGTTCATTCGGAAGGAATTCTAAATAATCTTGTATAATTGATAAGTGTTAAATGATAGAGGAAAATGTACTACACCTAAAATGTAGAACTTTTGAAAACACTCAATTTAAGTTGTTTTCCGGTCTACAGTCAGATCACAAACTTGGGTTTGGTTCAGAGATTTGTAGTGGAAAGAAAAAACAGAAAACCTCAGGACCAATGGTATTATTTTGATTTGGTTGTAAACGTGAGAACAGTTAACCAATTTCATATAGTAGACCAAAAGCAGAAATGGAGATACGATATCACGCTATTTGTGCAATTGAGCCACCGAAGTCGGTGTAAGTTTCTACACCTACCGTATGAAAATAAATGGAAGCCAGTCGATCGCCCGAAGTGTTATGCGAGATCAGTGCTTTAATATTGAGTTAACTATCTATTTGTTGTTAGTTATCTATGCAAGGAATGAAATATTTGAATACAGAGATACCAATGTTTTAAGATTGAGTTAACCATGTATACATTATAACTTATCTATGCTAGGAATGAAATATATGAATGCGGTTCTCGCATGTCGTAACTATGCACTGCTTGTTTATACTGAGAAATAAACGAACTGCTATGATTTTGTGAATATTCTAGCGGTTTTTGCATCAAAGGAATGCAGATTTGAACCAATTTCGTAAGATCGTTTCGTTTTATTAATTCATATCTTATTGTTCGTTATAGTAGCATTTTAAATGTTGCTATTTTAGTTTATATTTTTTGTTTCCACGGTTTAAGGGCTGTTTCATTTTATTCATCCATATATTATTTGTTATAGTACCGTTTTCAGGTGCTTCTATTTTGGTCTATGTTCTTTGTTTACTGGTTTACGTTTTAGGACTTTTCATAATGCCTAGTAAGAAACGAACCAGTTTTAATTTTAATGTTAAGAAGTTGTTTTCCGTGAAAGCAGCCAAAGTCATTACCGGCACCTTGAACCAAAACAACAACAAATTTGGTGAGGTTAAAAACACACAGTGCACAAGCAACTCGGTGATGGCGTTATGTTTTTCAACTGTAATAAATATTGATACTTGGAGTTCTGAAGTAATTAATAAAATTCTTCATTTAGGCAATGATTTGCACTTAAAATCAATTTTAAATTATGATGGTGTTATGCCATATCCGCCTTACTTGTGCGCTGATGAGGTTTGGCTGCAGGATATTGTAATTGATGATGTAAAAGTAATCTGCAATGCAGTAACAAATAATTTTGCATTACAAGGGATCATACCGAGGGATTTAGGCAGTGTGTTAAAAGCATTTTTCCAGTGCTATCACTACGGTGTGTTTACTGCACAATTAAAATCTATAGCTCTAATTAAGAATAAGTCCATGTATTGGTTGTTTGACCCACACAGCTGTAATGCAAAAGGTTTGTACGATGCAGAAGGTGTAGCTATCGCACTTGCTTTCGAGAACATAAATGAGTTGCTAAATTTAATGATAAAAAGATTTCCCGTAGCTAATGATTCTAATGATCCATTTACATTAGTTCCTTTTGTGTTTAATGGTTCCGAGATCGATGGTCGTTCAGAACGTAGAACAGTGAGTGAGGAATTAACTGATCAAAAAGTTAATAAGAGCAAGTTGCATCATTCCTATTCACAGCGCACAAAAAAGAGAAAAGATAGCATGAAAATATTGCACGAAGATGAAGAATATAATGAATTTGAACGTGAAAGAAATAAAGCGGATAAGCGACAAGCTTGGAAAAATCAACATTACAGAGAATCTCAAAGGAAGCGAAATAAAGAGTATATGGAGCAAGCCAGCGAAGATGAAGAATACAAAGAATCTGAAAGGAAGAGAAATAAAGAGAATAAACAGAAAGTCAGAGAAGATGAAGAATACAAAGAATTTGAAAGGAAGAGAAATAGAGAGTATATGGAGCAAGCCAGAGGAGATGAAGAATACAAAAAATCTGAAAGGAAGAGAAATAAAGAGTATATGGAGCAAGCCAGAGAAGAGGAAGAATACAAAGAATCTGAAAGGAAGAGAGATAAAGAGTATAAACAGAAAGTCAGAGATGAAGAATACAAATAATCTGAAAGGAAGAGAAATAAAGAGTATATGGAGCAAGCCAGAGAAGAGGCAGAATACAAAAAATCTGAAAGGAAGAGAAATAAAGACTCTATGGAGCAAGCCAGTGAAGATGAAGAATACAAAGAATCTGAAAGGAAGAGAAATAAAGACTATATGCAGCAAGCCAGAGAAGATGAAGAATACAAGGAATCTGAAAAGAAGAAGAACAAAGAATATAAGCAGCAAGCCAGAGAAGACGAAGCATACAGAGAATCTGAAAGACAAAGAAACAAAGAGCATATGCAGCAAATTAGAAAAGACGAAAATTGCAGGGAAATGGGAAGAGAGAAAAATAAAGAGCATATGAAGCAAATTAAAACAAATGAAAACTACACAGAAACCGAAAAAATGAAGAATAAATCATTAAAACTATCGCAAAGAAGTAACGAGATTCTCTGTTCAAGACAATACATCTATAACAAATTAGTACAAACAGATAACAATTCGTCAAGATTAAAATTGAATTTTATCCGAGGCAGAAAAAATGTACCAGAGTATGTTTGCTGTTGTTGTGAAGGTCTATTTTTGAGCACTCCCTTAGTAAACTAAACACGAATCTAATTAAAAGAAAACAAGGTAACTACAATTTTGAAGACTTTCTTGAAAGGATATATAATTATCCGTCTTTACATGTGTGTAGTACTTGTAAGAATTATATCATGAAACTAAAAGTTCCAAAAATGGCGACAAGCTGTGGTATGAAATTTGTGGATATTTCAGAATGTATCAAGAAACTATCTCCTTTAGAAGAGCGATTATGTAGTCATTATATACCATTTATGCAAATGCGACCTTTAAAAGCCTTTGCACTTAATCCACAGTTAGGAGTAAAGGGATCAGTTGTAAATATTCCAATAGACA
Source organism: Deroplatys truncata (assembly GCA_030765065.1). Lineage (NCBI taxonomy): Eukaryota > Metazoa > Arthropoda > Insecta > Mantodea > Mantidae > Deroplatys > Deroplatys truncata. The sequence continues at coordinate 95,062,464 of CM060984.1, read as the reverse complement.
TTAACGAGTGTCTGCAAGTTCTACCCAGATCTTTTGATGATATGGCAACGATGATGCAGCTACAGTTAAAACGGCATATTCTGCACAAATCGTACTACATGTATGAGACAATTAGACCAGCAATCGTCTGTGATGCATTGAAATACCTGCGAGAAACTCCACTATATAAGAATAATGATATCCAAATAAATGAAATGTACTTAAAGAGGTATGAAAAACAATACACAAAAATTATGGAGTTTATCGTCGATAACAATGGTAAAGAGGTAAGCTCTTTGGAAACTAGAAGCGAAGAAGAAATTTCATTAGATCATGACAGTGAGGACGACGAAGGAGAAGAGGTACTTTTAATGTCCAGAAATAAAATAGGAAGAAACACAATAGAGATAATAGCGCCAGGACAGAAAAAAATACCAGTCGCTTGGCATTTAATAGAACACTTTGATGAACTTTGCTTTCCTAAAATATTAGACCAGGCTTTTAATATGCCAAAATATCTTACATACAGCGATCGGGCTAAATCTGAATGTAGACGAGTTAATCGCAGATCCTCCACGCCAAGCAGACTATTGTTCATGGCCAAACAGAAGACAGAAAGACAATGCGTAGCCAACATGAATATGTGCTTGAGGAGAACTAAAAGACCCTCGACTAGCATTAATGCAGGGAATTGACTAAATCAAGAATTTTTCAATAATTTAATTAAGGTTGACAGCGGCTACCAGTTCACCAAAGAGATCCGATGCAGTCCAACATTTTGGGAGAAGAAGAAGAAGGATTTAATGGCAATGACCAGGCAGTTAGGAAAACCTACCTGGTTTGTTACTCTGTCTGCAGCAGAAAGATGGTGGCCCCAACTGCTTACATCGTTATACTGTATGCAACACAATAAGAAGTTAACTCCAAAAGAAGCACTTGAAATGAGCAACAGTGAAAAGACGCTGTTGATTAGAAATGACCCTGTTACGTGCGCTCGATATTTCGATTATAAGATTTCATCTTTCTTAAAACGTCTTACTGCAGAGGACAGTACATTTGATGAGCATGTTGTTGAGGATTATTATCAGAGGGTAGAATTTCAAATGAGAGGCTCCCCCGTGAACACATGTTTTTCTGATTGAAAGATTCTCCGAGTTATAATCCATCAAATCAAGAATCAATCAAAGAAGTTATACATTTTATTGACAAGTATATCACGTGCGAGTGCAATGAACATGATCCTTACATTGCTCTTCAGAAGCACAAACACACACACACACACACACACTTGCTACAAAGGCAGGAAAAACAAAATGTCATGCAGGTTTCATTTTCCTTTACCTATGATGCCTAGGATCACTATTTTGACTCCATTATCAGAAGTTGAAAACAACAACGAAATAAAGGAAAGCCTGAAAAGGATAAATAATTTGATGTGTTACTTTTATAAAAACCTAGAATCAATTTCTTTCGAAGAAATTTAAAAAAAAACTTAACATTACTGAAATACAGTACATGAATGCAATAAGATCATCTTTAAAGCAAACACGTGTGTTCCTAAAAAGATCTAGCCTAGAAAGTGGTATTAATGCTTACAACAAAGACATGCTGCATTTGTTCGAGTCTAACATGGACATTGTAGCGGGGATTTGGAAAATAGAACGTTTTCTGGTGTGTAGGAACTTGGCTTAGGGTTTCGGGTTCAGAAAGATTATTGCCAGTTACTCAGGTAGAGGATAAGTGATTATGGGATTCTTATCTCAGGGATTGTGTGGATGGGAGATGAATTATACTCACAGCTCCTCTCAGTGGCCCATTTATTCTGATGATCCACACGTGTTGTCGTACAGAAGGCCCTTTACACAAGACGCGTTCCTATCTGTTTTCCCCGTTACAGTTTCCGTGCTTCTACCCTTGATTTAATTCTCTTTCTAAGTTATACACAATATGACTTTTGTCATTCCTAGCTACCCTATCTCTCACTGTTCTACTATGACGATTTCCTATCGTATATCTCTTTCCCTTGTGATAATATAAACTGTTACGCGTTGCCTGTTTTCCCTATCCTTTACTACACGTAATATTTCATCTTCTTCTCCCTTGCTCTCCACGACACAAAGTTTTTACATCCTCTCCCTAGCTCTTCACGACACAAAGTTTTGACATCCTCTCCCTAGCTCTTCACGACACAAAATTTTGACATCCTCTCCCTAGCTCTTCACGATACAAAGTGTTCCATGTTTCGCGTGTCGAAAACTCGCTCCTGCTCCTAGACAAAAATCTATTTCACGCCTCCTTTCTAGTTTCATTCCCTTGCGTTACTATTCACGTGACTTTTATTATTCCTCATTGACTATTTAGCTACTTTGCGCTTTTCCTACTATTGGTTAAATTTCAGCAACCTTATCCTCTGCGAGCGTCTCTTCTGTTTCACGTTATTAACGGCTGATTTGATTTTCTGTCCGCATGAGTGCCTAGCGCATCCGTTTCATTGTTCCGCTTTCCGGCGAGTCTCCGACGATTTCAATAGAACCTAACTGTTTCTCCTGCTCGCCTTTCCTGTATTACTTAAAGTGTTTTGCCTTTTTGGCAGATTTCCTTGTGTCTTTTCTTTTCCTGCGTTACCTTTCACATTCTGATTTATTTATACGTGTCTCTACTTTATTTTATTTCATCCGTAATGTTTATTCCCCCCTTTTCTTAATCGTTAATATTCTCTTTTATCTCCTTATTATTCTTATTTCCTTCCTTATTTTGTTTTATTAGCGGATTAGTCTTAAGCTTTTATTCTGGCTGTGATTATTATTGTACTCGCGGATCTCATCACTTCAACATACAACTAGTTCTGGAAGAGTACGGACTGGCTAGTTATATCATAATGTGTATAAGTAAGGTAGAGTCTGGATTGTCGAAACTTCTGAGAAACGCAGCGAAAGATGTAGAATCAGGGAACCAGAGCTTAAAGGAAAAATTGCGCAAAATATCCAGCTTGATAGATGTAGAGGATGGTTTAGTCAACGGAGCTTGCGGGATACTCAAAGAAATTGCTTTGAAACCTAATTCCAGCGAACCTAGTATAATATTCTTAGACTTTGGTGACGAACATGTGGGTCGAAGAGCAAGAATGGTACGATGTGCATATATCGAAAACGAAAATATTAACGAAAATTTAACTCCATTAGATTTAAAAAGGCAAATTCTAAATATATCAAACAAATTGGAACAACAGGTAATTCGAATACAGTTTCCAGTTGTCTGTGCCGAAGCATTAACTGTCCATAAAAGTCAAGGACAAACATATAAAGAACTATGCATTGACTTGACAAAATGCAAAAGAATAAACAGATCAATGCTGTATGTTGCTTTGAGCAGAGTGACCACTTTGTCTGGGTTATACCTTATAGGTAAATTTAGATCTCCTAGGCTCCTAGAAGCAATGATCCTATAATAGCAGAAATGGATAGATTAAGACAAGAAAGACGTCTAACGTTGTCTTATAACACTTTAAGGGAGAGCGGAGGAATAAAAATCATCTATCAGAACGTGAATTCACTGCCGAAGAAAATAGATTGTATAAGGTCAGATCAGTGGTATAGTGATGGAGACATATTAATATTTAGGGAAACTTTAGCCTCACTTCAACATAAATTATGCATAGATGGTTTCAATGAGAAGTTAAGAATTGCACTTTCAAAAAACTCACGAGGAATATCCATATACGTGAAAAAACAGTTTCAAATACAGGATGTAAATTACGTTAATAGAGGTGATAATGAAGGTCATATTGATTTCATTTCATTTCAAATTAACGAGCACTACGTAGTCTGTGGATACAAGTCCCCTGGAGCCAAAAGTAATACCTTTGAAGATAGTATAAATACAATTGTTTTAAAGAACATCAACTTAGAAAATAAAATCTTACTAATGGGAGATTTTAATTTCGACATTTACGAGCAAAAGAACAAATATATTTCAAACTATTTGAATAAACTTAATTTAATAAGCAAGCTGCATAAGAACACTTCAACAACAAATTTTAATACTCAGATAGATATAATATTTTCCAACATCGACATTTCTGCTGGTGTGTATGAAACCCTTTTCTCTGACCATAAACCTATATATGCTGTTTTGCCGGATGAAACAATACGAAGTGAAAGTCAGTGATTTTCAAAAAGGCCTGTCTACTCTATGCACAAAGCGTAATCTACTCAAGTAGAAAGCGCAACGCCTTATAACATTTGGTTAGTTTGTTAGCACATAAACATTTAGCAATAGTTTTTAATGATGCTATAATGATTTTTGTTACATATTATCGCTACCGAGGGGGACACCAAAAGCCGGAATCTAACAATGCTATGAGGTCCAACCTTTGGTGAAGGTGACTGGAGTATCCGTCCTTGCTCGGCAGGTTTGGTGCTGTCACAGAATGGTTACAAGAGAAGGCTCAAGAAGCGAAATACGCCGAAATTCCCAGTTCACGACAGTAATACCGAATAGAGCCTGCACGTCCATTTACTAGGTTCGCAAAGAGCTTAAAATTTTATCAATTACTGCCTGATAAAGACGTGCTGCAGAAAATATTTATAACTGTTAAAGATGATATTCCTATAATATCTGAGTGGGCATTGCAACAGCTAGCAAGTACCCTGACTGAGGTTTTCCACGGTTTCCCCCAGTCTCGCAAGGTGAATATCGGGGTAAGTGTCTACAAGTGGTCCGTGACCAGGATATATACCAACAGTATGATGAAACCAACAACGTTACAGCTGCAGCCATAATCGTTCTTTTATGATGGAAGTTATCGTCATATGTGTATTAATATTTCAAAACAATAACTATACAATTGTATATTATGTGTTTTTCTTCTGTTAAGAGTTTAATACCTGTTAAATAAAACATCTGTGAAGATTATGAAATATACATAACTTGCTTCTGCAGATTGCAGTTCAACTTATTTATGTCTTTCTTCACAACAACCACATAGCTGAAATCATTTCTATGCAGATATTAACTAACTTGATTAACTTAAGAATACAAATAATAGAAATTAGCTGAAATGTTGATGGTGTAGAGAAAGTTATGTGAATGTAACCCATCAGAATTCTTTACTTTCTCTACTACGTAGATTAAGTAGGGGAAGTATTGCATTCCACCCAATAATTCGATACCGAGATTTCACCGGAAATACATGTTTTGAGACCTCCTGAGTCCAAAAAAGCATTTTTGGAAACATGTCCGTGTGTGTCTGTCTGTCTCTCTCTCTTTCTCTCTCTCTCTCTCTCTCTCTCTCTCTCTCTCTCTCTCTGTGTCTGTGAACAGCATAACTCAGAAACGAATAGACGGATAATCACCAAACTTGGTATTTGGGTTCAGTATCTTCCAGAGATGCGACACGAAGGTTTTCAAGAAAATCCCCCATCCCAGATTACCCTTTACATGGAACATTTTTCGAAAATTTTAATTTCCTCAAAAATGGCTCTAACGATTTTGATTAAAATATCATATGTTTAAGATATTTTCATGACAAATGAAATGTAAATCTCGAATATTCTGGTAATGTCTCCAGAAGTATTCTTCATTGTGAACGACTTTTGCATAACTGGTAAACCATAAGAGATAGACAAAATTTTACTACACAAAAAATGTAGATCGCGTTAAAATACACAATTTTTGTCATATACATTTTTTGTTGTTGAGTGAACCATTTTCGAGATATTGCTTGTTATTCCCTTAAATTTTCCAACACTTAATGTAGTCGATTCACTATTAGGAAAATATCCGACACTTGCGTTAGTAGATATTACGAAATTAATATCTGATTGAGAAGTGTAACCAAAGCGCGCAGGGTATGTAAACAGGCATTAGAGAACATAATAGAAGAGGAGAATCAAATGTGGGAACCTGTTTTTTGTGTGACAGTGCTGTGGAAAAGCATGTCATTAACTTGGAAAATAGTCCTGATTCCAATATGGCAGTTGAGTCATCTTCGGAGGATTCGGATTTGGGTGTTACACTTTTGCTTGAGGATTGTGATTAACGTAAGTATATCCTCATGCTTATAAAATCGATTGTTACTTCAGGTTGCATTTTGGACCATGATTCTCACGCAGGGTGCCTTTTTATAGATTTAAACAATGTTTCACTGTAAGTGACATGCAGCAAGCACGTGAGAGAGGAACAAGCAGCCATTAGGGGCGGGGATTGCAAACACTTTCGCGCAGAGAATACAAAGAGTTTGTTTACGGTGAGAGGTACCCTGATTTTGGAATGGACAGCAGGTATGTTCATAAAAGCGTGATATGAGAGCTTGAAGAGAGCTTAATAAATAACAATATAAATATTATTTGTATTAAGTTTTATACTTTTCTTTGAGAATGGCACATGAAACTAATTTATATTGTGAAACTCATTAGGTTCATTTCAGAATAAATTACATTATAAATTTGTTTCATAGTATACCATTATAACCCGTTGCTAAGTAAAACAACATAGCAACGTGTTTTCCGTTTTATTTAACAACAAAAGCAAAATTTTCAGTACAAAAATGTGAAATAATTGCCTAGTTTTTGTAACGGGCCGATGTAGCACTTCCAGATATACACTGATATCTAGCCTTGAAGGTGAGTTTCAGGTTGAAGTTCTCAGAAGTTTCCTACCTCGGCCTCAGCCGGTAGCTGCCGATTAATTCCTATTCTGGCTATATCAGGATATTATGGGTGAAGACAATTAATAATCTGAATTCCTTTAACGATTCTATTCATTTTAACACAACATCGGCTAGCAACTGTTCCCCTTTGAATAACGATGAAATAATCTATAAGCGTGTTTTACATCTTCCCGGTACTTTGAATGTTGCAGTGGACCAGTGTGACCTATGTCACACGCTATCTCCCCAACCCACAGGCGCACGCGTTGCAGCACCTGTCACCAAATAACTCACATAAGAGAATATGAAACAGTGTTGAAATCTGGGGTGAGCCTTCCTTTTATACCTTGCTGCTATGTCGCTAACTTTCGCGTCCTTTTACCTAATCTGTATTTCGAGTGGTTATTTACTTGGCGAGCTATGAGAAGTAAAGTACTTTTAGAAGTAAAGCTTCTGTCTGACTCCTTTGTTAAAACCCACCATCTCTGCTCGCTCACAATTCTTGTTTCTCTTTCTATCATGACTCTTTTTCCAACTCTTTTGTTTTTCAGGAATTTGTGCCCCTATCTCCGTCCTTGTTTCTCCTCGGACCTCTCTCTCAGCTCACGATATTTTGCCTAATCCTGTGTCCGTTAACTGAGTATGTTGGTGAGCTTTTAACCCTGCTGCTAGCTCGCTTCCAACTGATTTCAATGTTTCTTACAGCTGTTACATGTACAAGTTATCTTACAGTGTTATATTATTTTATTATATATTCCTATCTTGATTATTGATTTCCCGTTATTTACATTGCTCTCTCTCTGTCTAGTCCATGTTCTCCTACAGTTTCCAACCAAAATGGATACACGTATTTAGTTTTTTCAAAATTTGTGTTGCTGTCAAATTATATTTAGATAAATCTTAACTTGACCGATTTTGTGTTTTAATTAGAGTAGTTGAATCACGTGTAAAAAGATCTGGATAAGTATGTTTTTTTATTATTAAGGGAAGATAATTTATATATATATATATATATATTGCCACAGTTATTAGGTTCGTGGACAGGGCACATAGTGTGGCTGTGGTGAATAAGAAGGATGGATGGCGCCGCGGTGTTATGCCGTATCAGTTATTTTCTCATCCCAGCAAGAGACAGTTGTGTGTTGACAGTGTGAGCAGAACTACGACCTGTGTTGTAAAAGTGATACGAATGCGCGCATCGCAGTTTGAGTAATGAGCAAACATCAATTCTGCCAAAAATTAGGCACATCCGCTAGTGAAGGGTTACAGATGATGAAACAAGTTTACGGTTACGATGTCTAAAGTCACAGTGTTATGTTTAAGCGACACCATCGTTTTTCTCAAGGGAGAGGCAGTTTGGAGGTTGATTAGCGTACTAATCGGCCATAAACGATCCTAACTGAATACAAGATTGAAGAAGTTGCAAAATAAGTGAGAGCAAGCGTTACCATTTGGTAGGCGACTTCGCAACAGCAGGAATCAGCCATACTGTATGTCACAATATTCTGTCTTGATGCTCTGAATATGTCGCGTTTGCAAGACTAAGTGACGGTCGCATGACAATTTGCGGTGACATGATCCGACATTTCTCAAGCGGATTAACAATGGAGTTTTCTGTACAGTTTGCAACAACAATTGGCCTCCTAAAATCCCCATGAAGGAAAAATCCGCTACAAGACAGATGAAAAGGCAAGGTAGTATTTTACTTTGTTTTCTTTATTACTCTTTGAAATTCATACCAGACGGAGTAACTGTAAACAAGATCCGCTGCAAGAGGATCCTGCACCGTCTACGCGATTCTATTCGGCGTAGGCGTACTGAGCTTTGCAGTAGGAAGAATTGGCTGTTACTACACGACAACGCCCTTCACATAGCTCTTTGCTAATCGAAGAGGAACTTGTAAGGCAACAGATCACCTTCTACCACACTCCCCGTGTTCAACTAATCTCGCACCATGTGGTTTCTTCTTCTTTTTCCGCTTGAAAGAAAACATTCGTGGGCGTGGATTTCATTCGTTGAGGATATCATGACTGCCACAAGAAAAAACCATAAGGGACTTTGCTGTCAATAACTTAGGGCAGTGCATCCAGCAGCAGCTATATGAACGTTGGCAGGGGCGTTCATGGCAGCTAAAGGCGACTATTTTAGAGACGATGTGAATCCGTAAACGTGAACCCCGTGTTGTGTGTAACTGGCAAGAAATCTGAATTCTACTTTTCGTCTACACTTAACGCCAGTCCGCGAACTTAATGCCTCTACTACGTTGTAGAAATAATAATTACTGCAGAATTGAACGTTGTGGAACACCATTCCGAGCATGCACCGCAATCTGAAGAATTTAACATTAAGTAGTTGATAAGTATTATGTTACGCTTGATAATACTTGTTCTTAATACCATACTGGAATATTTTTATAAGCGTAAGTTAGGGTTTACACATTCAAATGTTTTTGATAGATCAAGGAATAGCTACATATGTGTTAAATTTATTATACGGGGACGTTCCTACATGGAGGAACTCCTCAGCGCTTTCAGTCATGTGAAAAGTGTCTACAGAATCTGTATTCCAAAAAGGTCCAAATTTGGAAAGAGGTTTTACATAAATAGCGCTATACAGATCCGCGAGTGGATACAGAAAGGCTACGAACTCAGGTATCTGGTGGCCATATTAGTTCCACCGCTTTCGCCATATAGTTTGTGAACCTTCACACCATCATCAACCGCATTCTTACTATGTTTGTAAGCGCAGTGGGAAAATATATTCAATATACCATGTATTGGATTGCGAAGGACGAATTGAATTATTAACGATTTTCTATCTGTTCAGCGAGGTAAAAGTTTAACGATTGAGCATTTAGGATACTCGCGAAATGTATTATTTTATTGCGTGCTAAGCCTTTAACTCATTCAACAATGGTGTATAGGCAAACTAAAAATGTTAATTGCTTAAAATGTAGTGCCGATATTTTAAAGCAGGCATTTATGTGTGGAATGAACTTAAATGTGATCAAATGTTTCATAAGAACGACTGTTTACCTGAGTTTTAAAAGTAAACCTGTTGGATTTTAAGTTAAAATTGAATGGTGACATTGATGTAAAAATGCGTTTTATATCAGGTTAATATATAGCATTTCAGTTATTTTAGCACATATTTATGCATTGTGGTTGAATACTAATATATTTAATATGCTTTTTAACTTTTAGTAAATACATGTTCTCTTTTGCATTTGTACAGTCAAAAATTTGTATCTTCGAAAGTGTTTATCATAGAGGGATGTGATTTCTTTTAAAATTTAGAACAAAATCTGCTGCCTGTACCTGCTGGCTGCATTTAATGCATGATCCATACTTCATTTTGTTTACGCTTTGAGCTTGTTCATTATCAAAAATTCTGTTATCTGTCACCTGTTGATTAGGTTCTTGTTTATGAGGATCTTTTTATAAATAACTTATCCATCTTCTCGTGAACTTTCCAAGCTAGAACCCCGGATTTTTACGCACATTCATTAACCGTTGGTTATGCTGTGAATCTACAGTGGCTGAGATTAGGGCTCATATTATTGTTGTAGACATTTCATTAAGCAAACATGTAAAAATATTTTAACATTTTAAAAATATATTTCGCAATTGGTATAAGAAACACTTGATAAGTAGCTCAGCAAAAGTATAAAGCATTAATATGTATGCAGAAAAAATACATTACAATATACTGATTGACTCTAGAGGAAATAAGACATGAAGCTGGTAAATTTAACATTGGTGAACTAGATTAGTTATAATCTACTGTTAATAAAAAAGACCAATGGATTTATTTCCCTGTCATTACTGTTTAGACCACAATAGTGGGGAAGAAACTGTATAATTTACCTTTTAAGTTGAATTAGCAAGCTATTTATTTCTTCGGTCAAACTGTTTTAAAAGAGCAGTGAAAGATATGCCGAAGTTACAGTTTTATTCTGTAATTTGATAAATATGTATTCTATCTAACAATGTTATGCTGTATACACTGGTCGTTCGGAACGACATGATCATGGGTTTATGATGGGTAGTAAACAAGATAGAAAGGAATTCCTTCAGTCTTCAGAGGAGGAGGGTGTGGGTGAACAATACTCAGCAGCCTTATTTATCCGGACTAGGTGGGAACTGGAGTTAATCCGGATTAACAAAAATCCGGATAAATCGGAAACATTTTACTAAATACAAAAACTCAATGTACTGTAGTATATGTACTATAATATACAAACCTCTTATTTTGGCACTAACAAGAAACAGTTTTTGGCACTTAAACTCTATATTTACTGCAGTTTACTCACATTTATTTACTAGAATACGTAGTGTGTAGTTTCTTTTGTTTCAAACGTGTGTGGCGTTTGAGAGTAGCACGATCGCTTAGACGTTTCACTAACATCAGTTCGGCTGGAGTTGTTTCCGGCTGACGTTCTAGGTAAACCATTAATATTTCGGGCTGTGTAGTTGCCTCCGCATTAAGCATTATTTCATTCAGGCACACTCAAAACACGGGAACAAAAGAACAATACCGGTACAGCTTCTTAACTTTGTAAGGGACAGATCCACACTGACCGTAGTAACGTTAGCTGGAAGCGTGGAACTGGCGATCTCTTTGAATTGAATTTAGTTTTATTTATTGACGCTTTTTAACTGCTGTGGTCCTTAACGTCTCATTCTATATTGGGCGTGAAACAACGGTAATTTTCTCAGAGGCCTCTTTATCAGATGTGAGGTTCTTTTTACGTGTCGTAAATCTGACACGGGACCACTGGCTGTACTTCCCTTCCAAAGGAAGCCATGCTAAGGATTTTTACGCCCGAAAAAAATCCATCGCCCTCCGCCGGGTTTGAACCCGCGACCTAGGGGTGATCTCTTTGCTACCTGCGGTGCCAACATAACAATTGTACATATACTATACCGTACCATCTGTATACCGCACATTTTTGTGTTAATAAAGGAAAAACGAAACAAAAAATGAATCCGAATAAACCGGAGATCGGATTAATGAGGGCCGGATAAACGAGGTTCTTGTGCATATCTTCATGCTTAGTTGCTGTCTGCTGTCCTTAAACCTTTTCTCCTTCCCTATCGCCCCTTATGCGTTGGTTCTGCGCAACCCGTGTGTCATGTCATTCCACGAGCAGTACATAACTAACGTAAACATACGAAGTTGGTGAGGTAAACATATCTCATGAAAGCATGACAATGCACAAGCTAAAATCCTCTTCGCAGACTGTTACACCAGAGATATGAAGAACTGAATGTTGCAAGAATGAATCAAGTACTATAATTTAACTCCATTACAGTAACTATGGTGTCATTAAGGGTGAACAGAGTTAGGAGGAGCTAGGAGCAGTCAGATGCACGGGCCTTCAGTAACTGGAGAACAATACCGCACGTACGCCATAGTGGCCCGACGATGTACGCTAACAAGAACGGAGTTCCTAACGTTTCCAACAGGACACCAGTCCCGACGTCGGCTAGCCCTACCTTAGCCATCCGCAACCTGGGGATCCCGGGAATAGACGAGACTCTCTCAGGAAGGAAGGGGCCCCAGCAGTTCAATCAAATCTTTCCATAGCACAAATTCCTACCGCAACACACCCACCTGCAACCCTGAAACAGATGAAAGGAAATGATGGACAGGAAATTCGCGACAGAAGGCTAACACCCCAATTTTCGCTTAGACTCGGGGAAACCACGAAAAAAGCCCATGGTCAGTGTGGCCGGTCTGAAAGGAATTTACATTTTTGAAATTTCATTCAATTGGTAACATTAATTAGATTGTTCTGAATAACTAGTTATGTTCCCTATGGGATTGTTCGATTCTCGGCAAAACTTAAACGTTTTATTACTACTGACTTATTATACTTACACGCTTGAGATGAATTATACTTAATTTATAGCATTACATGGATTGATGTATGGCATTCTTAGATATACTGAGGTCTGAGTTCGAGTTTTAGTGTAACAAAACTGTAATGTTGAATTACCAATGAACTAAGGAACTTACGGATGGGATTAAATTGTATTTAACTAATATCATTATGTAGATTAAAACCTGAGTTATACCTAGGTATCCCGAGGTCTGCGCTCTTCTTGATCCACAGACACGCGAACCACACATATACGCACACACTCACATGCTCACAGACTCATCGACACCCATAAATACATGTATACACACATACACGCCTATAAACAAGGACATGCACCAACACAGAAACACCCCAAAATACACACAAACACACCCAGAGACAGTCAAACATGCAAGACACTACCAGAGACAAATAAATACACGCACACACATGCATAAACACACATAGAAACACAGATATTCACCAACACATAAACAGGCAAACATACAAAAATACTCACACACTTGGAGACAGTCAAACACGCAGTCAGAAACACATTAACACACGCATATACACATACACGTGTAAACACACATAGAAACACAGACATAGGGCAATAAAGACATACACAGTATCACACAAAAACACTCACCCACAAGCATACCCAGAAAAAGTCAAGCATGTATAGCCACACATGCATAAACACATACAAGCACCTCCCCCAAACACGTGGACATGCACGAAGACTCATGGACACACCCGAACACATATACAACAGCTATTGAAATACAAGATTTTAGACGTTTAAGCATAGTTTATTGTTAAATTTAGTGCATGATTGAACTGAAAAGTTCCTGTCCTCTCTATGAACAGGCTGGCTTCCGGCACTGGCCTTTATTGTGCTCATTAGTCTTGAGGTGTCGACATCGTGTTCTATCCAAGACTAATCGGCTTTCGAGAGTGCTATCAAGGTAAAGAAGTCTACATTCCTTGAACAAACATGAATACGTCATTATATCAATAGTAAAGATGATAAACTTGTCATATAAGGATATAATTCCCAACGTTACCGGATACACCTGTACGAAATGTAGAAAGAAATTACTGCGAAATTATGACGAGAGAAGCCATAAGGTGGGCTTCAAGCGGCTCTTCAAGAGTAAACGCTGTAATTCACCCTTCAATGAGGGTTATAAGGGAGAACGTCATGGGAATTTACGTGAAATAAAAAGTCCTAAGAAGAAAATGGAGACTGAGCCTACCAGACATCAGTTATTATCAACAAGGAGGACTGCGACATAAAGGAGTACGAAACTTTATACGAAGGGCGATTGAAATCGTATTTTATACGAAGCGACTCTTCCAAGGACCTGAATATGTACTTGCATGAGGCAAAACAACGAATAATCCGAGCCGTTCAGAAAGAGCTAAACATTTACAAGAGTATGAAAATTAATCTGCTGGTTGAATGTCGATTTGTGAACAGTGTTGGATACACCTGTCACAAAACATTTAAAACACGTAATCAAGTTGCGTTTCTAGAAACGGATCTGGACTCGATGTTGGAAGCAAAATTTAAGAAATTTGCTATTGAAATGCAGGAGTCTCAGATTAAGGTAGCAACTGCGCCTTGCTTGCAGTGGTAGGAGTTCGATTCCGTATCAACAAATGCAATCCGTTACGAGGGAGTAGCTGCATAACGCTACCCCATCTGTTGAAGCAAGAAAAGTCTGCATAAACATCCAGAACTTCAGCGACGAGAAATACTTCATGAATTAGCCAAATTCGTTGAGAAGGATGCACATTGCGTCAGCGAATACAAGCAACTTCAAGATAAGTACTTCAGTGTTTTTCTTACCTTACGACACTTGCTCAGATGCCTAAGTTTGAGAAGGTCAACTGTATGCCTATCAACGTTTTCGGCCTGAATGAGAAGCAAGAAAAAGGTTGCTGATGCTGAACAGCCTGAGCACCGTGATTTGTTACTACTGAACGACAGCAGTGGAAAATATCACTACGTATATATAAAGAATTTTGGAAACCTTATTCTACATCAGAGAACTAACCATAATTGTGTGAGATATTCATGCAAGAAATGCTTTACACATTTTGATGATCAGTATGTATGAAGTGGACTGGAAAAACTACAAGAACATGCATCCATCTGTAACCAACATCATATTGCAAGGATAGTTATGCCTACCAAGGAGAAATCAATTGTATAGTTTAACAAGGTAGAGAAGCTGCTCAGAGATGCCATACGTGCATCCTTAATCCTGAGACTTCATATACAACAATATATCAGGATCATTTGCCTATTAGAGTTGAACACCTCGAAACTGCAACCCTATGTATATCGTGGTTATGATGTTGGCCAGAAGTTTATGGAATACCTGACATGCCTTGCGAAGAAGGTTGATAATCTGTATAACTCTGCCAAGCTTCTAAAACTTACGGATCAACAACAAATGGATTTTGAGTCTTTTACGTTGTGCTACTTATGTGGTAAAACCTTTACAGAAAATAACTACAAAGCACGAGACCATGATCACTCAGTGGTGGATACGAGGAAGTTTTCATAATGAATACAATTTGTCTTGCAAAACACCTAAATATATTCCCGTATTTATGGATAACCTTAGTGGATATGACTCTCATTTTATTGTTAATGAGCTGGGATGTGCAAGTGAGCGAGTGGAGGTAATTCCGAACTCTGAAGAAAGCTATATCACATTTTCCAGGTACGCTGGAGACTAAAACTCCGGTTTGTGGATAGCTTTCGATTCCTGAGTACAAGCTTGGATAAGCTGGTAAAAATCTTCACAGCATATCCTGAAACTCTGAAGTACTTCGGAGAAGACAAGTTGAAGTTGATAACTCGTAAAGGAGTGTTTCCCTATGATTACGTCACTTCATGGGATGTCTTGAACGAAAGCTGCCTGCCCATTAAGGACTCCTCCCACAATAAAATGAACGAAGAAAAAAGTGGTGATGCTAACTACAACCATGCTGGAAGTGTATGGAGACTTTAATGTGAGAAACCTGGGTGAATACAGCGATCTCTACTTAATATCGGATATTTTTCTTCTAGCTGATGTCTTTGAGATATTCAGAGAGCAGACCCTGAAAACACACAAAGTTGATCCTGCTTATTAATTCACCTCTTCAAGACTCACACGGGACTCCATGCTTCTATATACAGAATGGACTGGAATTGCCACAATATCACAATCAGCTTCTTGTGGTGGAATCCGGCATAAGAGAAGTTTTGGCTCAAGTTTCCCATCGGTATGCAGAGGCTAATAATGCCTACATGGAAAAGTTTAATCCGTCAAGATCAACCCAATTTATCACGTACGAGGACGCCAATACCCAATGTGGTTGGGCAATGTGCCACGCCCTTCCTTATGGAGGATTTAGTGGGTTTCTCTTGAATATATCGACTTAGAAAGACTACAAGAAGATTGCCCTCGTGGATATATTCTAGAAGTTGATATCGAATATCCGACTCAGCTCCATAATCTACACAAGATCTATCTTTTCTGACTGAGGGTATGACGCACGAGGGGTCGCCTACAAAGTAACTAATACCGCATCTTGGATCCCGAAAGAAGTATGTAATGTATTATATGACCTTGAAGCAGGTTCTCACTAATGGACTACAGCTAACAAAAATTCATCGTGTGCTACAATTCCGGCAGTTTCAGTGGTTAAAACCGTATATGGAATTTAACAAAAGACTACGACAGCAGGCTGCAAATGATTTTGAGAAGGATCTCTACAAGCTGTTCAACAGTGCCTTGTTTGGAAGAACTACAGAGAATCTGAGTAATCGTATGGATATACGGTTGGTCACAAGTGAGAAGACCTTGGAAAATTGATTTCTGAACCTACGTTAATCGATAACACAATATATGGTATTAATCTGGCTGCTGTGCATGTGGCTTCCCGAAGGATCGTTTTCAACAAGCCTATATATATACACTATGTGATCAAAAGTATCCGGACACCCCCACAAACATACGTTTTTCATCTTAGGTGCATTGTGCTGCCACCTACTGCCTGGTACGCATTATCCGCGACCTCAGTAGTTATTAGACATCGTGAAACAGCAGAATGGGACGCTCCGTGGAACTCATGGACTTCGAACGTGGTCAGGTGATTGGATGTCGCTTGTGTCAGAAGTCTGTACGCGAGATTCCACACTCCTAAACACCCCTAGGTCCACTGTTTCTGATGTGATAGTGAAGTGGAAATGTGAAGGGACATGTAAAGCACAAAAGCGTACAGACCGACCTCGTCCGTTGACTGACAGAGATCGCCGACATTTGAAGAGGGTCGTAAAGAGTATTAGGCAGACATCTATGCAGACCATCACACAGGATTTCCAAACTGTATCAAGATCCACTCCAAGTGCTATGACAGTTAGGCGTGAGGTGAGAAACCTTGGATTCCATGGTCGAGCGGCTGCCCATAAGCCACACATCACGCAGGGAAGTGCCAAACAACGCCTCGCTTTGTGTATGGAGCATCAACATTACACAATTGAACAGTGGCAAAACGTTGTGTGGAGTGACGAATTACTGTACACAATGTGGCGATTCGATGGCAGGGTGTGGGTATGGCGAATACCCGCTGAACGTCATCTGCCAGCGTGTGTAATGCCAACAGTGAAATTCGGAGGTGGTGGTATGGTGTGGTTGTGTTTTTTCTAGAGGGAGCTTGCACCCGTTGTTGTTTTGCGTGGCACGATCACAGCGCAGACCTACATTGATATTTTAAGCACCTTCTTGCTTCCCACTGTTGAAGAGCAATTCGGGGATGGCGGTTGCATCTTTCAACACGATCGAGCACCTGTTCATACTGCACGGGCTGTGGCGGAGTGGTTACACGACAATAACATCCCTGTAATGGACTGGCCTACACAGAGTCCTGACTTGAATCCTATAGAACACCTTTGGGATGTTTTGGAACGCCGACTTCGTGCCAGACCTCATCGACCTACATCGATGCCTCTCCTCAGTTCCGCAATTCGTGAAGAAGGGGCTGCCATTCCCCAAGAAACCTTCCAGCACCTGATTGAAGGTATGCCTGCGAGAGTGAACGCTGTCATCAAGGCTAAGGGTGGGCAAACACCATATTGACTTCCAGCATTACCGATGGAAGGCGCCACGAACTTGTACGTCATTTTCAGCCAGGTGTCCGGATACTTTTGATCACGTAATATATATATTGGCGTGAGTTTGGACATCTTCAAGACATTAATGTACCATTATGATGTGATGTTACCATATTATGGAGCTGAAAACCTGAAACATATATACACACACACTACGACCTAAGATTATACACTAGCTATCCACGGCTCAATGATAAATGATATTAAAGGTATAAAAGGTAGTGCTATTAAACAGTGCATTACACTCGACAGTTATGCAGACTGTCTTGAAACAAAAGAAATAATAAGAACGCCGATGAATGTGATTCTGTCACGAGAGCATGCTGTCACCTCAGTGCAAGTGAATATAATTACGTTGACTCCTTGCGACGATAAAAGGGTCATTGCAGAGGATGGAATATCAACGTATGCATATGGACATCACAATATTATAAACAGTGCTTACGAGAGTGTAACCTGGATCTCAAGATGATGATTTTCTCCCTGATTTTATAATTTAAACAAAATGGATGTTTACTCGAGTGTTACGTAAATACCTAGCAGACACCTGACGAAGAAAGAAGAATCGGAAGACGGAAGGGGAGCCGTTAACTCTGCCGTTATGACAAATCCTATTACTTGTCTCAAGCCCAGAAAAGAGGAGAAGCGCCTAACCTTACAATTCTTATGTAATAAAGCATCGATTAACAGTTGCTGGTAAAG
Organism: Deroplatys truncata; assembly: GCA_030765065.1. NCBI lineage: Eukaryota > Metazoa > Arthropoda > Insecta > Mantodea > Mantidae > Deroplatys > Deroplatys truncata. The sequence continues at coordinate 95,044,089 of CM060984.1, read as the reverse complement.
TCAATACGCCTAGTCAAAAATTATCACTACATAAAAACAGGAAATGCTAAATAGAAACAATATCAGTAAAAGCGGTTAAGGCTGGGTTAGAAAGACTGTTAGCTGTGCATAGATAATCACATGTTAGCATTAGAATATACAGAAGTCCTTAAAAGGAGCTCATATGACTGTAAAACGACAGAAATGGTTAATGAAAATCAAAATACATGTATAATAAGAGAGAACATCTCTATAAAACATGAAAGAATACTGCAAAACTAGTGGCAATACCATGAAAATACCTTTTCCTGTTTTGTAAAAACCATCAGAATACACCAACAAACTATTGAAAAATACCTGTATTTGGGTCTAAAAAGCCTATAAATGCACACTAAAATGCTCTACAATTCCTACTTCAGTGGTCAAAATACATTCGAAATGCCTACAACAACAGCCTAAAATACCATACCTATTCCTGTTCCCAAATGCCTTTTAAACATAAAATTCTCCTGTCCGTGCACCAGAATGTCTTGAAAGTCTGTGTCATACCTGAAATGCTCCAAAAATGATCAAATATGCCTGTACCTGTGCCTAAAAAGCCTTTAAATGGATACGAAATGCTCTAAAATTGCTACTCCAGTGGCTAAAATACCTTCGAAATACTTATGACAACACCCTAAAATACCTTTTTCCGTGTCTAAAAATATCCTAAAGCCGTAAGAGGATGCTAAATACCTGTTCCACTGTATCAAAACATCATCAGAATACCTGCAAAGTAAGCTAAACGTATGACCAAAAATGGCTTCTAAGCGTCTTCCAAAATATCTATAGCTACACCAGTGTTCTAACTACCTCCTAAACCATTCCACCCCTCCTGGAAAACATCCCTTCAAATCCTGTCTTCCCTAGCATCTCTCCTCGTTTTCCACATCTCTTCCCATATAAACGCATACTCTACGCTTCAACCTGTGTCTCAACAGCATCTCTCTGCGTATTTCCTATCTCTGACATATAAACGCATCTGTCTAGCCTAGCATTTCTCCTCGTTTTCCCTCTCTCTTCCCGTACAAACGCATTTTGTAGTCCTCTACTCCCGCCTAGCCTAGCATCTCTCCTCGTATTCCCTATCTCGCTCATATAAGACGCATATCCTGCCCTTCAACCCCTGTATAGCCTAGCATCTCTCCTCGTATTTCCTATCTCTCCCATATAAAACGGATATTCTACCCTCAACCTCTGTCTAGCCTAGCATGTCTCCTCGTATTCCCTATCTCTTCCATATAAACGCATATTCTACCCATCAACCCCTGTCTAGCCTAGCAACCCTCTTCGTTTTCCTATCTCTCCCATATAAATGTATATTCTACCCTTCAACCCTGTCCAGCCTAGCATCTCTCCTCGTTTTCCTTATTTCTCCCATATAAACGCATATTCTACCCTTCAACCCTATCTAGCCTGGCATCTCTCCTCGTTTCCCCTCTCTTTTCCCATGTATGCGCATTTAGTGCGCTAGTTTCTCCTTAATTAACCTACATACATATATGCATATGTACTAACATGTACCTATTGCAGCATACGTAAAGTTAATTTATTAAAGGTAAATAACCACATGATTACTCAGAAAACTGATGTACCTAACTACGTTCGTGGGCCTGCAGATAGCTAACCACTTAAATTGGAAAGTGTAAATGACATACGCATATATTATTTATCTAAACTAAGCTCAGCATCAAAAGCTCTTAAGATGATATATTTTGCATAGTTTCATCCCATCTTAAAATACGGAATTGTTTACTGGGGTAACTCTGTAACAGCAAAAAATATTTTTCAACTGTAGAAAAAAACAGTCAAAATAACGGCGAGAGCTCATTACACAGCTACCTGCAGGGCATTGTCTTTTGGTATGGGAATTTTAACTCTAACCCTCTTTCCTCACTCATGGCATGTTATATCCAAATAAAATCCAGATTAACTTTTAAACAATTTACAAGCACGTGTGCAAATTCATTACCAGACAAAAGGAATACTTACATAAATCAACAACAAACTCAACTCTACTGGCAAAAGGGAACTTTCTACGAGTGTATCAACGTATTTATTGTGTTACCAGACTCTTTAAGACTACTGTCAGACACCAAGAAGAAATTCTCAACTGCTCTTATTAATATCCATGTTAGAAAGCCTTATTACTTTGTACAAGAGTAAAATTTCTTGATAACTGTGATGCCGACTACGTAAACCTAGGTGAGCTCACAACCTTACATCGGCTTAACGTACATAATGTGCTCACGTTAAGTGAAATTGTACACATGAAATGAACATGCATGATCTTTATTTTATAAGCCATATATAATTGTTTTATATTACAAGACCTTCGACTATGTTGGTGGATGAAAATGTTTGTCCTGCATGATATTTCTGAATTGAATGATCAGCGATAATTTTTTCTTTGAAGGGGAAAAAAACTAAGTAGTAATACTATTAGCGAAGGTTGTTTGCTGTAAGACGTGTTCAATATCCCAGGGCTGTGGAGGTGAAGTTTCAATGAGTTCACTCTCAGCTAAATTGCAGTTCAATTTAATGAGGCAGAATATCCCGGAGTTCTGCATGCTGATCGATCTTATGTTCTCATGAAGGAAGCCAATAAACAAAGGGAGACATATAACATACGGTGCGGGTGTGTACCTAAGTCCACAGAACAGCAAACTATCCTAAGTCCAAATGCGTCCAAAATTGACTGCTGTTATAATGCTGCGACATTATGCTCTAGTTGTGCCCGCACAGCGATCCCACTGTCCCGCACAGCGTTTACGATGATGTGGTATATTCCCAACAGATATCAAATAGTTAAATACCCCTTTTCTTATTGCAAGTGAATTGTAGGTTAAGATGATGTTTATCCAGTCCGGCTAATGCCGCCTAGTCTTTACATTTTACAGCATTTTTTTCTACGCTCCCCATTTAAAGCATTTGACTGGTATTTCACAAATCAAGTGGTCTGCACTAGTCCATAAATGCTAGTGGTATGAGAAACTAAGAAGTCATCTTCAAAAAGTATGTGAACATTGAACAGTAGTTTTGACACCCTGGTGTGTACAGAAGTGGTATGACGTGAAAGCATTTATTTTAAATCGACTTGTTTTGGTGTATTTTAAGAAGCATTATTTTTTTCAAGTGTAAGTTGACTTTCTTGCAGAAGGGCGACATAATTTAACAGAGGCACGTGATATTTCTGCAAGTCATTTCCTCTGTGCATTGCATGGTTATGATAATTTATCCATTTATAAGACAGAGTTTTAGAAAGTCATTACTGTTTATGGGTCAAAGAAATTCAACCTTGATAAGCAACGTAAGTCAACGTCATTGATGGGTTCTGAATATATTGACTCGGTAATGTGAATGTCTAAAGCTAATATCAGTTGACAACTCATTTGACGTTCTATTACAGACGATGTCGACTTCATCACTACTTCATGATGTTAACGTGGAAACTAAAAAGGCAACATTCTCAATGGCATGTTTTTGGGCTCCAGATTCTTTATTCGGAGTTCATAAGGGAGTAATCAGAACACGTGTTGGTTATGCAGGAGGGACAACACCCAGTCCAACATACAAGAGCCTGTAAGTTTCGGCTATTTTTATGTTATCTGGTAAGATTTTAAGCACAAAATAAAGTGTCTATCTGTAGAGGGTCCATTCATGCTAAAATTGAAATCTTATGCTAGCCTGTTAATTACACATGAATTAGCTCGCGCTTATAGGTCAGGTACAAGAAACCTATTCTTACGCATTTCATAGGTCAGTCAATTTTTATTACTAAGAGACTCATGTGGGGAAAAAAGCAATATTTAAGATACTTTTTAGGTGCTGTATGACAATTCTACGTGGGAAAACATAAAGACATAGTAGCAAATGACTACAGCTACAAAATATATTTTGAAATAAATTGAATATTATGAGTGCAATAAATATTTGTTTATCTCATACTTGTTATACATACAACATTTTAAATAATTCATGCATTGAATTCATTGATAGAAAATTCCAGATAAACATTTTATGAGTCGTGCAAATATTTTAAATATGGTATTTTGATCAAAATTGTTGGGGCCAATTTAGAAAAAATAAAAAATAGTATAATTTTTCCTATAAACGATAGTTTGGAATGGGGGATTTTCTTGAAAATCTTTGACTGGCATGCATATACAGCTGACACAAATGTGAAATTGGCATTGATCACATATAGGGACCTTTTCCTAAAAATATGTTTTTGAGGGTGGGTTCAGGGGATCTCAAATCATGAATTGCTTGTGTAACTTTGATACAGAATTTTTGGACAGAACACAATACCTACTAGAGAAAATAAAAATACTTCACTGAAAACTATCCTTTCTGAACACCATTTATGAACAAGTTCTTGATGGTAGTTTTCTCGTTGTTACAGCATATTAAAATGCATATCACAAGAACAAAGCATTCCTTCTTAGCTTTTCATACAAATAATTTGTATGGAAGGAAACAGTTTTGATGTTTGAATCCAGTTTAAATTAATCATAAAAGAAAAACAAAATTAAGGAAGTTATATGAAAAAATTATAAAGTGTATTGTTTTTTTATGGTATTCCCTTCAATATTCTGTTATGAAAGCTTTTTAAAGTACCCAAGATTTGCCTCATAAATGGAGTTCAAATGTTAGACATGCTTAGTTTATTTTCATCTAAATCTTTAATTGGAGATAAGTAATTATCCTGTTTTGTTACCTATTGTATATTCTAAAGAATCTTCTTTTAAAATTGATGCACTGATATTTCTGTCATCGTGTATATGTATTATTCAGCATAAATTGAACAGTTTTGCTAACAGTAAACATGTAAACCCAGGGTTCTACTGCACTGGCATAGGCCGATGGCAGGATGATTATGGTGGCTCATTGCAGTGCAATATGCATCAGCAGTGTAATATCCTTCCTTTAATATTGTAGATTAGTACATATTGTCATGAATAATGATTTGTTAAAATTAATTTATTGAGTTGCTTCATTGTGAAAGATATATCTTAAAGAGTTCTGGTGTAGTACTATGATTTTTGTCTTCAGGTGTGTTCGCTACTACGGAGCACCTATTTGCATTGTTTTGTCTGTCCCTCCACCTATCTGTGTGCACATATGGAACAGTTTGCCAACTACTGCAAAGTACAAAACATAAATTTTATATCTTACAATGAATTTGAAATTTTTTCAACATTTTTCAAATGTGGTTGAAGCTATACAAAATAAAGGATAGTTTAGATAAATAGTATCCAAAAAAATCTGTCACTTATAAATTATGTATTCAAATGCTTCTGAACTGAGATTGCAGCTGAGGCTAAAAGCTGGCTTTGATAGCTAAAAGAAATACAGTAATAAAATATGTACACTAACATGCATAAAAGGTGTCCCATTCCATAGATCACAATAGTTTTTTTCCTTCCATAATGTTTCCACCTTCTGATAATCAACCTTTAACTCCACCCATGCGGTATCAGTTCTCTATGTGACTGCCTGAAAAACAATTCAGGGGAAAAATGAACCAATGAACAATGTTATAATCAATTTCAAATGGATGATTCAGATGAAAGGGTGTTATTCAAGGAAAGGTTAAACCAATACTATATAATTAGGCCTTCTAAAGGAAGGAGTGAAGAATTATTTGCATGTGTCGTCAAATTGAATGACATCTACAACTTTTATATGAGTTTTCATCAGTGACATGAAGAGGAAGGTTAAAGTTATTCCTGCCTTTGAATGACAATAAGAAAACCAACATTAAGCAAACGCTAGTGTACTGTGAAAATACAAGGTTTGAGTGTAATAAAAGAATAAAACATAAAATGTTATTAACTTTCATCTTTATTTCTCTGTTTGTATTGTATTATACTTTTATTTTTGTGCCAAAATTCAGTTAAACATTGTCTTAATGATACTCCCTGGTGAGAACATGGACAATTTATTATGTTAACATTCAGCAGTACAGCCATATTTTGAAGTACCCTGCCATTCCAGTGGCTAGAATTATGCTCAAGAAACAAAGGTGTCACACTGGCAGGGGGTGGGGCTAAATTTGTCATAAATAACTGACTGCTCTTGACTATAGGCCACTTTTTATGCATGTCAGTATACACAATTGAATGAAACTTAGTAGGAGAAAATAAGTATACTTTTTTATTTCATTTTTGCATTATGAAGCAGAATACAACCATGATACAACACAATGTAGTAGCTGAATGGGTTTAACACATTTATAGACTTCTCATTCAACATCTTTATGGTATAATGGTTTGTGAATCAGTATGTCAAGGGAAGTCCAGGGTTATTTACTCACAGGAGTTATATATATTGTATCTTTTTAACCTAAAAGTGGTTTACTATTTTAATCCTCTGCAATTTTCCTGAAGAAAATAATTATGCTTGTTATTTTCAATTTATTGTAATGAGTTGAGACATTTTAAAATCATCTCATAACCATCGGCAAGTGGCCAGAAATGTGCTTTCCTGGGTACCCCTTAAAATGTTTTTACAAATTAAGGCAATATTAAAGCTACTGTCATTAAAAGTAAATAAAACTTTAGAGACACTTATAGATTTACAAAACATCCTATTACACAATGTTATGGTAAAACCCTGCATATGTATTAGACTTCCAAAATACAAACTGCACACTAATGTATATAAAGACGCTACATTATGAGTATATTGGTTATGTGGTATTTTTTAAATGGGAAGACGACAAGTGAAGGTTCTATTGAATTTAATAGTTATTCTCACCTTTAATACTGTTTCACAAATATACATACCGAAACAAAACAGCAGAAACAATTTTTACAGTTACAACTGAAGTGCTAAACATAAAAGTTATAATCTAATAAGTGTTACATCTATATGAGGCTTCCTTACACACAACCCCAGGGTTAGCTGTATAATGAAGCTATTTAACTATTTTATAAATTTATATCTCCTCTTTCTTAACTGCTTCAATCCATTTCTTCCTTATTTTTCCCAAATGTTCCCTCATCATTTTATTCCTGTTTTTCCCATATCAGTTAACATTTTAAGCAAAATAATTTCTTTCTGTAATTTGTCCCATTTTATTTCCCATATACTTTCTCTCCATCTCTTCACCCCATCACATTCTAATAATGAAATATTCCTTCCAGATCCTCACATATAATGTACCCTTTCCCATTATCTCCTCTCAAACCCTTTAAAAACAGCGCTCCTGATCACATCCATGCAAATCCTTCCCTCCGAAATTTATCACAATCAGGGCCACCCACAGGGGGGGGGGGGAGATTGTGGTACAAGTTGTGCCATCACATTTTTGGGAGGAATTCAACGTTTTGGATAATACAAAAATGTTGAAGTAAATTAACACAGGTAATATAAACACATTTATTACTATTTTTAATCGAGTACTACAATTGTTAACTTATTTGTATCTTTAAGTTTGTTAATCTAAATGTGCTATACCCCCGCCCCCCCCCAAAAAAAAATAATGTTAAGTACAATTCATACTGTATGGTATAATGTGGCATATCAAATCATCATTTTTGGAAATGTATAAAAGGAGCTACAATATTATAGGTAGGTATGTAGTTATTCAGAACATGTAGTGTTAATTCACTTACTATATTGGTACATTTAGATAGATACACTAGGATACATTGAAATACCAAGTAATAAAATACACCACATGTCAAATATTTTTGTTTGTAATTTTTACTGTAAATATTATGATTTTTTATAAATTTTAGCTTTCCAACTATCTGTTTAAGCTTTTATTGTGTACTAGTATCACAATAGATACTACAACACCTATAAGACAGCTTCTTTGTGAAGCTTTCCAGTGATATAAAAAAGGAACTAAATGACTGAAATTAAGCTCTCAGAAAAATTGGGGTGGGGATGCGCCATAGCGTTTGCAGGGGTGGGCACCCCTGATCATAACAATTCACATATGTGTCACTCTTTCAATCCCTTTTAATTATTCTATATAATTTTAAAGAAATATTTTCTCTAAAACTAACCAAATCTCTTGCCTATCTATATCTTCAATTCTTCGCTTAACTTCCTTCCAAAACCCTACTGTACTTTGAGCTCCAAATTTGCATGGTTTCCCCATCCCAATGTGAAGGTTCTATGTAAAGAATGTTAACAAATGCTAAGTGAAGTACATGGATGTAATTTGTTTGAAATCAGTTCAAATTTAAGAGTAGTTTATATAGGTAGCTAGGTAGGTGGGTGGGATCCTAACTTTTAATACTTCTTTGTTAACATTCTCCCATTCTTTAGGTAAAAACTGATCTCTCCACAACTTAGTTTCTTCACATTTAATTGTGTAATGCAAATCATTATCTGCCTCTCCACAAAGAGGACACCTATTCAAATTCACTCCCTTCCTATTTCCCCTTAGCCTATGTGCACTTAATCTAGACCAGGCCCACCCTTCTCACACTAACCTATACCTACATCCACATACTTCTCCCTTCCCCAGTCCACCTTTAATTGTCTATATAGATTGCTAAGAATGTTGTGCTTGTGAACGTTTAGGTCTTGTTTTTCTTCTCATAATATTATAAAAGCCATGTGCACTTTACTGGTTCCTAGCTCCAGTATAAAAATATTACTCCTAAAAAAACATACCTGATAATTATCTCAAAAGGTACTTACTTCTTCATTACAAATTATGCTTATGGACCTCCTGTGGCTAAAATGTTAACGTCACTGCTAGTTGTTCACATGCAAGGATAGCAGTTCTGTAGTTAGTGTTCTGTTTTAAAATCTGTAGGCTGATAATTCTCAAATGAACTCCATATACTCTTGCCTTTTGCTAGTATACTGTAATTACTTAAACAATTATTCATCATATCTGAGGCACTGTACAACTGTCTTGCTCATAGAATTAGATTCACCCAGGATCTGTTATGACTAAGGCTCGCAGGTTTAGGAAAAACCCTTTTCTTTTGAGTGTCCAAAGATGAGGCTCAACATAATGTATGTTCATTTTGGGTCACTGTAGGCCAGAAAATGGTGGGTTTTGTGTGTCCTTTTTTGGTATTTTTTTACTTAGTGATCCTTTTTAGGCATTTTTAGGTCCTAAACCCTTTTTGGCAACTTCATCTTCTTTTAACTACATTTTATTGCTCTTTCTCAATTTGAATAGACAATAATGATTTATACAGATTAACAAACAATCTAAAATATATTAATTGAAATAAGAAGCATTTTATTTATAAAGTGTTTTCATGCTCTTATGTTTCATATCACCAGAATTCGTACTTATTAAGCAAAAATGTTTTAACTCTATTTCAAAGAATAAGAATTAGGTGTTACATGATAAATTAAGTGTACCAATCTCTCACTGCAATGTGTGGGTGTGTGTGGAGAGAGAGAGAGAGAGGGAGAGGGAGAGGGAGAGAGAGAGAATCCTGACATACAATTTCATAAATACCAGAAGTTTCAAAAATCTCATTTATGCATTATAAATACTTCACTGTGGTTTCCTAAAAAATATTCCCAAAAATTGTATTCACCATTTAAATATGTAATTAAAAATATTAATCTGCATCACATTTTTACATTCTATTTTTCCAGGTCCAGTTTAGTATATTTTTAGATCTTTCTATAAATCCTTTTAGGCAAGTTATAAGTCTTCAACTTCTGAGTCCTAATTATGATTAAGTGCCTGATATGCATTATGTGAATGTTTGCCCTAGTATCCTCTCACAAGCTAAAGAGGGCAAATGTTTCTCTCAATATCCATATGCATAAAAAACATCTGCATGGGTGACATGCATATCTTCTATTCCATGCATGTTATCTCGTTACATATTCCAGGGAAAAATAAACAGGCCCTCAGGTATTGGCATGGAGGCAATCTGCTTGTTATTCTTGGCTTCATGCATATGAAACTCGAGCATTTCTTAAGGTCAATCACATGAAGCAGGAAAATAAATTCATGGGGATTTTGTATATTGAACAACAAATAATCTTCCTTTCTAATTCTCTGATCTTAGGGGCTTTCGATGTCAGGGAGAATGAGGTGAAACACTGAAATAGCTGATGCACAAATCAAAGAGCTAGTTTGGGTCTGACTTAACTAAAGATAAAAATATATAAAAAGAAAGAAAGAAAAAGACCTTATAGGTTTGTAAATGTGCATCAGAAAGTCATTGTCATTTCAGATTACAGAGAAATATAGTATGTGTTATCTATGTTTCAAATAATTTAACATGCATCTAGAAGAAAAGAAAAGAAAAGAAATTAATATGACAGCAATTGTTAAATGTACTGTCATACGTTTCCAAGATATTGATTAGTTTTCATTAAGTTATAAAGAAATAATAAAATTTCAATAGTATCAGTGACAGTATATTCAAAACTGTTATTTTTCAGTTTTTTTTCCCTTATTTGTTTAAGTTTAATGTCCTATAATCGTTTAACTGCAAATATCACATTGAATGAATGAAATGCCAAAATGAGCTAGGGCCCTATATCATTAATGGTACCCATTATTCATCCTTGGGACTGGCATAGGCAGTTTGAACCCAACATAAATAAAAAGGCATCTACATGCGTGAGAGACAAGAACATTACCGGCAGTTGCTAAAATAAATTAATAAGGCTGTAACCAACAGATTTTAGAAAATGAGATGTTGGTGGAAATAGGATGTAAGGACACTATTCTGCACTGTAGTATAATATTATGACATATTACTGAACTAGGTGAAACATTAAAGCCATCTAGAAATTACGTTTTGTGGAGAAAGGGTGTAACATTCACAATGGCTGACAGTACTTGTGCAGATCTTCACCAGATGTCTTTAAGGTGTTAAATAAAGGCTGTATATGTAAAATAAATATAAATGAGTGGAAAGATATAAAAAGGAAACATTTAAAGCAGAGTGGGAAGAAATATTGTAGCGAGCCATAGGTGAAGTTCGAACCGAGGTCCGAGGATTGCGTTAGAATTAGAGGAATGTAAGATGGTGAAGTATAGGAAGCTCGATATTGTGGTGCATGGGGTCGCACTGTCAGCTTGTTGAAAAGCATTTAATGCCCTTGAAAGGTCACATTCTCACTCTGACCAACTTTTACAACACATCAAAGCTACGTCTGTCCAGCTCGATGCCTCCAACATAATCCAGTTTGCATTTATAATTAGTGAACCTCAAGACACACCAGAGGGTTTCAATGGAAGAAATATAGCTGTTAGTTTTTTATATAATCCCTGGGTTATCATTTGACACCTCTGCCTCCAGCTCACCCTCGACCCTTGCCATGTACCCCGTCCTAATTTCGATATCGACATGCTCTGCCATCTGAGACTACTGCCCTCCTGTTGTAAGCATCCCCTGGAGCTAACTGGCCCTAGGGTTGCTACAATATATGAGAAAGGCCATTGTAAAAGTTAGAATACAATTTTGTGCTGAGGTAAGTGGAATAAGGGTGTAACAACATTAATATCCTGCTTTATGACAGAATGGATATAGTTATAATGGATAAATGAGCTTTTTTACCAGATATATAGAAACTGTAGTACTTAATGTATCCTTATTCCACTGTCACAATTAAATGTCATACAATAATTCAGAAATATTAATATGTACCAATAATATTTTAGCTTTATCAGTTCAATATACTTGTGTTCTTGCATATTTAGATTGTTCTTTTCAAATAAATCATAGTTATAATCCATTAATCAATTTTTCTCTTTCCTGAGAAATTATGGTTTTGATGGTTACACCCTCATTCCAGGGAGGTCTTCAAAATTATTGTTGTTGTCGTCATCAATGGCCAAATTGATAAAAACTAAAGAACTGGATAAGAACTTAATCTAAAATGATTTATCTAAGCAATTTTGGTTTTACATGCCGCCATTTGCTTGGGACATCCCTTCTAATATCGTTTTCAGTAACTTGAGTGTGTTGCCAAGGAGACCTGCTGATTTGTCTTTATAAGCTATATGTACCTACTCCATTTTTATACACACCAAATTGGAGTAACTACTCTGCTAAGATCCATAAATTATTCAAGGGAGTAAAAGCTATGCATGCTCTTGTAAGAAGACACTATAAAAATGCAAAAGGAAGCTGCTACACTATTCTTATGCATATCAGCCATTGTCACTTAATGCCATGAAACTAAACAAGATTGTTGGAGTAGGTTCTATTGCTCAGGCCACAGAGCTTTTGCCTATGGCTGTGCTGTGGATGTTGCTAGGGTTTGTGAATTTAGTGGATTTTACACACAAAGACACAAAACTAAGCATTTTGTATTTATAACTTCAGATACCATTCAATGTAGTTAAAGCAGCAAATATTTGTATTGCAGTGGTGACCATACAGAATCAATTGACATTGATTATGATCCCAAAGAAGTGACATATGACGAACTTCTAGATATATTCTGGAAACACCATGATCCTACTGCACGCACCTCAAAACAGGTTTGTATTACCTATGAAGACTGCTATGAGTAAGAGTGGTAGAGCTAAAATGGCAAGTAAGAAGAGACTGGAAATGGTTAAAAAAAAAAAAAAAAAAATTAATCACTATAAATCAAGAACAGAAACACAAAGCAAAACAAAATGCAACATTTTGGTTTACAATGCACTGGGAATGATAACAGGAATGAATTTCAATGACTTATCAGTAGCAAAGTGGAAAGTTGATTTTGTGCATTAGGATGTCACATCTAAATTATATATTTTTTCTCCTGCATTCATTTCAGCCAGTATAACACAGGCTAGCCAACATCAAAATCTGATGGAGTAATTTCAAGTTTCCTAGTGAAAGTGCCTTACTAAATGCCATTCCTTTGTTAATAGCATAACTTGTTTGATGTTTTCCAATGCTCTGTGAATCTGAGGAAGTCAGGATGTACATTTGCTGGAGTTCTTTCCTGTTTGATTTTCCCAGCTTAAGATAGCAGTCTAGTAGCTGTTTTAGTTCATGGTTGCCTTGAATAATTTCTACAGTGAAGAGTCTAATATGCACAATGCACATCTACTACGCCATTCCTGGAAATGGGAATGAAAAAAGTTAAAACTTCATCAAGTCTTCTTTCCCGTTCCTGGCATGGGTTTCTTGTTAATTGTGCATATTATAATGCTTTGTAATTCTCATTATGGTTTCTGTTTGTGGTTATTATGAACCAACCTTAAATTATGTGTTATGTAGGAAATTTGTACACTGCATATGTTGCATTAATTTAACATATATTTCCCTTAGCCTCTATGTGAAAATTCAATGAATAATCATATTTGAACTATGGTAATTAGTGAGGGCATTTATATTATTTAACTTTTTACCCTTGGGTGTCTTAAGGTAAAGGAAATATTGCATTTGACAAAAAATTCAGTATAAAAATTTCATCAGAAATAAGAGCTTCCAAGCCCTCTCCTACACCAAAAGAAATTGTAAAAAGGTTCATATTTAAGTCAGGCAGCTTTGGGAACTATGTTGTAAAGTGTATAAAAAGTTGTAATTCTAATAATTTTAATTGCAGTATGCATCTTTAATATTTTATCATGATGCAGAGCAGAAAGAATTGGCAGAGAAATCAATGACCTATGAGGAGAAAACCAAGACAAGTTACATTGTTACAAAATTATTACCTGCAAAAGAATTTTATGATGCAGAAGAGTAAGTATTTCTGTAAGTACTCAGCATTGTCTGCTGGATCATAACATGGTACTTATACTGCTAGACCAATCCATTCATGTTACGTTGGTTTATCCATGACAAACTGTCTCCTAACTCCACTGTTTAGAATACAATACATGAAAAAATATATTCAATTGTATTTATCCATGGTTCACCACAAGGAATAAAACGTGCAGTGTCAGTCATAGTAACAGCTACAGTGGTTTCATATTTCCTTTTAAGACATTTTTAGAGGAGCATCACTTATTCATTTACATTGTTTATGGCTATCAGTCAATACTTACTTATAAAAATACCCCATAATAATTTGTCACCATGAAAACGTGTTGTCATTCAGTCTGACAAAGAGTATGTAAACAGATTTACATGAAGTTGAGAAAGTTTAAACTTAATTGATATATGTGATAAATATTGTGACAGTTTTACAGTTAGTGTGAACCCATCCAAAAGTATGCCATGGATAGTAGAAAACATTAAATACTCAAAATGAATTTTAATCATTTACACTTTCTATACCAAAAACTACTGGAACATTTTTCACAGAACGTTATCTTTATCATTAAACTAACCTCATTGCTGTGTTTCCTTCTATGGCTTTTTCTGGCTGGCTGTACTGGGTAAAGTGATCGTTTTCATATGGAACATGAACATTTGAGAGTCTAGGCTGATAGCACTTTCCAAAACATATTCAGGTAAATCTTTTATTTAGAGGTGAAGCTGGACTGATTAAAAATATATTTTGGGTATTTAGTATGTTAAACTTCACTGTGTTTTTGCCACAGCAGAATAGAGAACATAGATAGTAGGTAGTGCTGGGGATTTTGGCATGTGAAAGTTTTAATGGAGAGCTGTGATGCAAGTCACTTACCTCTGCAGCTTAAAGAATGGTGCAAGTTGAGATGGGAAATGTATGCAGTGGAGTTGGACAGTCTTTATAAAACATAACTTTTGGCCCACATGCACACACACATATTCATAATTTGTAATGGCATTCCACATAAATAAATATTTAGCTACACCTCACTTATTCACTCACTGGCTTTTACTTCCTCCTCTTCTGCAATACCACACATACTCGCTGGTATCTTTACTTTCAGCTCCATTATTTTGAATAAGTATTTGCTCTATCGGTTTTCTACAATGCATCTTTTCTAGTTCTAGTTTGAAAAGGGGTGGGTTTTATGTCCAAGCACTGCGACCTTAAAGATCTATTGCACATCCCCCCCTTTCATCAGTTAAGTAATCTGTTGCTCGATATGAACTTAACCAGACTGTTAACTGAGGCTTTTGATAGTTCATCTATCTTTGGAAAGTGATTGCCAAAAATACTTGCTCTTTGATTCGCAAGAGCAGGGCAATCACATAGCAGATGAGTAACAGTCTCATCTCCTTCTAGACATCTACTACAGATAGGGTTGTTAAACAATCCCATTCTGTATAGATTAAACTTTAGGGCACAGTGTCCTGTAATGAATCCTGTTGCCCATGCAAGTCTTCTTCTACTAAGACCGCGCAAGTCTTTGCCCGGCTGTTATCCAGGTACAATGCATCTTTTACAAAATAATGTTGCTCAATTGTTTGCACATGTTATCAGCCATTTTTCCATTCCACAGGACCAATTTTGCTAAATCTTTGAATGCACAGTTTTTCCATTGTAAAGTTGTGTTTCTACTCACTAACCATTGTTTTACATTTCTCCAGATTAAGTCAGTAGGGTTTAAATCTGGGTGATGGGTGGGAGTCTGAATGTAATGTGTCCATGTTCTGCCAATATCTGATCTAATTACCTAGGATTTTTTGCTGGGCTAATGAATCTTGATCAAATCATAAAGTTTAGCCTTTGGAAACAACTCTTCCAAGGTAATACCACTCTTTAGCAGCCAGGCTTTAATATCACTTTTTAGGAAGTTGGATGTGGTGATTTATCTGCTTAAGCACTGTGATAGGATGCATTGTCAACTATCATGACAGAATTTTGAGGAAGATTAAAATGAAAAATTTTCAGCCACTTATCATAGTTTTCTGTGTTCATTTCATGCTGGAAATGGTTGCTTTGACTTACGTATAAGTAGGGCATTTGGTGTGACCTTCCACCTTAAACAGTGATGTCTTTCTCCCAAGGATATGGGTGTTAATGAACCAGAATTACTTTCATCAGTCCAACTTTTTGAGTTTATATGGCTACTGTGCATGTAGACTGCATCTACATACACAATAGGTCTATATTTTTTCTGAACTGCTGAAGAGATAGTAGATAACATTTTCAATAAGGATTTTTCTATTACTTCGGGTTTTTTTTTCCACTTGAATTCTAAATCTTGAAATATTTTCCTAATGCTTGTGGAACCTCTTTCACATCCTATCAGTTCCTTTAACCTCATCTGTAGTTTCCCAATTGTAGGCACAGTTCCCTTTGGGCATAGAAATTGTGAATTTTATATCTGATAGCGCATTTGTCGAAATCATTGCTAGCTGATTTTTTGGGCACATTGTGTTTTTTCTGGAGTATCAAAAGTAGTACCTTCTTGAGCATGCTTTTCACTATCCTTTAGTATTCTAGAAGCAGAACTCATTGATACTCTTCAATACTATTTCATGGCTCTTTCTCTTTCAATTTTGAACTAATGGGAGGCACAGTATTAGTATTGTAATTGACCATACTAATAAAGCTGCACTCGCATATACGACAGCTTTATTGAGACTGTACTGCCAGACTGCTCAGTGTACTGTATAAACATTGTAATGTCGGTTTTATATAATTGGCACCACGTGTTCTGGGAAGGCAGAACATCATCAGGGTTAGCTGACTAGGCTAATCCTCAAAAATATATGCTAGTATCCATGGAGAGACACCTGTAACATCTGTGATTTGCATTGTTGAGTGGTGCCTTCTGAGAATATACAGATTCTCTAGTACATAAAGTTTTTATATATTAGCAAAAAATGCATAAGTTAACTTTTTTAATTAATACAAAGGCAGTACATGTTTTGCAATCCTTCAATAGTATCCTCAACTGCTTTCAGTTTGAGTTGTTGATGGAACATCATTAAGGTTACTGTCACTGAGTGACAGTAAATTATTGCCAATCATGTATAACTATATGCTTGTGCATTTGTTTCACTATTACTAGCTTCCATTTCTACTTAATACACAGATTTTCTTTGACTGGGAAGGAAGTTTAAGTACTGTAAGATATGATCCAGAAGGCATTGGCATCTGATTTAAGATAAGCTATCCAGTTCCATTTACTTTTATTCACAATTCAGTTTATTTAAGACAAATAAAGAAGGAAAACATTGGCCCTATGTTTTGTCAACAGTTACCATCAGAAGTACAGACTGCAGCAGCATCCATCGCTGGTAGAAGCCATAGGTCTGGTAAAAGGACCAATGTTGAAGAAATCTCATCTTGCAGCCAGGTTAAATGGCTACGTCGTTGGGTTGGGAGGCATAAAACAATTTGAATCAGAAGTTTCTCGTCTTGGCCTTGATGAGAAAACTGCTGACTATGTGCGAAAACAGATAGTAAAGTTTGAAGGACATGGATTATTCTGTTAAAATGTAAGTACATATTCATTGTTGAAAAACCTGTGGAAAATTCTCTAAAGGAACATTGAATAACAAATCTGATGTTACAATCACACTGGTTTCTCTCCTCAACATCACTTATTTTCATTTCTGTTCTACAATATTCATACAAAATTGTAAGTTTTCAGGTATAATAAATATTCACTAGAAATTGTTTCAATACCTACATGTTTTGGAAAGCTGAATCAGACGTGAAAAATCCAAAACCATAACTAGGACTTGATCCATGAATTTTCAGCTCTGTGCCAATGCTATGTACATATGGGATCTTGCCGTGATAGCTCAGTGCTAAGAGCCTCAGCGTGGAGAGCTAAAAATCCATGGTTTGAGTACTATCCAAGGTATCAAATTTTTCAACTTTGATTTAACTTTCCAACTTGGTGCCTATACATGGCGAGTGCAAGAGTAATATCAATACCTACACATTTTGTTGTAGGCACACAGGAGGCTCAGAAAACAGTCAGTTGTTTACAAAGCAGTTTACTATATGCTGGCTTTGATATTGCATACTCTTGACCACAACATAGATTAAAGAAAGGCGACTTACCACTTCAAAGAAAGAGGCGGAAGAGGATAACTCAAAAATGAAAAGTTGGATAAATACCAAATGTGGTATTTAAGTCCAGCACATTTCAAGGGTTCAAAATAAACATTCTCACCAAAGTCCTCCTGCCGCAAACAACCCTTCACATGAAAAAAAAAATATTCTCGTTTTTACTTTCTCATAAATGATTTGTAACTTTGTGATTAAAATGTTGTTTAAGATATTTTTCCTTTGGATTAAATGTTCCATGTTTTGACATGTTATATCCAGTCTTCTTTCTCATCAGTCGGTATAAAGAGTATGTAATATCAAGGTTTGAATATTTGATGCTGTAAAATGTTATGGTTATGCCTGCTTCCCCTGAAAGTGTGTAAATTTTATTTGTAGAACACTGAAAGTTACTTCCTCTTACAGGGGAACAGATTATACCTAGTGAGGAGGAATGTTGCAGAGTTCTCTCTCTCTCTTTTTATGATGAAAAGAAGAAAGAAACCATCAGAGCTAAAGTGCCTTGCACAACTTCCACCATAATTTTGAAGATACATGTCTGGTACTTTAAACTGCATATATCCTGAAATATTAATGCTCAACATATTCACTAAGCATGGCTCAACCTTCTTTGAACTTTCTTTAGATGTACTTCTTAAAAAAGCCTGTTTTCCCACATGATGTGGTATTCAGTTCTTCATATAACATTTTTTAATTATGTTAAACTTTGCAGTTGTTTTATGGGATGCTGTACAACAATTTTATAAATATTTGCTCTCATGGAAGCCGTACTCAAATTGCACATGCCAAAGCAGATTGCACATGTATGTTTAGATATTTGGAAATAAAATATTTATGACTTTGTTAAAAGAGTTAGTCATTTTAAACAACATATAATTTATTGTGTCAACAGATTATCACACCTTCCATTAACATATTGTTTCCTTTTATAAACATATGTGAAATGCCCCTGCGATGAAAATTTTAAACTCTTAAATTCTGCATACCTATTATTTATCAGACATCATTATGTTACAATCAAAGATTAAGTTTTGTGTAACATTAAAACTTCTCCTGGAAAAAGGAATTAAGTGTGCAATACTTTTAATTTTCTGAAAAATCAAATGTATATTTATTTATTTATTATTACTACCCTAAATCCAAAACATTCTTCATATAAAGAAAAGGCTGTTTAGATCTATTCATCAACCTTCAAAGAATGTATGCTAAAAATTTGAAAGAAACTGAATAAATAATGCATCACGAACATTTTAGAATGGCAGAAATGTAAGAAGAAAGAAAAAATTCTGCTGTTACATTCACATGACTTTCTCTACCCTCCATCACTTTTTAGTAGGTATACAAATTATTATACAAAAGTTTATTTTCCTATCTACTTCATTTTAATCCAGATAAACCTTTCTGGAAATAGCTGCATTACATTTCATTATATATACAAAGCGAATAGGGACAGTGAAATGTTTTAGAACTGGACGCTGTATGCTGGCTTTAAAATTCCATAGTCTCTCCATGACATGAGAAACAGCTGAAAATCAACAGGACTCTAAAAGAATGACTAAGTATTGGTCAATTTGAACCATTAATAACAGATATCTTGGAAATGGATTGTTTGTGTTAAAGAAATCTACAATTTTTGTGTAGTATGTTATCCTCTATTGCTTAACGTTTACCAGTTACACAAGATTATATAAAATTCCTTCTGAAGAAGAGTACTTTGCAAACTATTTCCAGAAAATTCTATATGTACATTTTATTCATCATGTAAATATCTTTAATATATGGTATTTTAACCAAAATTAGCCATTTTTCAGAAAATCAAAGAATTGTAAAGGGTAGTTTCAGTGACAAGATTTTCTTGAGAATCTTCATGTCGCATCTTTGGAAGGTACTGAACCTAAATACTAAGTTTGGTTTAAAATAAAGAGAGTTGAGGGTTGTTACACTACATCACTAAAATATTCTTTCTTGAACGCGTTTCGGGAGACGGCTTGTTCCCATCGTCAGCATGTTCTCAACTCAATCTTCAAAATTAGTCAACTAAGTTTGGTATTTATCTGACTTTGTGCGCATGCTTGCACATGCTCGTGAGCTCACACGTAATCTCTCTCTCTCTCCCTTCTAAAATGCTTTTTTTTAATTCAGGGAGCCTCAAAACATGCATTTCCAGTTAAATTTTGGTATCAAAGTTTTGGGTGGAATGCAATACCTTCTGTACCTACTATGAACGTGGTAGAGAAAGTAAAAAGATTACGAGAAAATCAAGTTTTACACACCTGTGCATATCAATTTAAACATCACAGTAAACATTTAAATGACCAGAAGGCAAAACTGCAATTATATTCTGATTCTCTAATGTTTGAGGATTTTTCTATGAACATTTTAAAACAATAGCAACTCCTTTATTTTGTTGTCAAAAATTCAGCATTAGATTCCCTTAAAAGATGGAAGTTAAACCAGATTTGAAAAGCGTAGAAATTGTTTTTATTTGCAAGGATTGTATGGATATAAATATGGAAACCAAATCAAACTTGAAAAAATTCATCTTCAAGGTGAAGCTCTGTCAATGTGAGTAGGAAAAATGTACATGTAAGTGGAACTTAATTAAATAGTGCATTTATTTACATTTTACAATTTCTCTAAACTACATCCAACTTTGTTGGTAGTGAGAGGTGTATAAATTTAGTGAAGTATACATTCTAGGAAAGTACTCATAGTTTTCCATAGAAAAGGTAAAATTTATAATGTTCAGAAGAACTGGCATTTAATAACCATTATTGTAGAGGAAGATGATTCATTGGATTTCATCAGTGATGTTGAAATACATACGAACATAAGTCGGTTTTTTGGTACATTTATTAATTATTAAAGAGAGCACAAATTTAACATTTGTGGAATATATTATGAAGAAATAATCTCAGTAGTGTACTCTTGCATATATGTTACTGTATGGTTGCAACTGGGAAGGTCTCTTTTCCTACTTTTTCTTTGTAAAGTTTCCTGCAGTTTATTTTGTTAGCAGAAACATATATCAAAAGCAACAGAATAATTTAACACCCCCTCTAATAGTAAAAATATCTACAGTTCACACACACACACACACACATTCATTCTCAGTATGCCTCTAGTTAATGTCCAGTCATAGAATCCTTCAGTTTCTGATTGATCCACTCCTTGTAGTAAGTGACATTTGTATACACTCCAGGTTTGTTTGCTCGCCCACATCCATGTCCCCAACTGGTTATTCCATACAGGACAAATTCATCTGAGAAAGAAAGGATATCAGAACTAAATTACAAGAAGATGTTGAACAATCTTGAATTAATAATGTAAAAACTTCAGATTATGATGCAATATACAATCTTAAGGTCATCATAGGACCTAATGCTACAACATAAAATTAATTAGGTACGTTAAACTAAAGATGTATGTAGGACAAACTGGTGTAACTTTGCTATGATTAATTCTGTTTTGTAGTGGTTCTGACACACTGCTAGTATGACTCTTAAGACCTTGAATTAGAACATTATTAATTTGATTACTTTAGGTTTGATCAGAACCTCTTCTAGAAGCTTACAAATAAAGGAACTGAAGAAAAACAGTGAATAATTTCTTAAATGAATATAATTTATTACTCCATGCTCCCGTCCCAGTCCATTTCATTTCAATTAATCATGTTTACCATAACAGGAAGGGGAAAAATGATGGGTTATTGATTCAAATATAATGGAGATTGCCTTGGAGGCTTGCTGAAGAAAACTTATACTGCTGAACTCTGACAATTTCATAATTCTGTGTTCGTTTCTTAATGACATGTGTTTAACTTGTTTTTAGTGAACTAAAGAGTTTTCAAGCATTCAATGAAAAGTGTCCAGATAAGTGCACAGAGCTAATCTTCTAGTAGGTATGAAGAAAATACAGATGCTTTGTATCTATTTTTTTCCCTTATGTAACTCATTGTTTTAATGAAAACATTAAAACAGGACAATGCAGCATGCACAAATGCCGTTTTCCTCAGCCTCAACTTGTGTATTTCTTGCAATCCTAAAAAATCATTGCCAGATATTTTTGCAATTTGCAGCCAGTTCTTGAAGAGCTCAAACGGATCTTCTCAGTGCAAGGATACAGAGAAGCAGGTAAGAATTGAAGATTAGAAAAGGGTGCCATGAACTGACTTGTATTCAAAAAGAAAATTAATATTTGAAATTATGGATGATAAACTATGGTAATGATAATAAGCAGGGCCTGAATTTGATGACCTAAAAATGTTTGAAAAATTGACCTATAAAATTGCTAACATTTTTAAAAAAATTACATAATAATTACAAAAAAAAAAACATAGACCTAAAAACTGAGGTTTATTTAATATATTAAAATTAGTGTACAGAAAGTTATTAATCCTATAGAAGTAGAAAAAGGAGGTATAAGAATAATAAGGGGATAATGTAGATATTAATTAAAAATACATACATATGTTCTTGTTTGAAGAATCTGAAAACAAAATGCTTTGTGAAGCAGGTCATACAAAACTGTAGCATTACATCTTTTGAATTATCAATTATAAAAAATTCATAGTGAATGAAGAGGATTTCACAGCCTATAACATGACATAAGGATAAGGACAACAGCAAACTCAATGTATGCACTCATTAATGCAAAAAAAAGGAAAAAGACCTATCTCATCCCAAGTTTCGGACATGAATTCATAACTGTAACTACACCTGCTCCCCTGACAATAGCTAACCCCTCCACCAAGAAGCAATACTTTCCAGACTTAACCATTAAATAGGAATAATTTTCCTAAAATATTTTTCCAAGAATGTTGGTAAAAGATGTATAAAGTTACTCTTATTTCTCAGTTGAATAGTGAAATTTCTGATGTTTGAAAAGTTATCCTTAGTAAAGTGTCAGTACTAAAATATATTTTATATGCAAGAAAATAACTAAATAAAGATGCAAAGGGCAAGAAAATGACAAAATAATCATCTAAAATAAAAAAAATGTCCTAAAATAGAAAATGGCATAAAATTATCTAATATGCATTTTCATAATCTGGGACCCATGAAAAGCATTTATGTACACGTAAGCAATGCTTAGGATACAACAATTAAAAGAGGTATGTCATCAGAATCCTGGCCCCAATGATAACAGTAAAAGAATTATCAGTTAAACATGCTTGACTACGATATTACTGTGAACTCTGGGATGGTGCAGCATGTGCTCCTTGTTTCATTAAGACTCCCATTGTTGCTGGATGCTTAGTACAACACCCAACCTCCCAGCCACAAGATATAGAAACAGGGGAAGAACAAGAAAGGAAGGGAAAGATGCTATGTGGTAGAACAATTTAAAGCTTTTAAATAATAAAATGAGAGATAGTTTGAGCTAACCATTTACAAAACACACAAATGGTCCTCCAGAGTCGCCTTGGCAGGAATCCACACCACCCTCCAGCTGACCTGCACAGAACATTCCTTCTCCAATAGAGCGGTTACCATAAACATACCCTGCAGTGCAGATCTCAGAAGGCAAAATGGGAAGCCAAGCTGCTCTCAGACGTCTAGAGTAACCTGCAACATTGCAAAATACACATGCTGGTGTCACCTATGAAACAACATTTGTACAAATTTTGTTTGTTTTTATTCACTTGCAACATTACTCTTAGAAGAAAGAAGAAGATGACTGGCTCTTGGCTCTACGGTTGAGTGGTTAAAGGTCTGGAGTTTAATACCACGTTGAGAGAGGGGAATTTTTCCTTTCACTAGAATGTTTCCCTATCCTCTGCAGAGACTGCAGGTGTCATTGTGGATCTAAGTTCACATTGAAAATGAACCTACATCATTGAGTTACAAATCAGCTGCTTCTAGACTCAAAAGCCCCCAGTATGAGCACAGATGTTAAGTTGTTCCATATGGTCACCATGACTGTACTTATTAAATAAATGAATAAAGGGAATATACAAACAAAACAGTAAAAAAAAATCTGATGTGTTGCACTCACATGACTTTCTCTACTCTTGTACTAACTGTTTATATAAATGCTTATTCTCCATCTACTTCATGTTAATCAAGGTAAACATTTGCAGAAACTATCTCATTGCTAATTTTCTTGTAGGTGCAAGGGGAATATGGTAGACTTTAAGCGATAGCAAAATTTTAAGAGCTGGTTGCTATGTGGAGCATTCTATTCTCTTTGCATGTTCAGGACATAAAAAAAATGAATAACGAATTCCCATTTGAGAAAAAGTATAAGTATTGGAAAATTTAAGGGAATAACAAGCAATATCCCGAAAATGGTTCATTCAACAAAAAAAATGTATATGACATAAATTGTGTATTTTAACGCGATCTACATTTTTTGTGTAATAAAATTTTGTCTATCTCTTATGGTTTACCAGGTATGCAAAAGTCGTTCACAATGAAGAATACTTTTGGAGACTTCCCAGAAAATTCAAGATATACTATTCATTTGCCATAAAAATGTCTTAAACTTATGGTATTTTATTCAAAATCGTTAGAGCCATTTTTGAGAAAATTAAAATTTTCGAAAAATGTTCCATATAAAGGGTAATCTGGGGTGGGGGATTTTCTTGAAAACCTTCATGTTGCATCTCTGGAAGATGCTGAACCTAAATACCAAGTTTGGTGTTTATCCGACTGTTCATTTCTGAGTTATGCTGTTCACAGAGAGACACAGACACAGGACATGTTTCCAAAAATGCTTTATATGCATTTAGTGCACCTCAAAACATGTATTTCCTGTGAAATCTCGGTATCGAATTTTTGGGTGAAATGCAATACTTCCCCTACTTACTATACGTAGTAGAGAAAGTAATAAGCAAAATGAGAAGAGAGTAGTTAATGGCAGTTTAAAGAGTGAACCAAATTTGGCAATCTGCAAGATCTTATAACCTTGGTAAGCGTGACTACTATTTCATCCTGCTGAATTTTTCATTTCTTCACAACCATGAGAATAAGGCATAAAGTTTTGACAGATAGTCTGAGTAATAAGAATAATGACGTGGCATATGAACAAGAAATTCATAGGACAGCAGCTCGAATAAAAATATGTGATGAAGTGTTGAGAGATTAAATGCAAGCCTGTTGATCTTATGATCACCTTGGAACTCAACATGCCCCAAGTTAACTGTTAGTTGATGAGCTAGTTCTTATATAGAAACAAATTCATTATTTTTTATTCCATTAGTATTAGTTCTTGCTTTCAAGAATTTAATGTTAATTTTGTGTAGAAAACTTGACTAGCTTTTATTTTGGCCACATATTTAAGTTTTATATAGCTGGTCATTTAAATGCCAATACAGAACCATGACTCAGTGAAAAAGAGAAAGAAAAAATAAATTTGATGGTGTATTACCAAAATGGATTGTTAATAGAGAAATTTAACAAATGAGAGCACTGAGATGCGAAAAGTTAATATTATGGTGCTGAATGACTGAAGCTAATAAATTACTTTTTACATTAGGAGTGCATACCATCATCATTAGTTTACATTTACAGTCTTGTTTGTAGAATTTTTTCCTACTGAGTCAGCTGATTCAATTTTATTTTCTCTACCATGTACCTAGTGGGTAGAGAAAGTGTTACATTCAGCCCAAAAATTTGATACCGAGATTTCAAGGAGACCCTGAATGTTTTGAGAGCCCCTGAATCTAACAAACACATTCTTAGAAAAAGGTAGGGGGGAGGGGTTGTGCATGCTTGCGTGTGTGTGTTTTTTTTAAACTGTTTTTTATGCTTTTACTTGGGGCCCAAATGATCTAGTTGTCGATGGGCCCTTAAACTCCACTTCTCCACCACCAACACCACCTAGCTGACCCATCAGATCTTTTATTTAGGCAATATACATTGTTGAGTGATCTAGTGGGTATCCCCCTCACATGGATAAATGTCTAAAAGTGACCACGGAATGAAGTTATGATTGACTTTGTGTGTTTCAGTTATTCCTCTTTCAGTAGGTACCTGCCAAATGTACTCTTTGTGTATGCCTCTGAAAATCACTAACCATTTACCTCTATAAACTATTTTTATGCTCATTCTTTCCATATCCTCATTTGTTATAAGTTATTTCACTGCTAAAATAGCAGTATTTTTAGGTTATGTGCATACCAGCACAAAGTACAACCTACAGGTAAGTGTGGTAAATGAAAATGAACGAGGAGTAGGAAAACTCATTTACAGTCTTCACTTAAGTAAGTGTGATTACTTAAGTGAAGAGTGTAAATGAGTTTTCCTACTCCCCGTTCATTTTCATTTGAAATAGTTCACTATCAACCGCTTCTACATTATTACTTATAAGTGAAGTGAAACTTTTTTCTGGTATGCAATGTTATTTTCCAAATGTTAGAATCCCTGATGATTACCAATATGAATAAGAAAATAAATATATTTTAAGATTTGTTTGAATGATCACCTGAACCAGCAGCTTTGAGTGAACCCCATCCTGATACGGTGCAATTTAGACTAGTAGAATAAATAGTTCCTGCTTCAGGTAGGCATACAGGTTGTACTGCACCACCCAGCTGGATGCCCAAGCCTTTGAGTTTCACAAGAGCAATATCATTATTGAGCCTCACTCCTTTGTTGAACTGTTCATGCATGTAAATCTGATCTATATTAAGTTCTTGTTCAAATTGTTCTGTCTCCTGTAAAAAATAAAATAGTATTATGAACATATCAACCTTGTAGGCTAGAAAAAAATCTGTATTAGGGGCCTGCAAGTACAAGTAAACAAGATGAAAAAATATGAAATAGGCAAATATAGCCCAGTTGGTTGGGCTACCTACAAACATTTAAATTACATGTTTTCTTAGCACTTGCCTAGTGGAATACTTCCGTGTTTGTGAATTACTTATATCTTTATTTCTATTATTTTATGATATTTATTGCAAAGCAGGATTAATAACAAAGCTACATTTTTATTTATTTTATATTTATTCATTTATGTTGTAAACAGTGTGTCCCAATGAGCTGACAGCTCTAAGGAGTGACTGTCGTTTACAACAAATTATGGCAGCTAAACAACTATAAGAAAAGGAAAAAAGCAAAAACAATATTAGACTAATGTAACTGTATGCTAAACAAACCTGGAAATAACATACTGTCGCAACTAAAGTTGGACACGGGGGAATAACTGGGAATCAGATGATAGAGAATTCAGAACTTGGATTAGCAAAACTACTATATTCTAGAGCGTTACATTTCTATAGTGCGATTGTCGAGTTTACATTATCAGGGATGATGATGATACTGGCTAACATTATTATTATCAATGTATCTTAGAAGGCTTACCTTGAGAAACATGTCTCTTCGTGGATGAGGAGAGCCAATACTCGATGTTATACTCTCTATAAGATATTTAAATAAATACAAAATATTACTATAAGTAAAATACATGACTTCGTCAAGCTGTTAGTGGTGTCAGATGAAGCCATCCGGAGCAGCCATGCCGCGGCCGTCGACGGGTGCCATAGCGGTCCTGATCAATTTACAACACCAAAGTCCCACGAATCGAGACTGAGGGCTTGCTTATATAGGGCTAAATACCCTGGCAGCTATTACCAAATATGGTCTGCCACCACCCTGGATTTGAAATATAGCAGCCAATCATAACTTGCTACGTCAATGTTCTAGAACATTGTATGTGATGTAACACGGTCTAAGGTGCAGCTAAAAGCCTGCAGAAAGACACGTACTCCTCAGGAAATGATGGCACAGTAACCTCCCTTTGAAATGTCAAAGGAAATGACAAACCACTGTTTCCTGTCATATATACAATTTACTAAGACTTTAGCAGAATTAAGAATATAAAATATGTTTCTATATGAATTCAGAAACTTGTGACAGGTTAATAAAATAATGGTGATTAATATAAAATAATAATTACAATACGGATCTCCTCAGTCACGTTCGTGACAATACAGGGTAATTTTTGCATTGTAGGTAGTTGGATTAAATTACAGTGTTATAACAGTACATAATATGCATTTACTTCTTAATGCAAAGGTTTAATATGGGCTATAGAATTTGTACATTGGATTATTATTCTTTATTTAAAGATGTCCTTGAAGGTATTCCTCCTCTTCTGTTAGCGTCTGACACCTGTAGATGTATATTTTTTTACGTACCTTTTATTTTTTGTATCTACTGAAGTGATTACATTTTGATTTTATGTTTTCTAATATGTTTGTGATTTTCTTAAATATTAGTTTGGGATTATATTTTATAATGTTAGTGATTTTTAAGGCCCTGTAAATCGTGTTTATACAGTGCATTTATTAATTCATCATTGTCATTCTTATTAAATTTACATCCAATTAGTATTATGTTCTAAATTACCCATTTCACCACATTCACACTAAGGTTTTTTTCTTTTTTTCATTTCATATAATAATAATACTAATAATGAGTTCGTTATGATGTTTGTGATATCTTATTTTGGACCATGCATGGATTTTTTCTCCCCTTTATTCCGAGAATAAAAACCAAACAACTGCATCAGTCTATGTAAAACTAAGCAAGAAATCTGAGCTATATACATGCTATATCGTATGTTATATGTTATATGTAATTGTTATAGTTTTACAAATCATGGGTTTAAGTATTTTCTTCTTGGGTAGCAATGAATGTCTATTAGGTACTTAGATAATCTCTTTTTGAAGTGATAGTAATTGGAGTTCTGATGTCTGTGGAGATGGTGGTTGTTTGTTTTGGCAGCACCAAATAATATAGTTTGTAGCCCATATTTTGTGTAGCTAACTCAGTCTATGGAAATTTAATTGGCTGATCTAGTATTATAGGAATGGACATCTTTCTTGTGTGTAATAGTGATATTGCTGCATAGGAGATTGTTTTCTATGTTATACATGAGAAGAAATTCACTGTATAATGAAGCATAAAGATTGGTAGAATATTTATTTCATGATATACATCTACTGGGTGTTTATAAAAGTTAAGACCATATATAATTTTGTCTGTTCGCTTTTGCAAAATTTCTAGTGATTTTATTTAATCTTATTGCTATGCATTCATTTATAGGATATTTGAATGTATAAAAGTAAAATGCAAACTTTTTAGATTGCCTGTACTGAAGTCAAAATCTTTCAATCAGTAGGTATAATGCAAGAGCAACAGCATTAATTCTCTTCATGATTTATTCTGTGTGATGCATCCATGTTAGGTTTGTATATAAAGTAAGACTTAGGTATGCAAAATTATAATCCTTTCAATAATGCTACAATTAATTTTTAATGAGACAGTATTGATTAATGAAGTTTTTGCCTTATGAAACAGGATGTATTTGGTTTTATTAATATTGAGGGCTAGATTACTGTTTAAAAACCAAACTTACATTTATTATATAGTTCATAATCTGTATCTCAGATTTATTTCCACACAAAGGAAAATGTTGTCTTCAAATAGAAATATTTTCCTTCTAATTTTTATATTTCCTGTATCATTTATAAATATTAGAAATAAGATTGGATCTAGTATGGAACCTTGTGGGACACTATGTTTAACCTGTAGAGATAGACTGCACCCATTATGTATGTTGACATATTGCAACCTGTCCAGATAGCTTTCAAACCAATGTAAGGCATTTCCTCTTTCTCATGATAATGATAAGTGTTGAACACTTGAGATAGATCAGTAAACAAGCTACCTCCAATTTTGTTACTCTCTAGAGAGTTTTGAATAAGGTGGACTGTGCTTAGTAGAAAACTATAGTGAAGTTTAAATAAGAAACTATTTTTAGTTTGAATCTGTTTTTACTATGGTTTCAAGGACCTTTGTATGAGGGAGAGGATACCTAGGGGCCTGTAGTTGCTTGGAGATGATGTTTCTCCATTTTTATACATTGGCACAACTCTAGTGCATATGGATGGCTGAACTCGTTTAGCATGGACTTGTGAACAGGAGGTCTGCAGTTCAAATCCTGCCAGGACCTTCTTCCCTGACAATCACTACAGCTTATTTACATTTTACAATTTCTTGTCACTTTCACTTATTGGTTACTTAACCATCACATATTCACTATAGTTTTCCATTCAAGGTAAGATGCGCTACCTCTTACTTTTCTCTTTCCACTGTCCAAAGCCATTTATTTTTTACTTTACACAAAAACTGTCCAATGCTTCTAGCGTCCTTGCATATCATTTCAATTATAAGTGTATTTCTATCCCCCTTCAACCGCTTCTTATTAAAAAATTCTTTTCTCCAATTTTCTGTTCCTTGGCACTTAAATACTATGTGTTCAATGTCTTCATTACACCACATATCGGACATTGGTTCTGAGGAATACCCTGTCTTAGCCCTTTTAGCCTCCATGCTCCGGTTCTTACCCATGCAATAGATTCTCTCTCTTCTTTATTTACTATGTCTATATATTTTTCCCTACCCCATGTATTTTTCATTGGCCTATAACAAACTAATGAGCTCTTTTTGGCAATTTCACTGAACATGATTTGTATTTCTATATCTTCCAGTCTTTTCCTCGCCTTTTTCCAAAAAATTTTCATGTTATTTTCTCTCCTTCTCCACATATCTCCTAACCCATTTTTCTCCAAAATGTTCTGTAATTTACTTACCCATCCTTCATTCATTAAGCTATTATTATAACAAGTATAGGTGCTAAGTAAGGACAGCAGGTTTTGGTATTGTATTACCTATTGTATCATTAAATTTGTTGCTCTTATTTTTGAGTGAGTGTATAATACTTCTTACAAACCAAGTTCAGTTGGTTTCAGAAATAATGGATGTATTGAAAAAGATGCTACATTATAGCTGGGAGGAGGGAGGTTTCTTACATTAGTACTACATTGATAAAATATCCATGAGTATACATTTTTCCTTCAAATTATAATTCAAGTACATATAGATCCCATTCTTTTTCTTTTGTGTGTGTGTTAGCAAGAGAAGATTTAATTTACTAAAGTGCGAATGTAATTGGGAAAAAAATGAGGAAAAGGAGAGGAGAAGTAGAGATAAAGCAATAAATGCAGAAGGTAGAAAGCTAATAGAATTCTGCAAACAGAATAATTTAATAATGTGTAATGGGTCCAAGGAGAGGACTAGGGGGGAGAGTTTACATTTGTAAATGTAATCGGTCAAAGCGTAATTGACTATATGCTATGTAGTGTAGGAGTCGAAGAGGTGATGGAAGATTTTAAGATTATGAATATAATAACAAATAGTTGTCATTTTCCATTAAAAATGAAAATAAGACTAGGGCTATGTTATAAGGAAGATGAAAAATTAGCACTAAAACAAATCAGAAGTTATAAATGGAAAGAGGAGTACGCAGAACAATTTAGGTGCAATTTTACTTCAAAGTGTGGTGAATTAAGGAAAATTGGTATTATAGAAGCGTTACAATGTGGTAGGATAGAGGGAGCATTGGAAAGGTTAGAATCAATGATCAAGTGGGCAGGAAGCTGGATGGAAGTGAAGCAAGTGAATGAAAAACAGTGTGGTTGGTATGATGAAGAGTGTGGAAAGGCTAAGAAAGAAGTGATAAGAGAAATGTGTAGACGGAGAGGGTCAGAAGAGGAGGAGGATAGGCAAATTTTCTTATCAAATAAAAGGGATTATACATGTTCACTAGATGAGAAAAAGGAGGATTGGCAGCAAAGAATGGGGGAAAAGATCAAGGAGGCGGTCAGAGGGAAAGAAAATAAATATATATGGGCAGTTGTTAAGGAAATGTACAGAAAGAAACAGGTAGTTAATAAGATAACACCAAAGGAATGGAAATATTATTTTGAAGGTT